>CM042746.1:4350948-4364139 GCA_022496165.2 Catalaphyllia jardinei
AAATGATGTAAAGTGTATATGAAATAATTCATATTTGAACTGCGGTTATAGATGCAAGTGAAGTATGATCCTCGCAGTAAATTTTCCAATTTAAGCAATTGGAAAGAAGAAGCCTGAAAAAAATTCAGGGCTTCAACGGGATTCGAACTCATGACCTCCGCGATATCGGTGCGATGCTCTACCAACCGAGCTATGAAGCCACACATTGGGAGCAAGGTTAATTTAGTGAGTTCATATCTCCCGTACGGAGTGAAATGATGTAAAGTGTATATGAAATAATTCATATTTGAACTGCGGTTATAGATGCAAGTGAAGTATGATCCTCGCAGTAAATTTTCCAATTTAAGCAATTGGAAAGAAGAAGCCTGAAAAAAAAATCAGGGTTTAACGGGATTCGAACCCATGACCTCCGCGATATCGGTGCGATGCTCTACCAACTTAACTATGAAGCCGCACATTGGGAGCAAGGTCAATTTATTGAGTTCATATCTCCTGCAAGGAGTGAAATGATGTAAAGTGTATATGAAATAATTGATATTTGAACTGCGGTTGTAGATGCAAGTGAAGTATGATCCTCGCAGTAAATTTTCCAATTTAAGCAATTGGAAAGAAAAAGCCTGAAAAAAAAAGTTAGGGGCATCAACGGGATTCGAACCCATGACCTCCGGGATACCGGTGCGATGCTCTACCAACTGAGCTATGAAGCCACACATTGGGGCTTCTTCTTTGGAAATTGGAAAATTTACTGCGATTTACTGCATTTACGTATCTGTTAATAAGGGTTCAACGTTTACTGTTCTCTTCACATCACCATGCGTATGGAGACACAAATAAGGTAAACAAATATGTTCGAGACAAAACGAAAGCTAGTTTTCCTGTTCAGCAAGGAAAGCTCCCCTTTTTTTATTGAATTTTGCTAAGAACCCATTTTTAAGTGGAAAGCCTCTTTCTATTTCCAAGCAGGGTATAAAATTCCGAATGAAAAGTTTTAGCGAGGGGAGGTAGTGCATTGATTTAGCCCAAAAAATGTGATATCTGGCAATTAGGAGGGCGTGGTGAAGGAGGAGGGCTGTAGTGTCATCCACAAAACCCAAACACAACTGAGGGGAGAAACCTTTTGTCAAGAGACAGGAAAAATTACCTAACCATTTTATAAATTCGTTCCAAAATAGTTTAGTTCCAAAAAAGATGTAAAAGGGATTCCGATGTGTTTTCGCAGAAGGAGCACTGCTCACTTGATGAGAGCCCAACTTTAAAGGGGTATCTGTTTGTGGAAATTCGTCGATGAACTAATTTAAACTGGAAAACTCTTAATTTGGATTCACGAGTACATAGGAAGGGCAAACTGTATGTTTTACTCCAATCAATCCCCTTGCCAGCGTGTGCCAGAAAATCGGAAATCCATTTATCTTGATTTCTTTGGGGCAGGGATGCCTGTCGCTCGTAAGTATGTTGTGGGCTAATTTGCAAACGTTCTTTGACCCCACAAGTTGTTCAGTGTTTGACGTTTGGTTTGAAGACAAAATTCTTTTTCGCGTTCACCACTGCTGTCACATCGCTGTGGTATGGAAGAAAATTGGCTTTTACGGTGTATTTCTCTTTGAAAGCTTCGCATGTTGAAAACCTTGAAGAAGTCGCATCCAGAATATTACTTACTTTAGTTATATCTGCCACGAACCAGTTTTGGTAAAAAAGGCTTATCGTTAATGCGTATGAAAGAGTTGTACCATATTGGCATACTATAAAAAGATATTGTGTCACGCCTGAAGTTTAGACGGCACCAGGCTTCAACAAGTTCCTTAGTATAGGGATCCTCAATGCCTTTGCATCGTGATTTCCTAGAAAAAAAAAATCCGTAAACAATTTCCATTTCCCTTTATTATTAGAGTCTAGATATCTTTGAATCCACTTGGCCTTTAAGGCATTATTGAAACTTTGAATGTCAAGCATTTTAAGTCCCCTTTTAGTATAATCGTTTATCATGTAAGTTCTTTTAATTTTATCACATTTTCCATTCCATAAAAATTTATATAACAAACTGTTTATTTCCTTAAGGTAGCCGCTTGGTGTAGGAAGCGGAGATAAAATGTAAAGTAGTTGGGAAGCGAGTACACTCTTAATAACTGTTATTTTTCCAAGGAGCGTGAGTCTTCTGAATTGCCAGTTTTCAATTATTTTAGAGATTTTTTTCTTTCTTCTCTTGAAAATTTAACATTGCTGACTCTTCTTTGATGGTCGAAAACCAGACCCCTAAGGCATTGACTTTGCAAAAGGACCACAGTATATTTTTGTTAATTTCTATTCTTCTTTTTTGAAGGCGAAGTGAATCAATCCAAAGCGCTTCAGATTTTTTTATAATTGACTTTTAGACCTGAAATTTTCGCAAAAGAGTCCAGCAAACCGAGGAGTGTTTTGCGGTGATGTCTGTACCGTCTACGATTAAGGTAGTATCATCTGCGTATTGGCTTATTTTACATTCAGTTTCTGATATACAAATACCCTTGATCCCGTCATTGTTTCTGACAGCATTAGCTAGAATCTCTACACATAGAATAAAGAGGTATGGCGATAGGGGACAGCCTTGTCGGACCCCTCTACCGAGCTGAAAAAAGTCAGAAGACCAGCCATTGTTTTGTATACAACTTGTAATATTGGTATATAACAGTTACGTATTTGGTGTATAATAGTTTAGCCATGTGTTTGTAAACCGTCATTGCCTGAAGTTCTGACTCTCCTTCTGGGACCAATTTGGGCTGGCTTGCAGTTCCTCTAGTCTACATTCGTACTCTTCCACCGTTGATGCCCTGGCAACGTGGCGCATCATTGTTACTACTTCTTCTTTTTTGTCAGCCATGCCATTCGTGTGCTTTGTTAGCCATGTCTCCCATGCTTGTTCG
Organism: Catalaphyllia jardinei; assembly: GCA_022496165.2. Classification (NCBI taxonomy): domain Eukaryota; kingdom Metazoa; phylum Cnidaria; class Anthozoa; order Scleractinia; family Caryophylliidae; genus Catalaphyllia; species Catalaphyllia jardinei. The sequence continues at coordinate 4,353,846 of CM042746.1, forward strand.
CGTTGAAAGTCGCAAAGGAACACCTGGCAGGCTATGGAAACAAAGAAAATAAAATTCCGGGTAATTAACAATGACGATAACAGTAACGACAACGATAATGATGAAAATAAATGAGAATGTACTCACATGGAAACATGCCCTCTATCGCGCTTATCTCTTGTCCACAGTAATCTGTGAAAAAGACTTCCGGTTGCCATGCAGGATTCCAAGAATTTCCAGGGCCTCTCGAATAGACGAGGTCGTCTCATCTTGAGTTACAAAGGTACAAACTGGCTGGTAATCAACGTTAGTTTTAACTGCAACAAAGAACAACGACAAAGCATAGCACGTTGTTTTATACGTGGCATCAAGTCGGCACAGCTTATTACCATAGTGTTCAAGTAAGTGCCGCTGGTCCTGGGCCTGATGAACGAACAGCAACGTTTTCGCGGTCAGTTCTTCTTCACCAAAGGCAACTGTAATATCATCGTCTTTCTGGTTTGTTGTTGTCTTCAGGCCAGTGATTTGCACCACCCGTAGCATCAGCTTCTTTTTTAAAGGAATATGGAAGAAGGAAGAAACGGTCTTGTGGATTTTTTAACGACCACTGTTCCACTGTAGCCTCTAGGTACTCTCATATGCTTGGGGGTGTGTATTTTTTTCAAGTTTCATAAGCGTTCACGTCATGCTAGCAGGAGGCATGCTATCTCTGCCATGGCGACTTGTCACCACTGTCAGCAAACCTTTGGCCGAACGAACTCTGTGAATCGTCATTTGTGAGAAAAACACGGCCAAAACCAAATCAGAATAGTGTGTCAATTTTGCACAAAGACCTTTTCCTGCGGTGAACACTATCGGCGTCACCTCCGAACTCAACACAACCAAACACTCAAGTCGCCAAGCTACCCGTGTCCCATTTGCCCAAACAAGACGACCACCTACAAAGTTGCCCTACCCTACAAAAGGTCGCCAATCAAGGCGAGCCGTCTGCAACGCAATTTTTCCTGCGAGAGGACATTGAACAGAGCGAGCCGTCTGCGGAGGCACTTTTCCTGTCGACACGGAGCATCGATCAAGGCGTTTTACTAACAACCACCGTAACATATCTATATAGCACATAAGTGTAGTTTTGAACTGAAAAAATATCGTGCGGCAAAAATCTGTTTCTTCTAATAATTCGGTCTAAAACGCCCAAATGTCCGTGATGTTTTTCAAAAAATGCTCATGAAATCACGTTTTTTCTTGCAGATGCAAAGCGCCTTATCGGGCGAAAATTTGACGAACCTACTGTACAATCGGACATGGTGCTGAGCGTAAAGTTCTTATCTTTGACTTGGGTGGCGGAACCTTTGATGTCTCGGTTCTCACCATTGATAATGGCATCTTCGAAGTGAAGGCGACTCATGGAGATACCCATTTGGGAGGTGAAGACTTTGACAACCGGATGGTTGATTATTTCAGGAAAGAATTCTTAAAGAAATACAAGAAAGATATTTCACGCAACAATCGGGCCATGCGTCGCTTGAGAACTGCATGTGAACGAGCCAAGAGGACCTTGTCTTCAAGTACCCAAGCCAACATTGAAATAGACTCGCTCTTCAAGGGCATTGACTTCTATGTAACAGTCAGTCGTGCTAAGTTTGAAAAGGAAAATGAGGACCTGTTCCGTGGTACCGTGGAGCCAGTAACCAAAGCCTTGAAAGATGCCAAGTTGGAAAAGGGTCAAATCCATGAGGTTGTTTTAGTTGGTGGCTCAACTCGAATCCCAAAAATTCAAGAGCTGTTAAAAAACTACTTTGGCAAAGAACCAAACAAGAGCATCAACCCTGACGAGGCTGTTGCTTACGGTGCTGCAGTCCAGGCAGTTATCTTACATGGTGTCAAGAGCGAAGCTGTCTCTGACCTGCTGCTTCTGGATGTGGCTCCCTTGTCTCTTGGTACTGAGACAGCTGGTGGTGTTATGACACCTCTGATCACACGAAACACCACAATCCCAACAAAGAAGAGCCAAACCTTTACCACATATGCAGACACCCAACCTGCTGTGTTGATCCAGGTATACGAAGGTGAACGTAGCATGACCAAAGACAATCATCAACTGGGAAAATTTGAGCTGACTGGCATCCCTTCTGCTCCACGTGGTGTTCCACTGTTTGAGGTCACATTTGACGTTGATGCTAATAGCATTATGAACGTTTCTGCGGTGGACAAATGCACTGGAAAAGAGAACAAAATTGTCATCACAAATGACAAGGGACGTTTGTCCAAGGAAGACATAGAACGAATGGTGAAAGATGCTGAGAAATACAAAGCCAATGATGACAAGCAGCGTGACAGAATTCAAGCCAAGAATACCCTGGAAAGTTATGCTTACAACATGAAGAGCACGGTCGCGGATGATGAGAAGGTGAAGGATAAGATCAGTGATGAGGACAGAACACTCCTCACGGAAAAATGTCAAGAAGTCATTGACTGGCTTGAGAAAAACGAATCTGCTGAAAAGGAAGAGTTGGAGGCGAAGCAGAAGGAGATTGAAAAGGTATGCAGTCCCATCATTACGAAGCTCTACCAGGCACCTGCAGGAGCTGGTGAAATGCCTGGCGGTGGAATGCCCGGAGGTTTCCCTGGAGGGCAAGGTGCACCTCAGTATGGAGGAGAATCTACAGGACCTACCATCGAGGAAGTGGATTAATTTATGACTGTCCAAACGGGTCTCATGAACTACTTTGATGCAGTAACTTGATGTTGTTGAACATACTTAGAGTGACACTTTTGCATGTATTACTGTTTAGATGTTTGTCCAGATGTTTTGCATTCTACACTTCAGTTGAATTTTTATCATATGATCAGTTACTGTAGTTGTAAGTTCAATCCCTTGTTAAAAAGAAGTGACAATAAACTGCTTTTTGTGAATCACCAGGTGAATTTAGTCATCTTTTCCAAACTAGTTGCTATGATACTAAAATGTCACTTTTGTAAGATGAGGTTGTTGGTGACGTTTAAAATTGTTGATTTCACTTTCCCCAATCTCTCTTTCCCGTCCACGGCATTTGTTTTTTGATGATGCGCCGGTTGATGGATGGCCGATCGTGTTTGTGAAACTTATTAAACCTTCCAAGGCTTTTACTTGTAGCGCATCAAACGCCATTTAAACACTTTTGTTAAACATTTGCGTGGTTAAAGAGCCATTCAGTCTAAATGTATTTGTTTAATTACGCGCGTAGATCAGAAGTGTTATCACACTTGCATAGCAAAGTCAAAGTCCGTTGATCGATCGATGGCCGATTGTATTGGAAAACTTAATAAACCTTCCAGGGCTTTAATCTGTAGAGTAAATAGGGTCTCAAAAGTGCTTAATTTTTTTTTCAAATTAGCCGTTTATTGTTTTCTAACATGTATAAAGAGACTTCAGAAGAACGTTCTACATCTATATCACACTCTTGTCTGTTTAAAAGTTATTTTAGCACCATCTGAGGAGCACTTGTTTAGCTTTTTTTTTTGATTGGGTGCCATCCCTGGTGTGTAAACAGTTCGACCCTTGGACCAAAACAACACAGGCAAGTACCACATTCTTGCCCCAGTTTGAAGTTATTTATTCAAAGTACTACAGAGAGCAAAATAGGAACCTTAAGCTTGGCCAATATTTCTCCAGAGGGACTAAATTTGGTCATAGCCTCGCTTGTTTTGTCAACCCTTATCCACTGTGTAGGGATTTATCCAGAGTATAGTTTTCTCTTCCCTTCCAAACACTGGCCCCAGAGTGTTACTCTAGCTACATGTAACTGGAGTGCTCTTCAGGCTAACCAGTTGGTTTCACCCCAACACCTCCTTCCCATGGTCTAGCCTTGGAACGGGATTGAAATGAAATAGGTCTTCAGTACATTGATGTATTTGGAATGTAAAGAATGTGTTAAATATTTGGCAGGCCTTATAGACTATAAACTCTCTTGGAAGAATCATGTCGACTATAGCCTTGAAGATCAGTAAAACCATAGGAATGCTGTTAAAATTAAGACATTTTGTTCCACATCACACTCTCGTTAACATTTACAATTCCCTTATTACTCCTCATTTACGTTACGGTTTGACTGTGTGCGGCCAAGCCAGCAAAACACATTTAAATAAGCTTTTAATTCTACAAAAACGTGCCTTTAGTTTTATTTATTTCTCTGATAAACGTGATCACGTAATTCCTTTATTCTTGAATGCTCATAATTACCGATAAATTTTATAATTAGCCATAAATTTTATGCATTACAAATTACTAGCTGAAACAATGCATTGCAGAGGAAAATATGAACTCAATAAATAAACCTCGCTCCCAACGTGTGGCTTCATAGCTCAGCTGTAGAGCATTGCACCGGTATCGCGGAGGTCATGGGTTCGAATCCTGTTAAAGCCCTGATTTTATCAGGCTTCTTCTTTCCAATTGCTTAAATTGGAAAATTTACTGCGATGATCACTCTTCAATTCAAAATCCATTCTTACAATACACGAGCCTCAGTCTCTAAGAATTTCTATATCCCGATATTAAAGACTGAAATTTAAAAAAAGCCATTTTCAAGAACTGGTGCAAAACTGTGGAATGAGATACCACGTTTAAAAAGAAGATAAAAATGATTTTGATAAAAAGTCTTACTTTTCATAGCTGTACTTCCTTATTCAGTTCCAATACTGTTCTGTCCTACTTACTTCGAAATAACTATGTAGCCTTAATGAACTAATACAATACGAGTTTCTCTTAATAGTTCTTCTTTTGCCTTTTCTGCAATACGTTTCTTTTAAACTAAAACCAGATTTCATTTACTGTTATTGTTCCTGGGCCGCCTCGATTAGCTTCTGCTACCTGCACTGCCAGGTCTGCCATTGCTGTATCATGGGCAAAAATGTAATAAAGTTGTCTTGTCTTGACGATTCCTTTTAACCAGGAAAGCTTGGCCACGTGCTGTTAATATCCTAATTCTGGAGAATTTTCAGGCTAGAGACTATTTTACCAAACCACCAGAACTAACACTGAAGAGTCATTTATGACTATACTGAGAGAAAATATAGGTAAATTACCTGCATTGCTTATGTAGTGTAAAGTAAACAGTGAAAGCCTGCTGACTGAACATTATAGAATTTACAAAAAGGTTGCTACATACAGGCAAACTTCTAAAGATAACAACAGTTTTTTTGAAAAAAAAATACCCCAGTTACAGTCAGTGTTCACTAAGAGAATAGTTTGATATGGGGAAGGGCAGCTACCTTGTTTTGCCAAAAATATTTACAAAAATGCTCTCATCACAAAGCAACTAAGCAATAACAGGCAGGTATTTTGTTCTTGGATCTTTGTGAACAGATAGTATCTGCAGGCAAATACCAATATTATCCAGTTGTTACATATCCACTAAAGAAAAGCAACACATAATATAAGGGATGTTTTCTTAATACAAGTTTGATTATTCCAAATACTGGTTTACAGAAAAAACAACTTGATAAGGCTTCCAAGTATAAAACACTATTTGTTGATGTATTCCTGCTTTCATCTCAATGATACTGTTACTTTCTACTGATTATCTGTTCAGCTTTTTTCAATCTTTTCTTGAGCTAGAGAGGCATTTTCTCACAAGAACACTTCTTGCACAGTGGCTGCATATCAAATTCCTGAAACTTGTTCCTGAGAGATAAGTGGATTATCTCAGCAGATGGTAAACTCACAACAAAAATTAAGTTACCCTGGGGCATTTTTATGGTACCATATTTGATTGTTATTTAGCATCTCAAGGAAAAACTCAACAAAGAAAAAGAGATGCCTCTAGGCCCCTCCCCTTAATTCAACAAGTCACTCCAACTCCCAATCCCCCAACCTCCAGGATTGACTGTGGAAAAATTTTATCCTGAGCCCCTGAAAGAGCTCAGGAGCCTGAATGGCTCCTTAATAATTTCCTTAGGTAACAGCCTTGTCTTGAGGCTCATGCAACTTTGAGAGAATTTCAACATATCACTCATAGGGTAAACTTTATCCTAAAATTACACTCACATTGAAATATTAATTACCCATAATTATCTCTGTTGTATCTTTTACCTGAGATTCAAAAAAATGTTGCATCCAATCCAACACACCAGCACTTATGAAGAGCATTTACTACTGCAAGAACTTCATAATGGTCAGCACCATCCATGAGATATAGTTAATCATACTGTTCTAGGAATTGTGTGCATAAAATCTTCATCATAATGTCATTTCAAGTCATTGTTATATTAATATATAACTCAACATAGTATTCACTTATCCTTTAGTCTGCTGGCAGCCAGTCGTTAAATTTGGATCACTTAGACAAGTGTTAATTAGCAATCAGGAACGCGAAAGGGTGGTACGGATGAGTAGGGAATGCGTCATAATCCCCACTGAATTTCAAGAGAAAAAGAAACTTCCAGCAGTCTACTTATCCTGGGAGTACTAGGATTTTTAAGATGGCCCGAACAATTATATCTAAAGATTTCCAAAGATGTTGCGAACATTTTCTGGTCAAAGTTACTTGAAAATGGAAGAAGTTAGATGGATGTTTTTTTCTGTCATCAAAGTTAACTTATGTTTCAATGTATCAGTTAACGCTGTTTAGTAGTAGCTCAATTTTTAGTGAGGCATTCATGAGGACCTGGTAGTCCAAAATGGTTGGGGATGAGATTGAAGCTTTTAACCTCCAGGAATGTGTTACTGGGTTCCCTGTATTGTTCATGTATTATTCCCGCCATTTAGTTCCCGCGTTTAAGTCACGTGACCTGTCGAGTGTGCATGTTATGGTGGGCAAACACGTTGTTGCGTGTATGCGATTCACTCGAAGTAACGACGAGTTGGATGAGTTGGACGAATTAGACGAACAATAAGATGGATAAAGACGCGGACGATTGATGAAATTATGTCCAAACAAACAGGAGCGTCTCATTGGAGTGTTAGTCCAATTAAAGTCAGTGACCTAGAGTGAATCTTGCCTGTTGAAACCGAGGGAATTGGAAATTGGCCCTTACAGCATGATAGTCAGCCTGTACTGTAGTGTTAAGTTTAACCCTACAAATTACTTACCATCTCCCACAATAGCATTATTGCATTCAAAGTATACATCAGCAAATAACTATGATGTGAAGTGTATATGAAATAATTCATATTTGAACTGCGGTTATAGATGCAAGTGAATTATGATCTTCGCAGTAAATTTTCCAATTTAAGCAATTGGAAAGAAGAAGCCTGAAAAAAAAAAAAATCTGGGCTTCAACGGGATTCGAACCCCTGACCTCCGCGAATACCGGTGCGATGCTCTACCAACTGAGCTATGAAACAATACATTGGGAGCAAGGTCAATTTAATGAGTTGCAATTTAATGAGTTGCTCCCACACATTGGTCAATTTAATGAGTTGCTCCTTGCTCCCACACATTGGGAGCAAGGTCAATTTAACTCATTAAATTGACCTTGTTCCCAATGTGTGGCTTCATAGCTCAGTTGGTAGAGCATCGCACCGGTATTCGCGGAGGTCATGGGTTCGAATCCCGTTGAAGCCCTGATTTTTTTTTTTCAGGCTTCTTCTTTCCAATTGCTTAAATTGGAAAATTTACTGCGAGGATCATACTTCACTTGCATCTATAACCGCAGTTCAAATATGAATTATTTCATATACACTTCACATCATTTCACTCCTTACGGGAGATATGAACTCATTAAATTGACCTTGCTCCCAATGTGTGGCTTCATAGCTCAGTTGGTAGAGCAACGCACCGGTATTCGCGGAGGTCATGGGTTAGAATCCCGTTGAAGCCCTGATTTTTTTTTCAGGCTTCTTCTTTCCAATTGCTTAAATTGGAAAATTCACTTGCAGCAAATAACTATGGACAGAGGAAAAGCAAGTTAACATTCATGCTTAGGTACATAACAGTTAATGGAACAGAGAATTAACTCTGAAGTGTAAATTTAAGTGCTAATTTAACCCATGAATAACCCACTGGGCGTTAGCCCTGGTAAAGGGAGTCAGGGAACCACACGAGGTAAAGAAAAGATCTTTTGACCTCGGTGGGAATCGAACCCACGACCTCCGGAAAAGATCTACCGTTACTCTGCCGACTGAGCTACGAGGTCGGACAGAGAAAGTCGGGGTCGATTAGGGTGGTGAATCGCGGCGAAGAGAAAGTAAGGGTACATATGCATGTTGTGCCGCGTAGCACTATGAACACAAATAATGGAACAGAGAATTAACTCTGAAGTGTAAATTTAAGTGCTAATTCATGGGTTAAATGGGTTAAATTTACACTTCAGAGTTAATTCTCTGTTCCATTATTTGTGTTCATAGTGCTACGCGGCACAACATTTATATGTACATAACAGTTAAGTCTGGTTAAGATACAACACAAAATCTTTTTTTTTTATTATTATTACTATTTTCTGACCTGATAACAATAATTATAGGGCAGTCCGCGCTAGCACCGCCCAGTTCTTAGGGTTGTTTTAACCGCCCAATTTTTAGGGTTGGACTTTTTTAAGGGCACCCCGCGGGCGCGCGCGTGCAGCCAAGGTCAAGCCAACGCAAGCGCGGTGAGGGTTAGCCAAGTGCATGCGGCGGGGGGTCAAAAAGGCGTGAACATCGGCTAGGGTTATAGGTTGCGGGCTTAGTTAGCCTTATAGTTAGGGCTTATTAGTCGGCGCCAGCTTAGGGTTATGCGGTGCTTTTACTTAGGGTTATAAAGAGGTGGTCAGCAAAAGTGTGAGCGGGCGCGGGGTCAAAGGTCACTTGAATTTAAGGCGACAATGGGTATCGGTTTTACCACATCATGTGGTTAAAAGTGGTTAAGCTGGAGTGTGACGTCATTTTCTCTCGAAGTGTTATTGGCGGCCATCTTGGATAGGGGGGCTGGCAGGATCAACTGGAACAAGCTAGACTACTATCCCCATAACTAATATGTAACTTTTACAATTTTGAACCAAAATTGGAACTGCACAAGTGTCTAATTCAAGCCATGTTTCACTACTTTTTTTGTCCAGTAACGTTCTTGTTTTGAGGTTGTTGCCTGACAAGTCAAAATTTTCACTAATTGATATCTTCAGAAATGCTTCCCTCAGTCAAGTGAGTAAGAAGCCAAGTGCCTCAATTTCCTTTCAATGTAAAGCTCACTCCCAGACATCAGTGTTATTTTGATGCCGAATTTGATATTGATGCTTGAAACAGAGTCTGATCGAAAAATTAAGAATATTAAATATCAGATACTTTAGTGCAATGGTGGATCTAGGGAAGGGGCCCTGGCCCCTAATATTTTAGGCAAAAAAAGAAACAACCACAGATGGAAGAAAAGCGATGCAGCAGGGCAAGCAAAAAAGAAAAACCCCTTTAGCTCAAGGTCTGGATCCATTACTGTTACGCTAGCATTAATTGCTTAGAACTGACACCAGAAGCACTATGACAAACAAAACAACATCAAAACATTATCATGCAAAACTTTAAACATTTTAACAGCAATAAGGAGGATTGCTTAACATGTCTGGCACAGCCTGTTGCAGATGTTCAGTTATTTAGGAGACCCGTTTTTGCACTGCTCCTTATCTGGCAAAAATCCTTGGACAAGCTACTGGATGGCTGATGTAACGATGTTATGATGTTACGATGTCATAGGCCCTTCGGGCTTGCGCAGTAGAATGAGAAGTGTCCCGGATGCAGTTGTTGTTGTATTACGGCTAGTAATGACGGGCTTTCATGAGTCTTATGCACTTATCATTGGTTTGCCCCATGATGGGGGGCTCGGGCAACGCAGGAGAATTAAACTTTGTAAAACGCACGTAGGCCGGAATTTTGACAGCCACGATCCCCAGGGTGGGAAATTTGACTCGACCGCCATCTTGAAGACTTGAGAGGATCTGGGAATGAGTGATGAGTGATACGCCACCTTGGAAAATACCCAGAATTCATTTGAGCGAGAATCCCTCAAGTTTTATAAGATATTTTCCTTCAGCTTTGGTGAGAAATATTCGTACAAAGGCTCATTTAGATCAAAATTTACTTCCTTCTTACATGTCTTAGATGTCGCCCTGCCATAAGTTTTCTATATTCTCTGTGTCTATAGATTTGCTAGTATACTCTAAATGTCAATTTAAATGAAATTCTGGTCAATTCTCGACCTCAGTTACAAACATCAGTAGAATGAAAACAGAATATATACGACCTATTCCAGGTGTGACAAAAAAAGAATCCAGATGTTATATTAGCGTTGTTAGTTGTTAGGTTTTATTAGTTATTAGGTGGAATACCTGTTGACTAGCTCTCAAGCTAAGCGTATTTCCACGTTAAATAATG
>CM042746.1:4364239-4428496 GCA_022496165.2 Catalaphyllia jardinei
TGTATGTATGTATGACAATGACGTACAGCTCGTGAAACATGACATAGTTACCGCCATCATCTACTGTTACATACCCGAAACGTGACTCTCGCTGCCTTTCAGCATATATGTGCTGAAAGGCGTATCTGATTACATTCATTGCATAGCGTGGGTCTAGCGTGACTTGTAATCGGAGAATTTTGTTTACTTCGAAGGCAAAAAATACCCGGTTCATTGACCTTTTAAACGAATACATATTTACACATTCCGACTTTGAGCGTAGTGCACTTCACCAAAACAAACTATATTTTATTGCATGATCGCTCCTATTTGTCACATAGCGAAAGTGAACAATACAAGTTGCATGATTTAAAGTACCGATCAGGTTGAATATTTAATTCCTAACTAAACAAAACCTTCCTGAGGGGAGGTATGACATCCTCGTTCCCAGGGCCTTTTCCCTGGCTTGGGGGCGGGGAAAAAGATCCTAGGAACGAGGTTGGAGGTATGAGGAAAAGAGCTGAGAAATGGCCTGGATATTGGCTGATAATGACATCATCCGCGAAGATTTAGATATAGTTAACGACAAAACTAAAAAAATAAACCGAAGGCAGAACATGACACGCGCAACGGCTGCGCGGTTAATAAAGTACAGATTCTGAACCTCTCTTGATTAACTCTCCGCCTCACCCCAACCCCCTCCTCGGCCACGTCATCTCAGCCAGTTACTTCTCGGCCATTTAAGCCGCGGATAAGGTCAGAAATGAACGAAGCAGGCATCCCTGTGTTTTTTCCTCTCTACTCCCAACCGATGGGTGCCATCTGGCGCGGTGAGGACAACTTCTCTCCGCCTGCAAACTACAGGATCATAACAACACAAACTCTACAAGTGGAAAGACGATTTATTACCGAGTTACAGTTCAGCTTAGGCTCATTCTAAGTTTTCCCTACACAAACTCTATGGGGTTTTTGGTGAATTATCCTTCAGCAATCACAGTGGGTGATCAACTTTCCAGTACTTGTTCCAAACCTAAAACATGATCATTTCGCCAGGAAAAAAAAAATAACATTGAAAAAAGTGATTTTTTTTTCCTCTGCTTTAATACCAATTTGAGACTCAATTTATTCCACGGACAGAAATTAGTTAAGAGATTCTAAAGACCTTTTATATACTCTAACAACACAATGATCAGAGTTGCTTGTACAATTCGATGTGGTAGATGTTTATTAATTATTAGCATAGAAGTACTTGTAAGCAGCAATGGCAACCACAACTGCGACAGCTGCTGCCGGTAGAAGAAAGGAGTTCACCCTGTGGAAAAAGGAAGAAAATAGATTACTTGTACATGTCTGAAGTAGCATTTCAAAAACAAGTGCGAGTGTTTCATCGGGGTTTCCAAACCCGAGAAAACTGATGAAAGCACGAGGCAGCAGGCCGAGTGATTTTATTGTTTTCGACTTGTTGTCAGCAAGTTTCTTTATCAACCTCTAAGGTTTAATGCGCTATAAAATTCAAAGGTTTGATATTACAATACATGAAACTCAAGGAAAGCGTGCCACAGAGAAACACAAGTAAATGTACCTGAAAACATATGCCTCTACCCTCAAAGACAAAGTCAGTGGTAAATTCAAGCAGCTATCTTAAATTGGTAACAAAACAAAATGTCTCTCCAGCCTCAGAGATAGACTGGAACACATACAGCTGTTTCTTATAGTTTGTTCAGTTGAGTCAATGACCAACAGACACTTTCTAAACAACTTGTGCATCAAAAGTTGAATTACATCTAAAAATGAACAAGAATTTCTAGTAACTTGCCCTGGCAGAGACAGTGCTGCTCACATTTAATTTATTTAATTTAAACTTTAATAGACTCGTCCTCTCAGAGGTTTTTCAGAAACTACTTACTGTACGCTAATAATGATAAGAAATAAGGGTACAAGGGTAGAAAGATCCCCACCTAACATCACTTTGCTTACAATCTGTAAACCTGCTACTGAACACTGCTGTAAGTTCAATCAACAACAAAAAATTAGGCAATGTTGCTTATGAACAAATTTTGGGACTACGGTAGGTTTTGGAATTTGTTTGCAAGCATGCAACATTTATCAGTGATTCTGCTCTATTGGTTATTGCCTTTCGTGACTGCTCGTGCAAAGATGAATGTTATTTTAGCTGCTTTGGTCATGTGATATAAAAAATTGTTGACTATTCTCATCATCATCATCATCATAAACTTTATTTAAGTGTCATTAAATATTTAGCTCTAAGCAAAGAGCTAATTGTGGACACTTAATTAAAAGCTGAAATAATTGATCAATAAAATTAAAATTAAAAGCTAAAATTTACAAATTTAAATAAAATTTACAATTAACTGTAAAAAGAGCAAATATTATTTACAATGCTAATCATATCCAACTTGCTAACTGTAACCTGTTAACATTACAAAATTCTGCATCACACAATTATGTTAGGTGATATGTGGTCTGTCAGTCAAATGTGATTGTCATGCTCTGTCACACATAACCTGTGCAGTGATTACAGGTTATGTCACACAATTTCAGGTGATTAGGATGTCTACTAAAAGTTACAAGTGAGATCCTATAATGCCACATGGTAGAATGGAACTTTTTACCAATGTCATGCATTATGATTCAATTTAATTTTTCGTGTTCTTCATTTTAGCCAAAGGCCACCTCCATATAGCAATTTCCCATGCCACAATTAATAAAATGAGAGATTCATAAGAATCTGTTGCAAACTCATGAAAATGTGGACCCCAAAACCCCAAGGGGCATTGGTGCTGCCCTCTGCATACATTTTGTTATAAACATTGCTGCAATTTTACTTATTTTAGATTTTTTATTGGCAAACGTTTCCTTATTGCATGTAGGCTCGATTACCAGCCGCTGTTCGGGAAAGGAGCCTGCGCTACTCCCCTGAACTCACGGCTGGATACGTGGACTTGGCATTGTTAATTTCGCTTAATAAAAAATCTGCCTACCTGAATCGAACAGGTTGCATAAATGATCTTTATCGCAGTAGCAAAGAAGTTGTGCGATATGAAGAGCGACTGCGTTAGCGGGAAATCAAACTAAATACCTTCAACTGATGAATTAATGCCTGATCTAAACCATAGCGGCATATACAACACACAAAATAGTCAACAGACTTGAAGCGTGAGAATCTATATTTGAATCATGTGGTGCCAGAATGTCAGATAACGAGCGAAAGCAACAAAGAGAGGGATAAACGCAAACATCGATCTCAAAGGATAAAAATGCTCAAGCAAATTGATGTGTACAGTATTATTCTTGAAGGAAAGTGACATCAGTCTCTGGCAAAGCCAAACAAAAGGCCTTCAATTATTTCTGGACAACAAAGCACAAATCGATCACAACAATTATCGAACAATGCTTTTCATGTCAAGACAAGTCAGTCTGTCAAAAATTAGCTCGATCCTGCAAAAAATGAAAATCGGCCAAAAACTGATATACACCCTTTTTGCACGAAGGCCTTCAATTAGTTTTCTATATGTGTTTGACTATTATGTACAAGTCAATTAAAAGCGACTAATAGATAATGTGGCTAAATGTAATTTAGGCTAAGTTAAAATCAAGCCAATGCTTGGCAGCGGTGGTTAGGGGATCATGCACCTTGAGGTGGCATACAGGGTTTCTCGAATCGCATGTATTGTTCATTTCTGCTGTGTGAGGTGCAGTTTGTTTCAGGCAGCAAATCGTTCAGTTGTTCCGCTTTCCCCCCCTTACCTTCCCTCCCCCACTGGTGGATTTGGTAAGTATAGGATTGGCAAGTATCTCCACTGACTTGGTCAGTGTGTTGGTGCCTGGTGGGTGGTTGCCGCTCACAGAGTTGCCATGGATGCCTGTGTGCCCTGCTCAGGGCTTGTGGCTCAAGGTTTGTTGCTCGCCCTGGAATCACCGCCCACTTTGGCAGGCACCATCCCCAAGCTCATTTATTGGTAATGAGTTTAACTAGGAATTAATAATAAATTTATTAAAACAACTTAAAGTGCTACTATGATAAAAAAAATCATTTCCTTTTTCTCTTCCGATTTTGAAAGCGTGTTTGCTTAACACCTACAGCTGTAACTGGCAAAATTTAGAGCTCTGAGTTTGATCCGAAGGCTGTTTATTTGAGTTTTAGATTTGACGGTCCGCCATTACTCGTGTTCAAAACTGACCGATAGGACATCAGAGGGTGGATCTAGAGAAAATGACGTCATTTACTCACTAGCATTTTAGCATGTAAACCCAATTTATTATATAAATTATGCAAAACACGGGTTTAAAGGTCTGAAAGCCCAAAACGCCTGTGCTGCATATTAATTAAGCCGCGTACACATGCAGTGCATTCTTTAACTGGTGAGTCTTTGATGTCATTTTCTTCTTGACCCAGCTCTCTCAAGATTTTAAAATAAGTAATGGCAGACCAATAAGAAGATTCCAGTTAAAATAAACAGGGGTCTTTTTAAAATCAGAACTTAAAACTTGGGTCAGTTAGTGTTTAGTTAACATAGTTTTGAAGTCCAAAGGAAAAAAAAAATTCTTTTGGTCGTAGTACCACTTTAAGGAAAAGAAGTGATTTTTGCCAGCAGTCAGCTTTTGGTACTTTCAACAACCCCCAAAATGCGTTCAACAAAAAAGTAACTCATTTGCAAAGAATACTTACCAGGTACTTTTGTTTTCACTATCATGCACAGTTTTCTTTTCTTCAGTCTGATTGAGGAAAGAGAGAGGAAAGTGGCATTTCAATGGATTTCAATAATTACTGGTAACAGACAAGGAACCTAGTAGCTGCATAACACTATCCATTTAACCCACTATGTATATTTGTGTTATATGTAGGACATCATAGAATGATTCAGATTCAGGTGGAAACAAAGAAATTAAAATGCTACACTGTATTTTATCATGAGTACTAGGTTAAGTTAATATTTCAGGAATTCAATCAAACTGTTCAAAGCTAAATTTGAAATTTGTGTTAATTTTATGAACAGTGCTATGGTGTAACCAAAGATTTTGGAGGCACTCCTTAACCCTTTACATACATACAGTGTACATAAATTATGAGTGCCTATGTTGCACGTAAAATGTGTTCACAGGTAATACCAGTTATCAAACTAGCTCAAATCAGTAGTTTGTATTAAAACTAGGTTAAATCCCTACTTTGTGATTGATGTGTTAAGTCTTTGATTAAACTAGATTAAACGTGTTATTTCAACTAGATCAAACATGTACCAAATGTAATTCTGAGAAAATTTTTTAATATAGATGCATTTTTTTGAGTTGTTGTTGCTCCCCAGGATTTTTTAAGTTTAAATTTCTCTTAAATATTTGTACAAGTTATTACAGTCGTAATAAGTAAATTCTGGTAAATTCGCTCCGACGAAGGGCTAGCGCTCGAAACGTCAGCTTCTGAATCTCTTTACGGTGGCTAATTCACATTATCAACTCAGTTGATAAAACCAAATTATCTGGTTTAAGGGTTAACTTTGTGAAAGTGAAAGGGCAGTTTTTTAATCATTGTATTGTCAGCTTGGTGCTAGGGTTTCTTTTCTATAGGGAAAGAATTAAGGATCATTTTTGAAAGTTGAAAAAAAAGATGAAGCATTTTTCGATGTCCTGCGTGCTTTATTTTTCTTCGTGGATATAAATACAATTGCTTACATGCTCCAATACAGATTCACTTTTAAATCACTGATCAATTGCTTTCTTCAACACTGTTCAGAATGGTATCTCCTTGGAAAAGTCAGTCAAATACAATATTTGTTTTGGTGCATTTGTCTAATGTTTGCAAAAACTACTTTACTCTATTCGTCTAGTATTTTCCCATCTTTAGCAGTCACTTTCCATTGTTTCTCAATTATTTGGCACTTGTCTTTTCAGTTGATAGTGATGGAGTTTCCTTAGTTTTGCTTTGAGCCATTGATATGCTTTTTGGTAGAACGAGTCATCAGTGTAGATGTCAACTGGGCTAGACTTGTTTTTAGAATTAAATTTTAGCTCTTCGAGCCTTCGATAAAACCCTTCTGAATTTGTACATCGATTTGCCACTTTTTGTTGCGAGCACTGCTTGCATGCAGAGCGCATATATATGTTATGGTTTGAATTTATTTTTGGCTTAAATTTTTTTTTTTACCAGTTTAAATTTTTCAAACTGGTTCATATTTTTCAAACCGGGTTGAAATTTTCAAACCAGTTTAATTTTTAATTTTGAGCAGAATGTGAGCATGTGTCTTAGTAATTAGGGTTAAGCACTCAAGTTAGTGATTAGGCCTAAGCACTTATTCAGAATGGTTAGCTTTGATGTTAGGCTGGGAACTTTGCATATGACTTAGTAGTTTGGGTTGAGCTCTCGGGTTAGTGATTCAGCCTAACCACTCATTTGGAATTGGTTAGCTTTTTGTAATTACATGTAAGACAAAGTTCATGTATGACTAAATTAAAATTTATATGTATTTATGAATAATTTAAAATTTATATGAGAGGGGCTTGGGGTGATAAACTGATAATTAGAACAAGTATGAAAGCTGTTGCATCCATTGCTTTCATGGTCAGGTGGTAATGGCAGTGGGAAGTAGATCTAGAGGCTGGCGGTTCAAATCCTGGTGAGTATGAGATAAAAAGAAAAACAAGTAAAACCTGCTGTTAGAGTTTCTTATTCTCACGATTCAATGCAGTGTTGCTTAGTGGGGGAGGAGAGGGTGATATGTAAAATGGAGAGAACAGTACTTAGTGTAAAAGGTGTGCTTGGGTTAAAATAGGGGAGAGGGGTGGGGAGAGGAGGTGACAGAGAGAAGACTAGATAGAGATCTGTTTATTATGTAATTTCCTTTTTATTCATCTGTTCCTCCAAAAAAAAAATGTGTACACAATTGAACCTGCATTGATAACTGATTTGAACTAGGTTGCGAACAAATTTAACCTAGGTAGTTAAGGATCACAACTTTAACCTACATGTAGTTTGATGACTGGTTAAATTACCTGAGAACAGATTTTACCTTAAACACCTACATGCATATGAAGTACTCAGCAAGTAATGATTGTTGCCCCTGGGGTGGCCAGATATGATTTCATACTGAGTACATGTACATACTGTATGGAACACTTCTAGCAGCAATTGAGATTCGTAGGAGCTTTTTCTGAGAGAATACTCATTTCCCATTGCTGTAATGTCATATAAAATTTATACGAAATTACTTCAACCACAGGGAAACTACTGTAACTGCATTGAAGAGACACTTAATATGACCTTTCAGAAAATGTGCAATGTCTATAATTAAGTGAAAAAGTATATGGCACTTAGAGTTTTTATTAGATGCCCAAAATAGTGTGGCACCCAGTGTGCAAAACGGTCTGGCACTCACGGGGTTAAATAATTAGGAACACAGTAATTTAATGGTTCACAAAGTTTGTTTGCCTGAGAAGCTAGATTAAAATACAGCAACAGTCTATACTACTATGCGATGCATACCTTCTCTTGAATCTTATCCTCCTAAAAGAGAATTGAAAAGTAAACACTGCATCAATTGCAAGTGTATTCTACACTAGAATAATCAAGGCAATGAGACTTGCTTACGTACTGCATGGTACACCATGCATTTCCCACGTATCCAGGGTTTGCTCACTAAGTTATGGAGTAGATGGCTAGTTTAATAAAGTGGACACATGACACCAATTCAAGTGCCAAAGGGACAATCCTTTAGGAAGGTGTAGAGATACACTCCCTTGGACATTCTCTTGAAGATCTTTTCTCAAACACAATTTGAAAAGGTCAAAATGCAAAATCCTAAAGTGTAACTGAAAACGTATTCTAGCTACATGTACCGCCTTGACACTGTCTGACCTAAGAAAAGGACTGTCTAGTTCAGTCACATCTCAGAAAACTTGTGTTTTCCCTAATTACCCTTTACAACTAAGAACTTACACACACATTATTGCACAAAAAGTAGGCAGCTCAGAAATTGACGAAGCTAGTTTTTTTCAGCAGCTGCTGGCATCTGATGAGAACCCTGTTACCGTAAAATTCAAAAAATAAGCCCCTCCATGTAAAAGCCACTCCAAATATAAGCCCCCCAAAGCGGTAACCCCCAAAACCCTCTGTTAAATCGCCACTCCAAATATAAGCCCCCCAAGAGCTTGTACTTGAAAAATTGCCCTCAAATACAAAGAAAAACAAAGCAAAAATGGTCTATTTACTTTCAACTATAAATGATTTGGAAACGACACTTTCCCTCTGTAGATAAGCCTCAGATATAGGCCCCTCCAAAATAAGTGTCTCAGTGGAAAAGGGCCTTGGAAAAATATTACACCGGGGCTTATTTTCAAAATTCTACAGTATTACATAGAACAAGTTCTTAGAATACTTACATCAGCAAGTTCCCCTATAAGATAGGACTCCATAAGTTCTCTGGCATCTGAGGAGTGACCAACATCTTCAAAGTTTTCAGTGGCATCCCCACCTATTCACAAATGACAGTATTTTATTCTGAACTACCTACAGGATGGTAGTTTAAGATATACTGTCTCTTGATATCTTAAACAAAGGCTGATAACGTCATGAGGTAACTGTTAGCAAGAGTGTTCAAAAGTCACTGTGGTCCATGCAGTCGGCACTTGTAAGTGCTACTGTGGATGAAACATAGTTAATGTACCAACCACCCCTTCCTGTGGGCATTTAGCAACAGACATTCACAGGCAGCAACCTGCCATGTTATCTGTACCAACAGTTTACAGGTCCCCAAATGGAGAAAGGCAATATCGGAATGAAATGTGTTGGTGAAGAACACAAGAAAAATGTGAGATAAGCAAAAAAAGACCAGAATGCTCACCAGCTTGTTCCAATAATACTTCTTCTCCACCTGGATGCTGAAAAATCATCAAAAAAAAAATACTATGACATTGAGGCAGTTTGAACATCAAGTACACTGTACACTAAAGTAAACTATCTATAGATGCTATAACACCTGTTTGGCTGGTGTAATGTGTAGTTCCAGAAAAAATCTAAGCCTCCCTCATAGAAGGAATTTTTTGCAAAGACCACTATCTGTCTGGAAATTTCAATTGAGCTTCATAAAATGTCTATACATGCCCATGGCAATCAACTGGCCAACAGCAGATCTCCCAGTTAACTCTGATTATTGATAATCACATTATGAAGATTTTCTGGAGCAACACAAAATAAATAGGAGTAGTGTCTTATGACCATCTCAATTCAACAGCCATATTGTTCTAGCTTGAACAAAACCTCACTCAGTCATTTTATTATTCTTAAACAACTGCCTGAATCCCTTGATAAACCCAGGGTGAATTGCATGTACATCCCATGCCACAAATTGGCCAAAGTTCTACACCCTCTGCCAAGGTTCAGTCTCTTAGTACATGTACGTATTCTATTCTCACAGAATTTCATTCTTCTCTTTTCATTCTTCTTGAATTTGAGCCCGCAACAATTATAGACTCTCAAAAGCTTGAATAACTTTCATGCAAAAACATTCCCTTGCTGTCAATGATTGTCAAATGATGACAAAATAGAGTACATGCATACCACATACACGAAGTATGCATTTTAGCACCTTGGTCTTGTTCCAGTGAACATTAAGAACCACAATAATAACTGTATGACATTACACCAGATAGCAACTTTTGAAACCCATGCAAAGATCTTCAACATCACACACACATAAAATGCACCCCAGTCATTAGATCCATATTGTTGAATGGATTGCACCGTGCGTAAAAAGGATTGCTGACTGGAGCATGTATAAAGCAAGAACTGAAGTAGTTTGACGTGGAGATAAATCTTCATTGCACATCTAGTTCAACAGCTTTTATCTGATTCGCAGCTACTATTCGAATAACAGTTCCGCTACCGTATTCACACCGAACAACGAGTGTGAGTACGCAATAATTTTGCCAGTCTTAGCAGCCTGGCCAATAATGCTTGGGCGCCAGGCCGCTGAAAAATTTGGTCACCACTTCCTGTGCCACGGAAAATGAACTTTTCTCCTCAAGAGATAATTGTAATTGCTGTATTTTAAAACAATTCGAAAGAACATCATATTTTCTTTATTTTTCATCATAAGCCAAAATGCATGCTTAAATTTCTTCAAAACAGCTTTTGAATTGTTATTGTACAGAAAATACGGAAAAGAGATTTACGCCATTTAGTTAAAATGCATTTTTCTGTTTCTGGTCATGTGACATTGGGCGTGGTCCGATGACATCATGAACTGGACTATATCTGTCCAAATTTGGTCCAATTGAAGCATACATGCGCAGAGTTATAGCCAATTGATTTTTCCCTAGCAACGGTATCAAAAGATACTTTAATGGACCCTTAAACAAATTAGGTGTTCCAAAGTGAACCTAAGAACAGCAGCATACATGTAAACATGGTTTTCCATGAAAATGTCTCAGTTTGAACATACACGATCACTACCAAATAAGGTAGCGAACATGTGTGAGTAGGATAAGGGATTTTTAAATGTGCCAAAATAACGAAGAGAAAGATAAACTGAGAAGATGAACAAGAGGGAGAGAGAGTTGTCTAAAGTTTATTGTGTGTGCCCTTGAGAGAGTGGCTCAGAAGTAGTTGGAGAAAATTTCAAGTAGGCGGTGACAATCTCTATCCTTGCCGAGCTGACCCAAAAAGATGTACGTATATTTTCCCTGAACAGCCGGTGCAAACAGGGCAAGTAGACGGCAATTCTCGCAGGTCACTGGAGCTTCGGGAGAACCCTGTGTACAATAGAACCTGGATTTAAGGAACGTCTCTATCATGCTTTTGCAGACTGGTACATGTACTCCCTTCCCTTAGAAATCTGTAGCATTAGTTCCCTGTCCTTGTTTAAAACCAAGGTTAAATCTTTTATCTAATTTTGTTAGTTTCAATTTGTTGTACATTTTAGTTACATAGTTTATTATTGTTTCAGTCGCCAGATGCTATCGTGGTTTGTTGTTACTGTAGGTTGTTTAACCACACAGCTCAGCACAAGGCTCTGGGAAATGAACCCCACAAACTCTGCAGTTATTCCCTAGAGCCTCGCACTGAGGTATATTATTTTAGGCTGAATTTTAAGGGAATACGACCAAAGTTCAAAGAGCCGTTTTTGGCCCGAATTCTTTCTGAAGTCTGTTAAAAGTAACCTGCTGGGGTGTATCACCCGAAATCTCTACTTATGTTGCACAATCTTCTCATTCCGGTGTAGCTAGGGTAAAGTTCAGAATTTCTGCATTACATTTAGACAAAGCGCGCACACGATATCGCATGGTACGGGCCGGTATTACATCACGTTATAAAGACGGCAATCCTGTTCTTGGAAAGGAACTTCACTTACCTCATCTAAGAATTTTGTGACATCGAATACTTTGTTATGGATGACTAGCCACGACGATCCCGCCGCATTATGCGATTTAACCTCTTCCAAAGTGATCTTTTTCAACTCCTCTGCCATCTTGAGAAACCGTCTTCTAGAATGTAAAGTTACGCATGCGTGAAGTCTAGCGTCCAGACTCTTTTCTGGCGCCCTGACCGCAAAAAAATTCCCGGACCTCAAATGATTCCGGACCGACCCCAAATGATTCCCATATTGGACGGTAAATGATCCCGACCAAATATAAGGAAGGGCATAGATATAGATATATAACAGAGGAAGGCGAGACGATATATAAAAATCACAAACTAAAAAACATGTTTTATCATTTTACAAGAAATATTCCACAGTGGCATTTTTGTTCTTCGAACTGGTATAGATTGTTTTCACTGTCAGGCAAAAAAAAATCGAAAAACACGCTGTGTAAAAAGAAATTGTGTTGTTGTAGAAGATGAAGAAATAAGACACTTCTTTAAGTTTTAGGGCTGTGCGTTTCCCCAAACTTCAGGGGGGAGGTCCCCTCTGGTGAGCGTATAAAAACCGGATGCGATATTTATTTTTGTTAAAAGACTCACTAGTCTTCCAGTCCTATGGCTTCAGGTGAGAAAGGTCAGAGGGAGGTTGAGCCAGAAAACCAAGAGGATCAGTCAAAGAGTTTATTCGTTTGGTGTTGAATACAATTCTTCTCGAAGGAGAAATGGTGATATTCAAAAACAGGAATTTGTCTCAGGGAATATTCAGTAAGTTTCAAGACAAACCAGCGGACATGTAGCCTCCTACGCAGACGTTCTTAGGCTTGTCACGCGGAGGCTAGGGGACATGACGAGATTTTGTGAAAGTTTCAGTGCGGGCTGGCAGGAGTGGAAAAAGAATAGTGACGAGAAAGAGGAGTCTTCCTTTGTGATTTTCATGAAGTCCATGAACATCGGAACTGAGCAACACTGAGACATTGCCAGATAATCCTGTTCCATAGTTGGGAAGAGATGCAGACCGTTTATCATTAACTTTGACTTTATTGTTTTTCTTTATGTCTAAACG
Source organism: Catalaphyllia jardinei (assembly GCA_022496165.2). Classification (NCBI taxonomy): domain Eukaryota; kingdom Metazoa; phylum Cnidaria; class Anthozoa; order Scleractinia; family Caryophylliidae; genus Catalaphyllia; species Catalaphyllia jardinei. The sequence continues at coordinate 4,376,653 of CM042746.1, forward strand.
CGCTCTCTTATAATAAAGGAAAAACGTTCAAACTGTGTTATTTCTTTTGTCATGCTGGCCTGTGACTGAGTTCTTAGTCTGCTTTTTCAGCCTCTGTAGTGGTCCACGTCGAGCAAACTAGTGGATGAAAAAACACAGGAATATTTTAAGAATTCGTAAGGCGGAGCTGAAGAGAGACAGATATAGTCTATCGAATACCTAGCCTGAATTTCAGCCGCCTCCTCCTCTCGCTAAGTCTCGGGGAGAAAGACGTTTGAAAGCAGGTGGGCGATAATGCTGTCGGGTGACGTCACGAGTCAAATATGGTAATTTATGAACTTCACCACAAAAGCGTCTAGACAAAAACAAGCTTTGGTGGACGTCAGTCATCGCGCCTCCTTATTATGGTATGTAAAATTCACAAAGCAAAAGCCTTAAACTTTGCAGCGATCCACTCGTAAAAACTATCATTTTACTTTCAGTATGCTTGGTTAGCTCACCAAATACACTGGAATTAAACATTCACGAGAGCCCATGACTTGAAGCCTGAAACTACCCCATATTTCTGTCACGGCGTTTTCACAGACCGATCTATTTTTATTTTGAATTTATCTTGGATTCAGATCCCCAAGGGAACCTCAGCAACCAATTTCAATTACAAGCACGGACTAATGTCGGCATGTCGAAATGATTTCGAGATGTTCACGCGTGAAGCCGCATTGTTTTATCCTCACCGAAGCGTGCTCATGTAGACTGGAACTGGCCAATTTGGCGGGAAAAACATCTAAAAATAGTCTAAAAATGGTATGTAAAAATGCCGTTGCATTGACTTATTATGGGAGTTGCAGGTTCCTAGTAATAGGCTCCTGATATTCCTGATATAAATTTGTAACTGTACTCAGACCCACCTGGCTGACATGTTTTCTCGAACTTTTATTGGCGGCCATCTTGAATTCATTCATTTTGCGCCCACTTGCTCCAACTTAGGCCATCACCCCACTTGACTCCCTTACTCCACCTGGCTGGAAGCCGATGACACTCACGTTTTCTCGAACTTTTATTGGGGGCCATATTTTGAAAAAGGGTTCGCAACGGGTTAGTTTGGCAGCTATACTACTTCTCTCCTGCAGGGGACTTGACCCCATGCAGAAGCAGTGGGTGGGAAATATGTTTATTGATAATCACATTAAATGATTACATTTACAAAAACAAAACACTTGACACTTGACATTAACAGAGTAAAGCAAAAGTAATTATCAAAATACAACAGGGAAATGAAATAATACGGAGTTAATACAGTTAACTTAAATAAGGTGTCAGTATCCACTTTCTTTTAAAGAATTCTTTGTTGCTTATTTTTTCTTTTGTTTCATATTTAGCGATGATCTTAGTTCTAAATCCATAAATGTTCGGAGAGTTTTCCAATAATTATAAAATGGTTCAGCAATTGAAGTAAAGGGCAAGCATTTTCCCTCAAAATTCTAAAGAGCACATTTTCCAAGCAGAGACAAATTCGTTGATTCAAAATAAGGCACCAATTTTGTTCAAATTCACTCTAAAACTGTTTACAGCGTGAGCAGTAATAGAATATGTGGGTTAATGATTCAGGTAGATGATTGTCACAGAAGGTACACAAATCATTTGTTCTAAAACCTATTTTATACAACTTTGTGTTTGTGTAATGAATTGAGTTAATTACTTTGTACTGGAAGGCTTTAACATACGATTCGACAACAATAGAATGTGGCAGCTTAAATATTTGCTTCAGATTGTCGCTGTTAAAATGAAAGTTACTCTGTAATTTTTTAATAATATTGGGCGGTTTAGCTTTTTCTCTGATGAGTAGGCTGTAGTAATCCTTTGATTTCCTTACCGTAACATCAAAACTATTGTCACCCACCACAAATGTTGGTGAGTTTATGGAAGGATACCTGCCATAACCTGTTAACGACAATGGCATGGACCTGCGTAATCCAGCCCATTCTAAAATATTTGTTTTGCATATTTTTTTTTGACAGTTGATTATAAGAATCAGTACTGTTCAGACTAAATAAAAGATCCTGAATGCAGATGACTCTCGCCTTAACATAATGTTTATAATAAACCGGCTTGTTTTCTACTTTTATTTCTTTGTTATTCCAGATTATCGTTTTCCAATCTTCTTCAGTTGCAAACGTTTCACGAAATTGTGACCACCATAACAAAAGTTCCTGATAAAATCCACCGTGAGAAAAAAGATGGCGGCTGTACATTTTACCACAATTCCTTGAGAACCAAACTAAGCCCACCGGGCATGGTTTAACTGCAGTTGTTCCTATACTAACAGCATTGCTCTTGTCGAGTTTGAATGACTTACAATTTTTCTTTGTACTTTTATACGCTCTTTTAGAGTTTTCGTGCGTAAAACATTATAGGTAAATGTACCAGTCGCCATCCTTTTCCGGCTTACGGTGGATTAATTGAGAAGTAATTGTGTAATCCGAGATATTGTAGTTGCAGTTAATAAAGAACAATCCCCCAATGTAGGTAGCTTTTCCAAGTTCCATTAGTTCCACTGAAGATACGTTTTAACCAGACTAATCTCAATGATTTAACCGTGCACTCGAGAGCTTTCATTAGCTCGTCCGGCCATTTAATTCCAAATGGTTTTTCTTTATAATGTCTCTTAGATCCAATCCACATACCTTCCGTTTTTGAACAGTTAATCTTGAGTCCGGAGAGAATTTCGAGTCAAATAATATTGCGGCCGAGCTTGTGTCAGCTAACACAGCGGTTGTATCGTCTGCAAACTGTACAAGCCTAGTTTCCTCAGTTCCTATTGTGACTCCTTTAATTGACTCTTTTTGTCTTATAGCAATTGCTAAAGTTTCTACAGCAATTATAAATAAGTAAGGAGAGAGTGGATCACCCTGCCTAACACCGCGATCAGTCCAGCTAGAGTAAAGAAGTTAGAACTAACGCCATTGTTTTACAACACAGCTTTGAATGCTGTTATAAAAGGTTTTCACCAATTGAAGGAAGTCTCGACCAAAGTTAAACTTTTTAAGACTCTCAATGAGAAATTCCCATTCCACACTATCAAAAGCTCTTTGAAAAATCTATAAACAGCAGTAAACCTGGGATGAGTTTTCCTTAGCTGTGAAGTCCATAATATCGAAAACAGAACGTACATTGCTTCACCAATGAAACGATCCTTAACATGACCAGTCTGGTTGTAATGAATACTGGGTAACACCTTTTTAACCCTTGCTGCGATCACCTACAAGAGATATTGGCCGCCAGTTTAATTTTCGAGGAGAGCGCGATCTTTTCCGCTTTTCTCAAGCAGAGTAATTGCAGCCTGTTTTTGTGAGCATGACATTTCCCCTTTTTCGAAGCATTCATTTGCGCACCCGATAAAACTTTCGCTTATTAAAGACCAAAATGTTCTATAGAATTCAGCTGGAATGCCATCATTTCCACGTGTTTTATTACTCTGAAAGCTTTTCAAGAGTCCAGAACATTCTTCTGAATAAATTAAACCTCAACAGGAATTTTTTTCCTCCTCTGAAAGCTGGGGAATATTTAGATCGTTCAAAAATGAAGATATTTTCTCTCCTATATTAGGGCTATTAACGCTGCTTTTGTACAATTCTCTGTAAAAACGCTCTTGTTCTTTTAGTATACAGTGCAGATCCGTTGTAATTTTACCATTTATGCACAGTTTTCTTATATGCTTCTTAACGTGGTTCCTTTTTTCTAAGTTTAAAAAATATTTTGTGCTTTTCTCTCCATGTTCATGTCATCTAGCTCGTATTATTACGCCTTTGATTTTTTCTTCGTAAAACGACTCCAACTTGTCCTGAACTATGTTATAATAGAAAAAAAAAAGATTCGTTGAAGTTGAAAAAGTCCCAACCCCCTTCCATTCCTTTTTTCAACAGCATGTCGGTTGGGTGACATGAAGCTTCGATCGCGTTTATTCGTCTCGTGACTAGCTTTTAGCCATTTAAGAAGTTAAAATATTTCGAAAAGTGCTTATTCAGATGTCTTTTTGTTCAGTGAAGATAATATTTCTGGTTAGCGGGATCGGGGAATGCGTGGCGTGTGACTTGGAAAAAAATCCGTTTCCTCAAGAATCGAGCCATTATATGCGCGCAATTGGTAGTTTTTTGATCATCTACTTAGGGAGACAACGGGAGCAACGAAAGACTGACCATGTTTGACTTTCTTCTTTTCGTGTTCACGGAACATTTCTCATATCGATATTTTGCTGGCAAGACTTCTTTTCTCTGAACGATCAAGAAGAGAGGCTGGTAATTTTCTGAATGTAGCTTTTCTTTCCTTAACGTCGTTCACGTGCTAAAACGATATGAAGGCTCTGAAGACGATAAAAGTACGCGCTTCGGTCACGTTGCCATGGGTTCGACGTTGAAAAGGATCCCCGGAAGAGAGAGTTTATCGGGGCAGTCAACAAGATACCCGGTATTGGGGCCAGTTTTACTATGACTTTATACAATGACTTTCCTCGATTCAAAGATGCACTGAGATACACCGCAAAAGCAAAATAAAAAACTGGGAGAGGGGAGGGACATCTAGCAGTGACCACTTTCTTGGGGAGAGTGTTGCTGTAAATTACCGCGCTGTTTCCCTCGAGGCTACAATTTTTCAGACAGGAATTGCGCACAAGTGGGAAGACTGTCATCTTGACTACTCTTCCCGTCCCCCCACCACTGAATTAAGGGACAAAGCACACAGGGAACTCTTCGGCTCGATTTCCGACACTGTCTCACAGGATGAGCGCGGGCTTATTCCCGAAACAGCTCTGAGAAATCCCGCCAGATACGTTTTCACCAGGAATCCAGCAGTTGCAATATTGACTAGATTCCAAGCTGCTGGAGGGATCAGGAAGATTGCAGCGAAGATTGATAGGCAACTTACCAGTTTTTAAGAGGACAGCTGTGTTTTGGTATGGATAATATTTATTACCTTTCATTTCAAGTCATTCACGATCGTAACACTAACAAATTTACATGGTTGACGATTTAGCTATTGACTGTGAACATTCCCGCTATTTTTCCGCTAAAACAACAGCCAGTGCTCTGCGACCGACAAAGCGCAAAAAATAAGGGGGCTGTTCCCGATTATACAATTATAAGACAACAGCTTCCCATCTCTTCCCAGAGAAACAGTAGAAAGGTCCCAGGACTGTTCTATTTGTTCTTTGGAAGTACGAATGTTTCCGAGATACCTGAAATAATGCTTGAAGTAGCCTAAACCGAAAGGCAGCAAAATTTAAATTTATTTTACTTTAAAGATAGCTTCAAACGTCCAAACAAGAATCTATGACGTAACCTTTTTAACTCACAAGAAAGATAGAGAAGTAATAATTTATATCAAGTTTAACTTTGTCTCCTACACAAAGGGAGAATAAGGAAAAAAGACAACATTTTTACAATTCCTTCGTTTTATACATAAATGGAACTTAATTATATTCATGTGGCATATTTTATATACAATGAGCAGATACTACTAGACTAACAGCACTTATGTTCATAGAACTCTAAATACTGACTATACAATGAAGCTTCAATCTACAGGTTTCATTTGTAGTTGAATTTTAAAAAAATTTTTAAAGTCCAGTTTCTACAAACCAACATGGCTGAATAAACGACCAAGGAAGCACCTGTGCAGAGTCTTTGTCTGGAGTAAAATAGTCACCAATACCAGTGAGAGAATGGACTTTTTACGGTGAACTGCAGAAATTCTCGCACGCTCGTTGGTTGGTTTTTATTGTCAATAAGAGGACAGACACATGAATTTATAATTTATGCGATGCGTCTACGAACGAGAGCGAACAACTTGACCATTTGTTATCTTAAAAAACAAATTGATGTCAGTTACTGAGAATGACCTTCGTCATAACATTGTCAAAGAAGTCTGCGGATCCACTCGGCTATCGCCCCGTGGATCCACAGCTACTCTGACAATGTTATGGCGAAATTCATGATCAACAACAGGACAGACCCATGAAAAACTGACGTCAATCTGTTAAATTGACACCACCTTACGCTTTGTCACTTTCAATTTCGTGCCGGTATTTCGTGACTGACACTGTGCAGGGGAGTCTTTACTCTCTGTTCAGCGGTCTCGGTTAACTCGAAGCTGGACTATATGAAAGGAGAAGTTATTGACAACAGTGGTGAAATGTGCCCTACTAACCTCCATTAAGTTTTTGATTTTAGTTAATGGCACTCCAAACGTCTCAGCCAATCAACAAACCGCAAACCGCAAATGCCCTTACATATGTATCGCAGGCATTAGTGGTTCCAGATTGGCCAAGACCTGCGGAATGCACAGTGGCATTAACATAGCGGAAAAAGTATAAAGTATGCGCAGTTTCTGGAAAAACAGCTACTCCCAGATCATTCCATTATGAAACCTTCTTTCGAGGCAAAAACTGAGACATTTTAAGGTATGCAAACCAAAGGAAACCGGAACCTGAAGTGGCATCGAGATATTGCGTTAGTTAAGATGTGTTTCACAGTGATAAGGAACGAAGCGTATTGTAACTAAAGACAAAAGCAGTTGCAGACCTGGGCCATGTTACACAAGAAAAAACAACAGCTGGTTACAAATCACTGAGAAGAAGGAGAAGGCTTCTCTTTTATTCACCTGGGGAATTTGTGTAGCAAAGGTCAAGGACTGCGACCACTTTCACTGATACGCTGTCTCTTTGTAGAACGTGGAGAGTACTAAGAAGCAGCAGCATTCTACACTAAGCTTTTACAGAAAGAATTGCACAGTTTCACTATCCCTAAAAGTGTTTACTGTTGACAGGGTTTCAAGTTCACTTTGGGAGTCCATCACTGGCTGTTGTCTAATTTCAAGTTTCAGCTTGAAAGATTTTCTCGCTTTAAAAACCAGGGAAACTTGGTAGACATTTTCCGCGATTCTTTTTGGAAATTTTCGCTGGTAGGTAACGACCAATCACAAGCTACCACATGGATCCTTTGCGTCATGAATTTCTTTGTTTTTGTTGTTTTTTTTTTGGGGGGGGGGGAGGGTTGGAGATTCTGATATCTCACACGTGGAGATAAATAAAAGGCGAGAAGAGATAGGTTTTACCGGTTCAGGTTTCGCAAAATCTCTCAAAAGAAGTATGGACACCCTACAGTACTATTGCAAAGCCGCTGTTTTAAACTAAATAATAAACTAATTTTAAACTTTTAATACCCGTTACTGTACCCAACATTTCGAAGGCCCTAAATTATTATTAAATTCGTTCTGGTGTTCCAGAAAATAAAGGTTATAAATGTCTTACAATGAAAAACTCTTCCCTGTGATGATTGGCTAATTTCATGTTTTCCACTTGCTATATTTGCAAAGATCCCTATCCCGGCATAGCAACAGGAACCAGGTCGATTCTCTCAGAAAACACTATCTAACTCACACAGTTATTTTTTCTCTCTAAAGCTATGTTACATACATACGTCTTTCATTTTAGATTAACTGATAGTCTCTCTCCATTTTCCCAACATAGTTCAACAAAACAAGCCTTCGAGCATAAAAAGTAGCAACATTAACATGCTTCTCTAACAAAATAATTTACCCTCTAACTACAAACACACATTGCTGATTTTTGAGCCACGGAGCCAATCAGAGTTAGTCCACGTTGAACGCCACGGTGGCATGATCGCACATGCAAAGTTTTACATGAGGAACTGGACTCCACTGATTGGGTCACTGGCAGTGTGTTAACACTTTCCCAACCCCTTACTGTACCACAAACAGGAAAAATCGCACGACTAACTGAACAAGAAAATGGAATGATATAAACCTGAATGACGTTCACGCCAGACAGCATTTGTATCTACAGTGTGCCACGACAGCACAAATATATAGCTCTCTGTACAATACAACTATTTTCGTTATTCTTTTGTTTGTGTAGAGCTCCGAACAAATAATAATTTTAGAATCTGCTCTACAAAACTGTTGACCGAGAAGCATCAAAATCAACTGCGAGAATATATTACATGACTCTGTGCTAGTGTTAGTCTCCAGCCCCTCTCAGGGATACGGTCGATCTACCAAGACGGTGTCAGCGGACACTGGTAACTAATGTGAACAGACCAGGGTTTCACTGATTGCGTGACATGTGACGGATGCATCTACTGTTTCTTGTCATAAGGCACGTAGGCAATAAACTTAGCAGAATTCACAAGTCAAACATCCGTGTACCTCACATCAAATTCCTCTAGTCTCGGTAATTTCTTAAGAACAGAAAACAACAAAAAAGTAATTACTTTTGGCAATGACTCAAACAACGCTCTTACATTAAATAACAAAACCGTGTAATGTGTAGAGGGAGGTCACGTGAGCCTAACGATTTTTTTCGTTACCTGATTGGTTCAAAAACTCTTCATTCTGATTACTTGAAAAAAAATCCCGTGTGCTTTTTCCAAACAATCAAAACGTTGAGTAGTGGTAAACAAGAAAGGACTCCAACTGTCATTAATAGACCACTCACCTTGAGTTTTTCGTATGTTGTCGGAGAGAGCCTGGTACTGTTGAGGTTCAAGTTGCGGAGACTGGACATGATTACTAAGGATGATAGCCCGTCGTCCGTCACGGGCGTCTCACACAGATTCAGGGACTCTAAGTTGTGGAGCTGCTCAGCGACCATGTGAAGGCCTCTGTCGCCAAACTGAAAAAAAAAAAACAACAGAAAAAAAAAACGGTTTAACAACTTAGCGTACATTTTCCAACTCCCACTGTTGAAACCCAATAACTTGGTATTGGAGACACTTCTGGGCCCAGCCTCTGCAGTCTGACACTGTCATCAACTGAACTCACCAAGGGTAGGGTGGAGGTAAATTCTACTCACAAGTCAAGTGATCCACACCGCCGCAGCATATCTCAGTTCCTAACACGTTAGTTTGTTACTCGCTAACAACCTGCTGATTCCACGTGAATAGTAACAAAGTGGGAGAGTTTAAGTGTTTGCCCAAAGGACCCATCATAATATCTACAAGCAACCCGAACACACTAACCATAAGATCAACACAAACCGATTGCATAAGTCAAGCGACATCTTACCGCTTGCTTTTGATTCCAGACAACTCGAATTTGGCGCCACTTATGCAATCGGTCTATGGTAAAGCATTTGTAATGGGTTCCATCAACTGACCTGTGTTGACCAAAGATTTAAGTGCAGCAGGGCTGGCAGCTGAACCAAGTATTCCGCACACGCACTTGTCACGTGCGTGAAAGCAAGGTTAAGGCTCTGAAGATTCCCAAACGAGCCGGACTTGAGCAGTCGGGCTAGATCATCATCCTGGAGAAGTTCAAAGGCAGCGTGTTAAAATAAACGAGAGGAGAATACGTTCCAGTAAAAAACACGTATCTGGGAATTGGTTGACTAGTTGAACCCGCAGATTATCTTCGAAGTTACGGCGTTCTCACGCGTTCTTGTCTAACTTTCTGATTAGTCCTTTGACTGGTCACGCACTCTCACCAACAAGCCAATAGAATGTATGCGTAGGGGGCTAGCACTTTACGAAGATTTGCAAAAAAAAAACCCGCCTCACTACGTTACACCTATCTTACTGATGCTCACTTCTAAACAGTTCCTCTAAAGCTTTCTATTATTTTCTTGAAAATCGTTTGTTAATGTATCTTTGGGAAGAATCTAACAGCCTGCATATGGTTACGGGTCGATTACCATCAGCATAGATACATGCTAAAATGCCCAACCAGAAACAACGACTTGACACTCGAGTAAAGCGTTTTTGCCATTTTGGTAAGTAGTCGGCATTTGAAATTCGTATTTATAGTACAAGTGTAAATAAATAGGAAAAAACATCAATTATTGCTTTCAAGGCAGGCATGGCAGACATAGCAGGCACTTATTCAATAAAATCTGTACAGTTGATGTTTCTAGTAGCTGTCGCCGTTTAAGCTATTGCTGATAATTTACCGTTGATTTTGTAGGTAGAGTCAGGACTGTTGGTCCACCCTTCTCCTGCTGGAAAAAACAAAACATTGGCATCCAAGAATTTTACAGAACTTAATCAAACACAAACTAGGAAAGACACTGAAAATAATATTATATGGTAATAACTAAAGTTGCTTACCATTTGTCTGAACTTGGCTTTCCTGAAATATAAAGAACAATAAGTTACGTTTGGATCACAAGAAAAACAGTGATTCTTTATATGCTTTTTCAACTTACTTCTGACAGAGAGCTTCATAACACATTTTTCCTTCTTCTGTGCTCTCTAATGTTGATATAATCTGCAATTTTTCATTCTCGTCTTGCAGGACTTCAACTTCTAACATAAACGACAGCGTCTGTGGGAAACAATTGAGAATCGAGATTAGGGTTACATCAGGGTTCCAGATATGTTTTCAAGGCTTGGTGTCAATAACGAATTCCAACGGGTCCCGATTTTTTCTACCAAATCATTTTATTAATTTTCTATCCGTTTGTCGGGTCATTAAGGTGACCTTGTCGAGTTTTTGACCTGAGACCCCTCGCTTATCTGGAACACTGTTACATCCACACATTGTTTATCATGTGATAAACAGTACCACATGAAGGTACTGCTCAATAGCTTTCATTTGAATAGTTACACGCTAGGGCTATATACAGAGATTCCAAAGTTAAAACCACCTTGTACAGCATCAAAAGCAGTGCCACATCAAAGTGCTGGCAGGGTTGTTCAAAAGGTAGATTACACTATCCACCGTATAATTCATATTTCCAGTGGATAGCCCAGATCGTTTTGTTAACACTTATTCTCTAGATAGCTATTTATCCAGTGGATAGTGTTATCCAGCCTTTACACAACTAGGGCCAGCTCAATAGCTTTCATTCCAATGGCCAAAAACTAAGGTCTCATCCACTCACTGGCTCAAAAACTAAGGACTAACTACATTTAAAGTAACTGACTCGCGCTATGACCCTGGATTAAAGGACTAGGGGAGAGAGAAAAAAAAGAAAGAAACCTAAAATATGGTATCCCAAGATCTGTTTCCACTCTTGCCTGTTGAATGTTTGCTCTATAAATAATTGCACTGACCTGAATAAAACTGCTGTCACCTCTTAACGCAAGAAGCATGAAAGGCCCAAGCATGGATTCTTTGAGGTCCAAAAGAGTCTTTTTTCTTCTCCCACAACAATTTAACAACCGCGACATCTGAAATTCAACAGATAGAACAGTATAAGCTTTTGGCATAAGTGGACAACGGTTTCCAGCACTGGTTAAGCTGGGGAGGGGGGGGGGGGGGGGGGCGGCATGAAGTTACTTGGTTATTGCTATCCCCTCTGAATTAGCATGACTCTCAAAGGTCACTCACTTTCACTGGGACTGAGGGCGTGTAACCTGGGGCCCATGAATAAGATGCTAAACAATCATAAAGTAATGTTCATCACTTTTTTCAGGTTGTTCTACAAGTCCCTGCCAATACAGTTCACTGGCTAGAGAGAGGCAGTGTGAGAGTCAAGTGTCTTACCCAAGAATACTTCAGGACCTTGCCAAGCTCTCTGAGAATAAGTTTACAGATTAATTTTGTCATAAAAGCAAAAAAACTTGCCACATGAGAGAAAAAGTGTCCTTCATCAAAACAAGAGACTCCTCCAGGGCAGATGATGTCAATCCAGCCATCTTTGCCTTTTCTGACAGGAAGGATTGACTGATGTACCTGTAGCACCAAACCAAACAGACTCAGTTTTGACTTCAAGCTAATTATTACTGTTTTGCTCATTCTCAAGACAGGTCAGTAGAATCTGGCCGAACATGACAAAATACAGCTGAATATCAGTCACTGACAATATGGGAATTGACACATCTTTACCTCACACCGCTGATCCTCAGCAAATGCTTTTATCACCGCACTGATGTACCTGATGATAAAAAAAAATATCACTGACATCACAACTCAAGCTCACTATGACATTTGCAATAACCCCTTATTAGCCAGAGGAAAGGAAAATGAGCGACAGACCCACATGTGCAATGGGGGCTACTCTCATGGCTCTACACTTATTTCTTTTGTGCATCAATGTCCCAGCAGGGCCACCAGCTGTAAAATAACAACTTGTATTCAATAGAGCAACATGCATTGTTTTCTGATGTCAAGCAATGCAAAACATATAAGAGTACTGTAATGTTCAGGTACTTACAGCACAAATGTCTCATTCTTGAGGGCTCTGGAAGATAGGAATTTTAACAAGTGTCAGTACTAGAAACCATCAGCAATACTTTTAAACTACAGAATATTCCAGGCTTTCTTCTGCCAGTTTACCCAGTTCATAACACTTCCCCAGCCAAAGTACAGTAGGAAACTATCTTCTTTTCTTTTAATTCTCATCTCTTGATTATACATCAATCAATTTTTATTATATAATCACCTGGTTACATAATTATACAAAAACCTTATTATTATTACTTACTCTTTGGGAAAAGGAATTGGTTGTAGTAATGTTGACAGGTTCGGTCTCCAGTCTTCAAACTGGGCACTAAAATGGAATTTCACACCAAAAAGATTTTAAAGGTACAGTTCGATGGTAATACTAAACACATTTTTGATTAGCTATCAATATTGTCAAGCACATACTTGATGTGAAAGAAGGAAAACTCAACTGGCAGTTACTTTCTTGATCTACACTGTATATCTACCAACAAATTATCAAGTTTTTAGCAGTATCAAGAAAAGAAAAGTGTGCATGAATGTGTAAGACAAAATTGGTATTTTGAGCTCCAGGGACATGCAAAAGTTCAGGAAATATATAGTTACATAGTATCCATTACTGTCATGAAGCAGAGCAAGAATTTTGTGTTAATTTCTTCATACTTGACAAGCCTGTAAATGAGAAACAAAAAAGCTGAATGACATGGCTGCCTAAACCTTCAGGGTCGGAAATTGCGCTTTCCTGGTCGCCACTGCGACTATAGAAACATTTTGCACTGGCGACCAGAATTTCACAGCTGGTCGCCACATTTTCCCATTTGGCGACTGAAAAAAATAACGTCAGTCACCAGTTGGCGCCTGCCTAAAAAAGTTAATTTCTCACCCTGACCTTGCACTGAAAGAATTTGGCAGAAAATACCTTCCCCTGGACAAAGGTTCATCGACCAATAACAACAAGTACCAACGTACACTACATATTAGCCAATTGTATAACTACAAAGTAAGATAATCATGTACATGTACCACGGATAATCAAAGAGGTCTTGTTCCTCAAAGCATAATCATTCAATGAAATTGAGGTTACTACAGGGCGTTTTTGTCCTTTACATTTGATTGGAGAATGTACGTGTATAACTTAAAATTGGCAGTCAAAAAGATAATTTCACTTAAAAGAGAGGGTTAAGGGGGCTTTCTTAGATGAGTGACAACTGGCCACCAAAGGCATGGTACATGTAGTTTCTGTAAACGATACTGAAGCTACAAAAGATGTGATTAAACCTATCATAATAAAAAAACTGCAGAGTTCCCTTTGAGGTTAAAACATAGAACAAACACAGGACGTAACTAAAACATGAAACTTACAATTTGTCACTTTGGTCGAATGTTGAGTATACAGAAGAAAGAACAACAGCAACTAGATTTGGAAGGACTCTAGGATGTGGACAAGCAGCACCAGGACTGTGAACACTGCCAGTAAATAAATACATTATACTATTAGTACATTATTTCATTTACAACCAATATTCATTACAAAATATTTTTAGTACCAGACATGCATGTAAAACCCCTGCTGAGATATTCTTTGGGGTATCCCTGACCAAAAGAATCCTTGGGGTATTATACATATGGGGTCACGTGAATCTGTTTCCATTTCAGTATTTTGTTGTTGTTATGAAGATCACCTTTTTCAAGAACATCTACTGTACATGAAAAACAGAAGCCAAAAAGCAAGGAAAGATCTTTGAATTTATAGCAGTACAAATTGCCCACCTTTCAACAAATTCTCTGACAACATCAGCATCTTTGTCTTTACAGAACAATGTATAAATATAATCTTGAACGAACATTCTGAGGTGTGGATATTTTCCAAAATCCTAAAAAGAACACAATTGTCATAGATTTGATCAGCAATTAACAAAGATAACATTGAAGACCTGTGCGGTACTGGTGCAATGTTGCAGAGGTTCAAATCCAGTCCAGGCCTGAATTTTTTTCCAGGCTATTTAAGCAATAGACCACAAGTTTCTGTGGGTTATAAGCTGATAAACCACGCGAGATGTTGGTAGAACACGAGAAAAATTTCGAGTGTTCTACCAACATCCCAAGTGGTTTATCAGCCTATAACCCATAGAAAACTTGTGGTCTATTGCTTTTATATAATAATTCAGAAGACACATAATTTTTCCGTGAGTCTACCGGCACAATAACCCACAGATGATTGACCAATCAGAGCGCACGCATTAATTTGGTTATTGTATAAAATTTTATAACTTCTTAAGTTGTGTGCATAACTGCAATGATCAATCATATCTTCATATCTTTCTCTGCAGTTCAAACATATGAAATTTCATATATTCACTAGCAAAGATAATAAACATTGTCAGTTTGATACAAATGTTGCAGAAAAATGAAGTGTTATCACTCATCCTGTAGTAAGCAGTCCCTTGCACACAAACAAAAAAGAATGGCAAGTTTCACAAGGCCAGTTTAGGCTGGTCAAAAAAAGAAGTCTGCACAGGCCTACGCACATGGGAAATAATTTATTCAACAAACAAGCCAGTCAAATGTTCTATATAGAGTGTTTCATGACATCACATGTACCTTAGGACAGTTTTCCAGTCCAAACAAAAGCTGTAAAATAACTTTTGTACATTGATTGAGTGGGAGGGCTGCACGATATAATTGTATGTCATAACAATCCTGTGCTAGCAAATTCCGTGTTCGTGTATGTGGCAATCCTGCTAAGTCAACAGGAACTACTACTAACAATACTTCCAGTGTATAAAGTAGAAAATTCTCACCATGTTGTGTTTAAGAATTCTGTGTACAGCAGGTAGGAAGACATCTAATACTTCATTATTATAAAGTTGGCCCTTGCAGTGCTGAGGTAAAAGGGATAACAAAATAATTTAATTGAATCACCAATACAAAATTTCATTTCTAAAAGGATTTACTCCTTTTCTTCACATATGGTACTGTACAAGTCATGTAAAATATCACTGCTGGACTATAGCTACTTATAATCCATCAAATATTTTTGCTCGCACACAATTGGTCTAAACACATCACATGACCGAATATTCCCCAGCTAAAACTGGAGAAAATCCGAGAATATCTCCCAATTTTCAAAACTGCACGTGTTGCAGAAAAGATTTGAAGGATAATAAAGACAATAGCCTCCATTTGGGGCAAAAATATGCTATGATATTTGTTCTTGGACATTATCTGTTCCTCGAAGCTCAAAGTTTTCCTTGAGCTATGCTCTCGAAAAACTGTTCTCTTCTCGGGAACAGAAATTGCCTGCAGACAAATATCCTAACATATTTTCCAAATGGAGGCTATTGTTTATATGTACACATGTATGCAAGTGATGAAAATTAAATTCAAGATGGATAACAATAAAGCACAAATTTTGATGGTAAAAAAAATTGATGGAAGAAGATCAAGGTCACAATTTCCTCTTATTTTTAGCTGTTGTCCACAGAGAACAAAAGGTCTAAATTTAAATTTCCATGCAATTTATTGTCAACCACTTGGTGATTTTTGTTCTGTCTAATTAAGGTACACGTATATCTACAGTGTAAGGGTACACCATGATTTTTGTCAACTGTTAATGTTTCGTACAGATTTGGCAGTGACACAAAAACACTTTATACATTTGGGGCATACATTCTTAGAAATGGTTAGCTCCTACACCACACTTAAGTACAGTAATTACCTTGCTAAAGAAAGCACACACTTCTGGGGAGGGCTGAATATATTCCAGAACAGGTGCAAGTGTCTTAAAGTAACAAAGAAAAGAAGACATTAATGACAAATAAACATACTATAGTATGCTAAACACCTATGCCAGAATACCAGTGAATTTCTGATATCAGGCACTGTTTAAGCTTGTTATGCAATGCCATGTTCCCCAGCAAACTGGATGTTAACAGTACATGTGCATGTAGCTGTGGTGAAATATTAACTGGCATCCATACTCACCACTATAATGTTTTCTTGTTCCTCGTCAGAAAATAAGATAAAATGCTGCAATAAAAATGTTTTCATTTAATATCAGTTAAAAATAACATTTTGTCACGTTCAATCACTTTTTTCATCAGTCACTCACACTTAAAGATGATTCCAAGTCCATACTGTACAGTCTCAACACCATAATATTAACATATTAGTGACATTACAAGCCTCACTTGATGGAATGTGAATCATTCTTATTTGTTACCAACCTCATACCTTATCTTTGAGGCCTTTCAAACTCTTTTCCCAACAGCTTCATAGATTTTAACTGCTACAAAGTCGTTTCATCAAGTGATATCATAAAGAACGAAGCACAACTCTTCGCATCGATAATGCCAGTTGACATGAAACCTTAAATTTCCTTCATGTAAGTAGTTGCAAAATGTTTACAGTTTGTGATGTCTTACAAGAAACAAAACAAAAAATGTAAACACACTCTTGAGAGTGCACAGTATGGACTGGAAATCACCTTTAAGTACAATGTGCAGTTACTGTGGATCACTCTGAGATACAAACAAAGATCTTGAACCAAAATAATATTTTTTTCAGCTGTGAAAGTGACATGTACTTACATGTGCAAGAATATCTGAGACCATCTCCAAAGGAACTGTGAATATTACATCATCCTGTATTGGTGTTGTTAGTGAGAAGAGAACCAGTTCCTGTTAATGACATGAGACAAACCAATGCAGTTAATACACTGCACCAGGAAGAAGATGCAACAATGCTTCCCAGATGGGTTGGCATTGACAACTAATAGTTAGTCATTAGTGATACCCTTGATTATAAAAATAATAGGTCAAGTGATTAATGACTGAAAAACAGAGACAGAAAGACAGAAAGACAGACAGACTGACTAACTCACTGACTGACTGTTCTCTCACCCAGTCAAACTCACTCACTTAATGAACATTTGACAGATTGACTGACTAACTAACTGGCTAGCTGGCTGGCTGACTGACTGGCTGACTGACTGGCTGACTGACTGGCTGACTGCCTGGCTGGTTGAATGGCTGACTGAGAAAAGAGCTGTCTTTTTTGCACTTTCTTTGCACATTTAATTTCTAACACCCCCTCCCCCCTCCTCCAACTATTCTACAACTCCCACCTCTGCCCAAAAAAGGTTCACAGGACTTGACAAATTCCACATTGGTGACGTAGCCATGTAAAAACTCAACAACCATGCAGTGCCTGTGGACAACTATGCTGAATTGATTAGAACCAAAATTGAAACCCAGCAAAAACCAAGCACAGACACTCCAAAACACAGATCCCTGCAGGGCTACAATTACACCTGGTATGGATTTTTTCACATTTGGAGCTTAAACATTTTCCTCTTAGTGGATGACTAATTGCCTGACCCAGCTAAGACTATGCAGTTGGTAATGTACAGTAATTTCCTGCTGACAACAATTTATTTCAGTGCATACCCTGAGCTCCCTTGTTAGGCCTTCAGGATCACTGGCTTTTGATATAAGTCTTCTGTATCTCAACAGGTTAACCTGCAAATACAAGACAGATGTATCTCGCATTTCAGTTGCCAAATTATTACAAGACAAGACAAGACAAGACAAGACGATCTATTTAAGTCAGCTCAGTTTTACATGACATATGTATACATATAGGTTAGATTTACTTAGGCAGCTTAGTACTTACTTAGTACAGCTGAGGAATAAAAGAAAAAATGTCAGTAACAATAAAATAGGGAGCAAGTTTTACACTATGTATGTTTCTGAATTATGCTAAAATGTTTGGTTAGAACATTTGACAAGTCTGCAGAAAGTCGAGGGTTTAATTCCGATTAATGACTGAGATTTTTGCATTGTCCCAGATGCTTGTGACAAAAGAATTTACACCTTTCTCATAACTAAATAGATACACTATTATACTGTAATTTAATATATCAAACAAACTGCAAAATTGTTTCCCCCATCTCTTGTAAATGACAATAAGTTCTTCATACCTTCCATTTTAACGAGTGAAGCCATTGATCTCTCAAGTATGCATTGGATGCCTAAAAGGGAAAATGTAATTCAGCCTTTGATGCATGCATGACATTACACTGTTCCTGTTTGGCCAAAATACTTTGGGAATGTACTGCTATGAAACATAAATACAAAAGTTTATAAAGCTGTTTCAACAAAGGCTGTATGTTCTACAAAAGCATATTAAATGTACAACTATGGGCAGTAACAGTTTGGTATTGCTTGATTCAGGTTCACATTGTTTCTACAAGCAAGGAAGGAAAAGCCAGCGCTAAAAGCTGCGACCATTTTAGTCGCCATGGCGAGTGGGAAAATATTTGGCCACCAAAATTCTGGTGAAAGTCGCCAATTGGCGACCACCAGATTAAAAGAGAAACTTACTTGAAAAATTATCAAGAATAGGACAAATTTAATCAATAGTACAAGCGGCGTCATCACCTGTCTTTGTCTTTTCCCCTCTCGTCATTCAGAAACTCAACATGAATGCGTAAACTTACTGTAGCAAAGTAAAGTGTTGAAAACAAGCCGTTCGGCGCATTAGCCATTCATGTAATATGCCATGAAGTGTCCTCCCTTTCACGTTTTGTTTCAGGCGAGGTGTAACATGTCATGAAGTGTCCTCCCTTACACGTCTTTTTTTTTTGGGCGACTAAATTTCTTTTATGGTGACCACTTTAAGGTCGCCAAAAGGCGACTTTTTGAAAAAGTGAGCTTGGAGCACTAAAAGCACGTACATGCATACTTGTGTTTGTGCTGTTTGAACCTTCTTCTGTATTCTGAAACACCTTGAACTTCAATCAATAAAATACTATGAACCAGCATTACCCCAAACCGCCTTTTAACATAAGAGTGTACACCTTTCATACTTTTGTAGGACAACCTCTCTTAAAACAGCTTTTCTTTGTCCAGTAAGTTATACACCAACAAGTATGAACAACACAATTTAACTGCTACAGTAGCTTTTGCTATTTTCACATATATAAACATCAATAATTTTACAAAATTTATTGCTGAATACTCGATGTTGCCATTACCATGATAAAATGAATAGCAATATTTTGTGGCCTAATTATGAAGCCAAATGTTACAAGTAGGTTATGAGCTTGTATGTATGTAACCTTCAATCTATGTATATGATACCAGTGTCCTGGCATTGTTTACCAGTGCAACATTCCATACTTCATGATTTTTGTTTTAATTTGGCATGCCATTTAACAAATCAAAATACAAAAGAGGACTGCATGTTCCATTGTTAATTCCCACAATGAAATGCAATGTTTAACAAAACAAGTGTAACAGTATTCACCTTTAGTAATACTGATCCATCTGGAACTGTTACCCTAATGCAAAAGTGCTGGCCTGTATCCCATCTGTTCACCGTATAAGCATCCAGTATTTCTTGATATGATAATGGACATTCCATAAACCCTACACACTAGATACAATAGAGAAAAGAAACTACATGTATTAATTTTGAACTTGAGAAGAATATTGTCATTTGATAACTCCTATACATGCACAATGAAAAAGTAAAAGCTAAAAGTTAAACAGGCTGATATGTCAGTAGTGCGCTGGCAGACAAGCTGATAGTGTTCTTCCTCAGTTTCCATGTAAATATTGATATCAGACTCTGTATTTGATATAAATTATCTCAAATCACTTTTGACTTTTACTTTCCTTATTCTCATAATTATTATCATAATATTCTTAAACAACGAAAATAAAAATAGAATTACTTTTATTATAGGTTTTACACCAAAACCAACTTTGAATTGCAACATTACAGTCATACAACAGATTAATGTAATACTGCATTTTCTGGAAAAGATCCGACCTGCTTTCATTAACTAGTCAGAATGATTGACTGCCAGAGGCTAAAAAACCTTTGAAAGTTCTTGAACTATTTGCATATTTGTAAAAATGCTATGGCAATAAAATAAATTAACTATCACTTGCTATGTACACACCTTGAATAATTTTTAAATATTAGGTGAGATAACTGATGATTTTTGTGTGTTAAAAATAAATGTTTTTCATTATAGCACCAACCACACTGCAGATTAACATGAAAACTGTGTTGATAGGTAACATGATTCTAAATTCCTGGAAAATGAAATAAGATTGAAAAAATAAAAGCTTTCAATGAAATTCGCAAACACATCTGTCATTCATCAGCTGCCTTTTATACAAAAAGCAAAATTCATAGAAAAAAGAATTATGACTTTTTTAATTATTTCACCTTCAAAACTGAATACTGATTGAAGTTTGACTTAAAGAAATGAAAAGACTTTAGCACCATGGATTGACAAACTATACATTTTGTAAAACAATAAATCCCATGTGTGTATTGAATTTTAAATTTTGGTGAATATGGATTGCCAAAAGATGTACAATACAAAAGGGACATTTTGATAAAATTAATTTCACCATGATTTTTCTATTAGTACCACAAAATTAATCCTCTAAGATCACACATGCATCTACCGGTATTACTTGTAGCACGTCTGGAATAAGTGTGGGATCAAATTTGCTAAAGAAATAAAATTATTAATTACCATTATGCTTGCAAAGAAGAGGTTCAACCGCAACGTAAAACTATATCTCAACAATACCAACATCAACATGTACTGTAAGCACCATAAAAAAAAAAATTCTCACTGCATTTTTGAGCAAGGAAAGAATTGATCACTTATGGATACTTCAGGTGAATCTAGTACATGTATGAATGTTTGCATTTCAGAAACTCTGTGAGCTAAGGATGGGACAACTGACATTCTTTAAGCAATGACTACTGTACACAGTGTAAGGTCTCTATGCAAAATTCAAAAGTTGCCAGGGTTGCACTGTACTACCCATGGGTAAACAGAGCAAAAACCACCCTAGCATTAGAGATTTAATGAAAAATGGTTTCATGGTAGCCAAGCAAAACTCATAAAAAAAAAAAGAAAAAAAAGAAAAAGAAAAAAATCATAAAAAGAAAATAAAATTTTGCATAAAAAATGACTGTATTACACTTTTACATGTAAGAAGCTGTATAATTATGCCATAGTTTTATGTACACATGCAGGGCAGTCAATAATGGCTGTAACCCTACCACCTGCTATCGCTAAGCAGGCTTGATGGGCCCAATCTTTATAGAAGAAGCCCGAGTTGACAGGTACATAAATCACTAACACCACCTTAACTATATGTAAATGTTTTCCCATCTCTTTGCCAATGAATTAAAATATAAATATAGATGGAATAGTTAAGAGAACCATCTTCCTTTTTGGAAAAAAATAATACATTTACCACATGTGGCTCTCTGTTAGCACCATAATAATACACATAAAAAAATTACTCGATTCTGATTGGCTGAGAGCAGTGCAATTTCAGCTTTTTAAAAAACTCACTCGTGCAAATTAATTCCAAATTGAACTAAAAACCATATGATTACCTATACTAATTACACTTCACCTTATTCCAATTTGCATCCAAAACCTTGGGAGCAGCTTCAAGTCACAATTGCTGGTTTTCAGTGTCACGCCATTCAAAATAGATCAAAATAAAAAATCAAAACCGTTCAATATAGTAAGTCCAGAATCAGGGAAAGGAAAGAAGGTACATATGCAGACTCTCGCCAAGATTCAGGTCACAGCAATTTTTCTTATGGAAAGTATGCGGAGAAACGTTTTTCCCAAATTTATAGAGACTTGTATGGAGACGCCATGCTGGTGCCCATCTACATGGGCACCAACATGGAGGCCGGAAACCTGCAGAAACATCTGTCACTGAGTTTTGCTACAAAAGCGTTTATTTATCTCTCGAAGAACTGAAAAACATAACAATAATACTTTATTCTGATACAAGAACTGTTCAGATAGCCGAATTCCCCGAAATAAGTCACATTTTAAACCAACATCGCAGCTCTCTCGCCCGTCATGTGAATGCCGCGTCACGCAAAAGCTTAGAAATTCAAGCGTAGTTTATGGCTAAACCAAGAACCCATTCGGAGTGAAAAATTGCATGAATATTAGTTTTTAGCTGCTCTTACATATCATGAAAGTAAAATCTCAGGAGGATCAATAGTTCTAAGTTTTAATTTTAGTGACATCATGTGAAAACCAGCAATAAGGTTGTAAATAATTGATATCTAATGTAAGAGATTATACAACAAGAACTTCTGTATAATCCAACAACACAAAGAAAAAAATCTTACTGCACATGTGCACTGTACCTGTTATACACTGTATAATAAGCCACATTTTTTGTAGAGGGCCATATGCAGCAAATGAAGTGAAGCATATATTGAAACAGGAATGCACAAATAATTGTGCTGCATTGCCATTAATATGTACTGAAGACAAGGGCGAAACAAACAACAAGAACATGGCATTGAAATTTCATGCACAATGTGTTACATGGATTGTGTAGCTTAGTGTTTTAATAATTTTGACTGTTGCAGAGTGAAGATTAAGAAACCCCACTATCAATCGATTTTAACCATGCAATTTAACAAATTAAATGCCATCCCCACATACTGTACATGTACATGTATGTGAAGGAGGCAGAGACCACACACATTGTTTTAATATCCTCAACCATGCTGGATGCATGATGTTTAGCTTTCAGCCAAACCTTGGCGGCCTTTGGAGTAAGCTTTTTGATGCTACAAGTTTGTTTCAAACCAATCACCTGGTGTGGCATCATGACTATTTTGTGCTATGTTATGTTCTTCGAGAGAAAAGCTTACCACACTCTTTATGTCTAAAAACCCTACTCTGAATTTGTCCTGATCTTATTCTATCTTTGGCTGATAAACAGCAACCATGCTGGCAGTTCTATAGCAGACAAAAAGCACAGTAGGCTTTTCTCTTGAAGATAAATATATTGTGATTGAACATCACATGATACAAAAAAGTCCTGATGCCACACAGAGAAAAATTAATGTCCTTACCTGATGCATTTCAATGTACCATGTGATTGGTTTGAAACAAAATCGCGGCATCAAAAACGTTACTCGGTAGATGGCAAAAAGAAAAATCAGTGGGTGTCGCGGTCTACTGGGAAGAGCAGAACACATGTAATCATAATAGTTTTTTGTATTGATTGGGAAATTTTACATGTATAGCAAAAAATGTTGACAATCATTGTATCGATTGAAGTCTTTTCACCATCAGCAACCAAATTCAATAGGAAAAACCTCTCACAACCATGATCAACTTTTAGGTAGCAACTACTTCAAGAATATGTACCTCTCACAGTGATTCTAATATTGAGCAATAAATAATTCAAGCAGATAAATTATTGGCACCAGTGTCCTTTTCTGACTAAGTTCTTTTGCTTTGACAGAGATCATAAATTTGACTAAAAGAAGATGTGAAATTGCTTCCAAAATTTTTTTATTAAAGGGTAACTTTCCTTCCTGCTTAGAATTCAAAAATTCCTCTGCTTGCTTGTCATCTTTGTCTACACATGGCAGTTTGGACATGTATGTAGGTAGACTGTATATGTAACAAGATTCTTGGTTTCAGGCTTTCAAAGAAAATAAGACAATTGAAAGAAGTTTTGCTCCATGAATTTCATGTACTGTAATCAGTGAAATGCCATAAGAACACGCATTTGGCAAAGTTCCACAACATAATTTATGTCCTTTTTATATGAATGAAATGTCCATGTACACTGATGAAATGATAACATTAAATTTCGTCTCATTTAGGAAACTATTTCCAGTTTCAATTACACAAAGATTTCATAGTTACTGTAGTATACTGAAATTTAGTAACTCCAAAAAAGCTGAGCTGTATAAGGTACACCCCCTGCCCCCCCTCCCTCCCAAAAAAGTATTATATCCTCAATCCCACCTGTTTGAACTAATGCCTTCCCTTCACCTTATAGAGTTGTACTTGAAATAGCAACTACATGTATGTATAACAGTAAATTATTATTCAAATTTCATACACTGTACGAATTTTTATTTTCTGATTGGTTGATTTGTACCATGTGACACTGGGTTATGACGAAACAACCTACTTGACGTCATTATCGTGGTGTAATAGCCGTGGTGTAAATTCTATACACCACTGTCATTACACCATGGCTTTGGCTGACTCAAAGTTTGACAACTTTTGTTTGCAGTGTATTCAATTTGAATAATAAAAATGTTAACGCACTCATTGCTTGTGAATTATCAGGATTTACCTGCACTCATGCACTAACAATGAACTCAAAATTTTCAATGCCGAGTGATTGAAATTTCTCGTAAATCCCGAAAATAGAAAATAGTCATCAATTGCAAATTTTTGCTTTGAACATACTTAATTTCCATCACAGAAAACCACTATCACTGACCCTGAGATGTAAAAAATACATTTTTTCCCCATTACTCTTTATTGACCTATGGTAACCCAAATTTTGTTTTTAAAAAGAAGCTTTAAAACTTTCCTAAACCCTTTTTGCATTACACATGTATATACATGATTAAATAACAGAAAGCAAAGAAACCAAACATAAGGAAAAAAACTTGCCATGTTGCTGGCTCAAAATGGAAGGCAAGACCTGATCTTGGAGGAAAGAAATATTATGCAAAAATTATTTTAAATGTTTTACATTTGTACATGAACACACATTTACTATACTTGTCTGGCAGTTAAGTAGATTGTGTAACTAATGAAACTAAGACAGTACTTTCTTGCCTGTGAGTAGACTGTATGTAATTATTTCTACTGCTCTTCATCATTTATTTAACAGATTTGTTAAAAGTTACAATACATTTTGCAGACAACTTTCTGTTTTGGTGATAAGTCCTGTACATACATTTTACAAACAAAGAAACAAGAGATACATTTCTGCCTAAGTTACATTTCTGCATTATCTAGTTGGAAAACATCATAGGCATTTGAGAAAACAAGAGGAACATAAATGAAGCAAAAGCTCTAGGCAAAAGATTTCAAACCTATTTTTAAATGACTGTCAACTGAGTGTTCTTTTTCAGTGTGATATACAGGTGTATAAGTGTAGCATTGATTCAGTTTCATAGTAGCTTCTTTATATGTTTTATGATGTCAGTTAACATATCTGTATGTAAAGCAAATAAAACAAGATTTCCTGTGTTTAATACCATGATAATAATAACCTTTAATTTGGCCAATCACAAGCAACCTTTCCTAGTTTATAATAATTACACCATGCCAGTGGTTTCATTACTGTTTCAGCAAGAGGATAACTGGTTTCACAGATGGACTGAACTTCTTTATAAGAAAACTCTCCTCTAGACTAGTTGGTCAAACCAGGCTGGCACAATCTTACATGTACTCACAGCCCAACAATTTGCCCAGTGCCTGGTCCTTAATAAAACCCCTAACATGTATCTTGTCTGAGAGAGGCGTAGTGGCCTTATGGTTAGTGCACTCAACAAGGAGCGAGCAGTCTAGGCTCAAGACCTGTTGTGTTCTTGGGAAAGCCTCTTTCCACTCATGTATACAAATGGGTACCCGTGAATTTAATGCTGGGGGTAACCCTGTGATGGACTAGCATCCCATCCTGGGGGGAGAAGAAATGCTCCTAGTCCATTGGTGCTACTGAAACCAGGATAAGCTCTGACCTGATGACCCACTTGGCTTGTATGCAGACTTTACCATGTATTTTGTCAGCACTTGTGCCAAGACTGAGCACGAGATGGTACTGATTTGATATTGACAAGAGAAAACTTCTAGAGCTTTCATGACAATTAAGCCATCATCAACACAGACAATGAATCCAAGTTTACAATGTAGCAGTAATGAAGATGAACAGATAACTGGCCATCTGTATTTACAGCACAGACTGAACTTCACTGTTACAAAGATACAGTGGAATCCCAATTTCTAACCCTCACTTTCCCGAACCTCCCGACATTTCGAACCAAACCTTGTTTCCCTTGGATTTGCTTCACTCAAGCTGTATAATTTCAACCCCCCCCAACTTCTTGAACCCTCGATTTCTCGAAACTCCCAGTAACTCGAATCAATTTCGGCTCCCGCGGGACAAATTGACCCTCGATAACTCAAACCTGCGAAAATTTCCAAACCATTTAGTGCGGACGTCAATTACATTCACACCTTTAAACAAATTGGCACTTCTGGATAAGCTGTTTTCTCGCATTTTAATCACACAACAAGCAAGCCACAAATCTGTCATCAGTCTGAAAGGTACAATGACTGTTTTGGATTACAGAAGAAAAGTTCCCTTATTCAATTGTTTTTCAGAAGCTGTTGTCGCAATACATCGATAAATTTTCTTGTCCCATTAAAATGAACAGTGCATGGTACTTGCACGCCTTCACCATCCCCAAGGCTAACAGCTTTGCTTTTCACTATAGCTATAGCAGTACAGGAACCTTTCTCATCGGCCCTTGAAAAGTACCAGGAACATTTCTCAAATCATAGACCAGAGTTTCTCAGTTGCAAAGAGGCAACAAGTTATTACCAATTATTTCAGCAAAATTGAGTGAGCCCTATAGACAGACTCTACAGGACATGTGCTCTGTATGTTCCATTTTTGTTTTTAAGTATGTTTTGTTTGTACATGTAAATAAAGGTAAAGAAAGACCTACATTGAAAAGGACATGTTTTTGTTAAAACTAAAACACTTGCTCATAATCAAACAATGCCCGGCCAATTAAGCGTAATTTGATGCGACCTTCGATTTCTCGAACTCCCCATTTCTTGAAGCAGTTTGCGTTTCCTCTGGAGGTTTGAGAAATCAGGATTCCACTGTAATAAAAAAAAACTATCTCTGGAGGAGAAAACAACAGAAAACCAACAAAACAGAGGAAACAAATCTAAATGTACAACAGCAACTGATCAGTGCTGCAATCCACAGTGGTCATGTGACCACATTGTAAGTGAATACCCTGGCTATTCTCCTAGTCTTATCAGTATCACTGACAAACATGTAGAAGTCCCAAAGTTTCAGAACTACAGTAGTCATCATAGATCATAGATCATATTGTTTGGAGTATAAAAAATATTTACAATTAGACACAAACACTCTCATACTTTCAAGACCTAAAATCTATAATTGGGAAATGGTAATTTAAGGGCAGTTCACAAACTACAGTGTAAATGTATTTAAAAAACCTGGTAATCCACCAATTTTGGAAAAAAAAACTATAATGCACTTGAAAGTAAATAAAACTTTCAAACAGCAATCTTTGTGATACCGGTATCAGATTTTATATTGTATTGACCACTTATACATTTAAAAAAACTTACTTAATTTATTCTTCAAACATTTCAGATTACTTGCACCTCGAGAGTATAAGCTTACATGTATGCACAGTTGTACAACATACATAATTTGCCATTCACGTTAAATGCTACAATTCTTCAGCCTACCAAATATCCCTAATATTGGTGGCCTGTTTGCACTATAATCTTTTAAAATTAATGTGCACTTGTATTATGATGTTGTTGCTTAGAACATTCCATAGTCAAGGTATCAATATAACATCACATTTTCAAAAACAGTATCAATGGCAGTCCTACAAGGCCTGATAACAGTCTAACTGTCAAAGCATCCACTTTCAAAATTCACAACCACCATGACTTTCCTTGAAAATATAGAGGACAAAATTGCAATGTTTGGATTGATTTAGACAAAAAGCATTTTCCTAAAACTTTTGGCTATCCAGAAACCAAAAGAACTGTAAAACATTCACCTAAAGATTTCTGAAGATTTGCTATACCAAAGTAATTTCGAAGACCAAAGTTCCAAGCATTTTCCCAAAATAACTGTCATGTACAATTACCAGCTTTACTGTCAGGCAAAAACCAATTTCTGTAACTAGTTCTTGAAAGGAAACATGCATCTGATATTGTTGAAGGAGGGTAAAAATCACAATAAAATGCAAGTAATAAGATAAGAAAATAATAAAAGCAACATTCAAAGTTTAATAATCTTTAGATCTTATAACTGTGTCTAGCACTACATGTAAATATTGCAAAAAAAAAATACAAAAGAATACTTTATCTCGGCTCAGTAGGTGAAAAGTTACTGATGTAATAAATGCAGCTTGACATAAGGCCAATACAAAAGGGTCAATCAATAATCCTGGTATTAATCTGAACTACAGTAGCTGTAATTACATTTAGAATAATTCCACAATAATCACAGAATAAAGAAATAAGACAATCTCAATTAATGAGGAACTTAAAATGAGCACAATAAAATGCTGAAACCAAATATTGTTCACTCGATCTAGGCCAGATATCAATCATACTACATGTGGCAATG
Source organism: Catalaphyllia jardinei (assembly GCA_022496165.2). Lineage (NCBI taxonomy): Eukaryota > Metazoa > Cnidaria > Anthozoa > Scleractinia > Caryophylliidae > Catalaphyllia > Catalaphyllia jardinei. The sequence continues at coordinate 4,405,062 of CM042746.1, forward strand.
CTTTGACCCTGAAATGAATTGACTAATAAACTGGATTCTATAAATTTACACTTTATTTACCAAATTGTGAAAATCAATAGTAGGTGTCAATACAGTAGTTACACAAATTCACTAGAATATAAAAATGCTTACCAAATGAAAAATAAACAAGGGAATATGTTGCATCAGTAAAATGCTACATTATGATAGCATTCAGATAGGACTCTAATCCCGTATTCATCTAGCCAAGCCAAAATTCCAGCAAAATGTGACCAAATACATATAACTTTCAAACGTCTCATGTTTTTCCTGCATGAGTGTCATGTGGCAGAGCATAAAAAGTGAGTAGAAGGCCAAGCTGACTTCCACAGACTTTTTATGCTCTGATGTTTTTTGCTTGGAAAGAAAGAGCATCTGACAGCACGCAACATAAAAACAGATAGAAAAAGACTAGGGACAATAAATAATGGATTGACTAACTGGGTCATTGTCTTTTTTTGTAGAAAAAGCTATAACAGCAAGGGAGATTGGGCAGGGGGGATGCTCCATTTCTATAAACAGTTTGTAAAACCAGTCAACAAAGTGTCTTGTGTGACAATTAAACAGAGACACCTCCTTGGCAGAAAAAACCTCACTCCATGAATGATGCATGGTTTTATTTTCATCAACAGTAATTTCTTTTGGATCATAAAAAAATGCCTAGCCTGAAGAACACCATATTGTCCAGTTTTAAGACACTTGATGTATGATTCAAAGAAAATAGAAATTTTATTTCAGTTTAACACTGGAGTGTGCTTGTTCAAAATTCGCAAGGCAACTTCTGTATATCGAATCCATTTACAAGGAAATAGAGCAACCAAAACAAACTTCAAGCTGATCACACGCACGAAGCTTTTAATACAAAATGAACTGAGCTGATAGAGTAGAGCGATTGCATAACTATCATGACCTCAGTATCAAATTTTAAAAAGAACATGGTCGAATTAAGCTTTGCACTTCGCTCCACTTAAACCAACTTGTAGCTCCACACGAGTGTGTATACTGCCAAGACGGAGACCACCACTAGTCCAGAACTCTTGAACAAGACACTTGTCAGTTCATGGCGAAATTAATTCGAAATCTATCCCTGAATCATTATAGCTAAGGTAGAAACTCTTTTTAAGCTTAAAATTTATTTTCGGGCGAAAAATCAACGAATATAGACATTACTAACAAGTGCTTTTTGCTGTCATAAAGGAAGTACTGCGGGCTTACATTGGACGACCGCAACGCCAGATAGATGAACGGAAAGTAGATTCCACGAAAAGCTAACCCCATTGCTTAACATTTTGTGTTCTTTTATAATTACAAATAACCACTAAGCTCTTTTGGCGGGCCTTCACAGTAAAACTAAAGTTAAGTGGAAACCCTTCACTTTCTCATATAAGGCAACAACTTTTTCGGTTGATTTCATGGCTTACGCGTACAGTAGTAGCTCTGTAACCTTATAGGGTCAAGTGAAATTTCAATATCTTGCATTCTTGTTAATTTTTCTAGCATTGCGCTGTTCCACGGCATCGCAAGCCCTTCTATAATGACTGTTGTACGTTCAAGCCGATATTGAGATAAGAAAATGGCGGACGCCTGATTAGACAAGCTTGCGCAGGCGGCTGTTAAATATTCTATTTTTCGCAAAAAAGTACATACTCAACCGCTACCTTCACTTACCGTGGCAGAATACATCTGGAAATCTCCCAAATAAACGTGATGTGCTTCCCATCTCCTCAAGAATTTGGAACTTAACACTTTACTGATCAATGTTCGGCTGTGGTTTAAGCGACAAACTTGAATGTCTCCTTCGTGAATGAGTTTGAATTTGGGCCCAGCGCCTGTACTACATCTTTGTGGACGTTGCGGCCGCTGCGTTCCTCCGTTTGCTATCGCCACAGCCATGGCCGTCTGTATTGCCAAGGCGTCCGACAATAGGCCTACAGACTGGAAGAGAGAAGAGACCAATACCTTTTACCCAAACGAACAGTTGTTATTCCATATATCGAGTGTAAACATATCTACACGATTTGCAAATGGCTCGAAGGAACTGGTCTTTTAGCCCGAATGACGTCACACAGCTTCAGAATGATTGACGGCGAATGAAATTTGGCAATTTCATAGTGGCTTCCCTAATGCATACAGTTGGCAGAAAAACCAAACTTTCCAACCGGCCAGCTTGTATCAAACTTTCGTTAAGCCAGGCATTAAAAAAAGACAAAAACCTTAACTTCTGTTTTTCACGGAATACTTCACGAGATGCTAATGCAAATCCAAATCTAATATCACCAGGATAACCACAAAAGAATGGATCTTCTCAAAAGGCTGGTCGAAAACGAAATAAAACTCATTTGAATATTTTGAAAATTTGGCAATCAAAATACAAAGCTTGTGTCATGCCTTTTGAGCAGACAAACCGCGCGGGTTTTTTAATAGCAATAGAAGTGAGTTTAAATTGGTTATCTCGTGTGGCGAAATCGCTCGTAAACATTTTTTTTGTCTGTTCCGTAGTTATAACACTCTTTATCATGTAGAGTGCGCGATATTAAATTATCCAGTCGACCGGACGGAAAATATTCACAGAAACACAATGAAAAATTAACCTTTCGAAGAAAATCCTTCAGGCCTAGGGAACTAATTTTTGCCTATTCGTATGGAGATGCGACTAACCCCAGACGTATTAAGAAAATTCGCCGTGTTGTGTTGATGGTCCCGAAACAAGAACTTCTTTCGTAGCTATCTTTTGACCGATTTTGAGCAGACAAAAAGTTAAAAATTCTGAAAATTACAAGCCGCCACAGAAGGTACAAAGTTACAAATAGAACACTATGGTTTAAATACTTTAATCATTTTCTTCACATGAGAAATAAGATTTCGAGAAAGTAGAAACGGCCACCCTGAATGTTTAGACCTGCACTAAATCCAAGGCCTGTCGACAGCACTTCTTTCAAAGCTGAAGAAGGCTTATTCAAACCAATTCTATTTTGCAATTGTAAGACGGCAAGGAAAAACTAGCCGATCTAAGCAGCTGCACGAATTTCCAGTCTCATTAAGATTCTTTTTTACCTATTGTAATTTGCATATGAGTTCCTCAGAAACAGATGGCCGTACCAATGACAAACACTAGTTTTGTACTACGAAATACAATACATATTTATTTTTTTAGTGTATAGTCTGAGGGTATTAGAAGTTAAGGCTTAGCCAGCAAAGCTAGGGGCTGATGTTACGGTCATGATGGAACTATTTACTTTGGTTTCGGACGTTCGTGGCCCACGCCGTTTATCAGTGAGGTTACACTCTCCGAACAAACATTACAACTGATGCAAGCCTTGTTATAGATTCAGATTTACGTTCAGTCCACGCGAACAATTGCTACCGTGGTCTGCACCGACTTCGATGATGACAGAGGATTAAAAACCAACTAACCATCTGATCAGGCAAATAATTCATTCAGTAGTGTTAAATACGTGCGTGAATTAATTAAGCTTTCATTTTGAGAGCACTTTTTCATACAGCTAAAGCTTCAGTCAATGATCAATAGCTTTTCTCTAACAAACAAATGGACTGTCAGAAAATTAAACCGAAATTGCATTGGGTCAGTAGAGGCTGTCTTTGAGGAAAACTTGCAATGATTAACTTTGCGACTAGTTTGGCGACAAAATTATCAAGTTTTTGTTTAATCAGCACATTATATTAGAGACATTAACAACCAAAACTGGTGAAGAAAACAAGGAAGTAAATTGGCCTTAGATCTTTTATCTAGGACCAGGTACCGCGATGATCTAATCTAGACTTCAGATTTAAATTCAGAATTGTGCAGCTTATTTCGGGTTTACATGCTCAACTAGCCAGCCCACGCCGCCAATGTGAAGTTGAATACGGTCGCAAGTTAATTTTAGAGTCCTAAAATCTAAAATTAATGAAACGACATGTGCGCGAGTTGATGGGTAGCATTGCCTTTCAGTCTTTTTACGTTTAGGCGTGCTTGAACATCCGCCACCTCATGACTTGTGAGGCTGCTCTGTTTGCATGGGTCGCCCGCTAAGCCTGCTTGCACACTAGATTTGGTCTGCTTGCATGGTGAGTGACGATGTTTGAATATATGATCTTAATTGGCATAGATTTTTTACCATTTTATTCCTCCGTTTTTTCCCCAGTTTAGTTTCGACTGAAAAGATATATCAGGCACTCAAGACCAAAACTCATTCCAAACACCTCGAGGTTCATCAAAAACACACTGCTATGTGTCGTAATTTCAACTGTCTTCTCGGACTTGTTTGAAATGTGGTCATAAACGGCCCGCGACATTTTGTATCAGATACATTACATACTGAGTAAAGTCGGTGTCAGGACTGAGCGTGTCTGCAGCAACCGTCTACGCTTTGAAAAGTCAATAGCGACTGACTATAACATCCTTGTTTATGTAGGCGTCAATTTAGAGGAAAACGGGAAAAACTCTATAGTGACACTTCAATTAATTCACAGGAAGTTCTAATAGGATCCCACCTGAGACATCATCTATTATTAATGAAAGATTAGTCAAGCCAGCGGCCTGAATGGGTGCAAGTTTCAGATGTGCTGAACATCGTGATGTCTTTTGAATCATGTTAAAGCTTTCCGTTAGCTGCGCAGTAACCGGAATGTGTAAAACTGTATTGCAAAGTCAAATGACTCAGAGATGGTAATTATCTTTCAACCGGTCAAATGTGAACGTTAATTGATTGAAGTCGATCAAACGTACTTTATTTTCAAAGTGAAGTGCTTCAGTAGGTGTAAAAGTTCCAATTGCTATAGTTCAACTATCAGCCATCGACAAATGATAGATGACTCTATGTTATCGATCCAATCCCAGCCTTCTGCTGGACAAAAGCAAAAAGAACATATAGCAGGCTGCAAGGAGGGCCGTGAGAAACTGTAATCTACTTTTGAGCGAGGGTCACTTTTTCCGTCTGCTGGTCAAAATGTGGGCAAGAGAGGAACAAAGGTATTAGTTTCTAAAGAGACTGTCGGCCTGCGACGGCGGGCACGCGATTAGTAAACATTTTATACTTTTTCCAGCTTTCTGTCAACTACTGGTACAGGTGAACTGATCGATGACCGCCGTTGCAGGTTTGCGAAGTTGACGTTTTTGTGCGTTAGCCATTAGGCAGAGCACGTGACCATGCTTGGTAACGTGGGGTAACTTACACTTATCACAATGGATGGATTAAATTAAGGGATTCTCAATGAGCGTATTTTTATGCTAAGGTCGAACGGATACTAAACTGTACATCCGAGAACCTAGTAAAGATGCAAGTTGTTAATTGCCGGCATGAAAAGTTGTACCATCAACAAACAATTGAGTGTTATGTTGCTCTATTGGAGCCGGGTCAAAACTGGGCCTTTTAGTGGAATAGAGCGTCAACCGTCTACTGAAATAACGTGTTTTAAACTGTCCGCGACAATGACGTCTGCTACACCATCCGGTATTTGTTATTTAACGAATGGGCCAGTGACGGAGCGAGGCGTGGTGAGTTGAAACTTTACATCATCAATCTTCTAAAGAAAAACCAATTAAGCATGCATATTGGCCTGTCTCACTTGAAAGGGACCTTATTAATAACAAGTATTTTATTAGATGTGGATCTAGATCTGAAACAGACAGGCGCAATTCTCTGTCAAGCCATGCAACGAAAGTTCATAATGTCTTTTTAGCTTTTGTTTAATTTTAGCTGAGGATTGTGATTTAATAATAGACCTTTTTAGCTTGGGCGGTTTTGCACCATTTCAGACCATATGGTGATACCCTTTGAGAATGCGTGATTTCAAAGTTTCAAATCCTAGTAGTCGCCCGTATATGAAGAAATAATTTTTAGATGGATAAAAGATCAATTATCAAGCCGAATATGGTAAAACTGACAAACCGCAAAAAAAGTTCTGTTAGCTCACACTGGGCAAGTTGGAACATGGAATGAACTGAGAAGAACAACAAAACTGACAATAAATCAAATAGCAGCTAGTTGACAGAGTCTTTTCTTGTTTAGGACTCCTTAGTGCGACTCATAAGCTGCTATCTTTTCCTTTTTGAGCTCCTTGCTGCCGTCCCAAACTGAACGGCAATTTGGGAAACGAACGCTTTTGGTGCCAAAAACGAACCCTCTCAAGGACATCTGCCTGATTCTATTATAATTATTGACAAATCAGCACAGAGAATCAATCAGAATCAAGCATTTTTGTTCATTGCTAACAGCCGACTCAGTAATTGCTTAAAAGAGAGTAGTTTTTGAAATGCAAAAAAACTGACTACTTTCATGTGATTATCAGACATACACGAAATTGACCGAACGCGTGCGAAATAGAATGATCAATGAAAAACAATTACAGATCAGAACTGACATGCAGACAATTCGATAAAGCGAATCTGTATAAAACGCAAACAAAAGCCATTTAACAATTTTGGAAATTTTATTGCAACAGTTGGTTTTTATTCCACTTTCCGACGCCATTTTACTCAACATGTCCGAATTTCTTTTCGCGTCTAGACAAAGTTATTTACCTAACCAAAACACAGGTCATATTTTCCATGTCCCGTTTTTATTTTTTCACGTCTAGGCAAAGTTATTTAATTTACCCGACCAAAACGAAGGTCGTATTTTTCCTGTAACACTAAACTAGATATTCAACTTGATGCGGATCCTAAAATGGTGTTCGGATGTGCCCATCTGCTCTAAAGCAAAGCACCTTTAACCTAAGCTGTCCCTGGATGTGGAAATATAGAAGACGCTGCGAAGAGACCGAGCCAAACAAATGTGAGGGCACTGCCATCTATCAGTGAATGCTATGGATCCCAATGCTGGAATCTCACCAAGAGGGATTAAATGTTCTCGGTTGCGTGCCTTGAAAGGATTGCTCCAGATGTTAACTGTACGCAAGAACTGTGAAAGAAAAGCTCAGTAGTGCCGGCAACCAAGCATGTGGCCCCAAGCAGTTAGAAGATGTTTTAGTATGTCCTTGGCAAACATTAATATTATCAAAGGAACTGGGCAATAGATGTTGAAGGAAGTAGGACAAGTTTACACACCTCATTTTCTCTCGTTTACACGAAGCACCTTAAGACCTGTGTTGAGGCTGTGCAGCAAAACCTAATCAACGACCTGTCGCTAAAGGTTGCGGAGGTCCACATTCCTTTATGTGCCAGCGCAGTCACGAATAGTTTGAGCCATTTTTACCACATACCTGTATTCTGTCACGGCATCCGGCCTCAGTTTATTTTTAACAAGGTGACCAATTTTTCAGTGGTTTTTCTTCGTATTCGACGGTCTCGCTTGTGTTCTTCTTGATGGGCTCTTAGAATGGAACTTATTTTTGGAGGAAAAGTTTCCCTTCACTGGGGAAAGACGTGTCTAACGGGGATATCTGAGACGTTTGCAATCTGTGTAGTCCTAGGGAATCAGCACCCCTTTCTCTGTCATTCTCTGCTATCCGTTACCCCTGCACTTTAGCTGCAGACCACTAATTCCGATGTCTGGTGATCGATTCTCATTACCAGAAAATTATATTACGCTCAGTTGACATGTCGTGGCCTGGTAAGACTAGGTTGGTCTAGTTCAACTATCCAACAGACAGACGAGAATAACACTCGACTGAATTTTCCTCCGTTGAAAACGAAACATGGTTGAATAAAGCATGAAATATTAGCCTAGTACGCATGATATTAAAGAAGAGCCGATATTTGATACATTGTATTAGTATAAATTTACCGTAGTCTATTTTGAATCCGTGAATTTGATTGGCTATATTACCGTTTTCTATCTGCTGATAGAAAACAGTTACGCATCAGTGCACATTGCGCGCCACGTTTGAACCTGATGTAACATCATTTTAACAGTTCTTTTCTACGCGTTACTTGACATTTTTCTCTTTTTATGCAATGAGACTACGGTAAATTTATACTCGCCCTCGTTTTCTACGAGCAATAGTCAACTCGGCTGCGCCTCGTTGACTGTCTGCTCGTAGAAAACTCGGGCTCGTAGCCTAATTGTTATGTAACATAGCAACATACGAATCAGCTTCGAGGGTCAGTCAAGGGGCCCGTGATCGGTAATAACATTTATCACATCCAGTAAAACCTGTTACTGCATTGCACTAACGTCTCAGTAAAATAGAGTGTATCCGATTTGATTTATGCATGTCACTAGTAATCGCGCCGGATTGTAGACTATTGCACCACACCACAAATATTTTATCCTAAAATTGGAACCAGTTCGTTAGAAGATGCAGATTGATGAATTAATCCAGATATGCTCTCCCTAAGCTTGTGAATAAAGCAGAAGAAATAAAACTCGTTTTTTATATTTATTGAGGCTAGTGGATCGAGTTTGGTGTTAATTTCACTTGAACTGCTGAGCAGAAATATCCTTAAAGGTATCATGCGTGGAATATCCAAGGAAACCTAGAGACAAACATCATGGCGAAAACTAGAAAGTGAAATGTGGGACGTTGCCTGCCTCAGACCAAAGTAGGATTTCGAATAAAGCCGATCTCCGACAGTCAGCTCAACTTTGACATTCTTTGTCCCAGGTAAACCGTGTTCGTAAATCAAAGCATTTGAACTATTACAGTACAGTCTACATTCCTTTCATCGAAAGGCATTTTCGACCTGGACTAAAGCAAGTATTATTTAAGTGGATGTCGCGATTTCTCCACATCCAAACAAATTTGATTTGTTGACCTTTGTTGTTTTAAAACTTTCGACACAACACTCAGTCCCTTCCGGCCTAGTTGTTTGCAGTAAGTGGTAGAATTCAGATTATATTCTTGGTTTTCACTAGTCATGTGATCAAAATAAAAATCGTAGCCATTCAATGAAAAAAGTCAAGAGTCTGAGATACGATAGATGATTGGTATATAAACAACCTTGCCAAGAATCAGGTCTCTGCTGTTTTTCATTCGCGCGTTATTTGCAGAAGTGTGTCACCCAAATTTATAGAGCTTTGTATGGAGACGCCATGTTTGCGTCCTTTTGAGGGACACAAACATGGCGGCCGTAAAGTAATAAAAACATCTGTCCTTGAGTTTTGGTATTCAAACACAAACTTATTGCTGTAGAGCTCCGACACATTGAAAGAAATGTTTCTTCTAGTGCAAGCCCCGTTCAGTTAGCAAAACCTTAAGTGATAACTCATCTTTTGACCTACGCGACAGCCTTCTCAGGTCGCAATTTTCATGTCACGCAACGCAAAAGCTTGGAAATTCAAACGCGCTCTATTAGAATTAGAAGAACTCTGTCGAGCTAAAACATTGTGAAAGGTCAAGTTCCTATAGGGTCTTTTGTCTGATAAAACTAAAACCTCAGAAAGAAAGGTAATATTTAATTTTGGAATGATTACGTCGCATGAAAACCGAGAATAGAATTCCCTATCAGAACATTGCTTTGTTCATTTTTCTACTAATTAATATTTGCATTCTACAACTAACTTTAACTACCTGAATTCAAATATCGCTTAACTTCGGTTTTAGTGACATGGAGAATGGAACAGTCCAATTTCGTTTTCTGCCTGCATGGGCACATGATGAATCAGTCATTAAATTGACGTCAAGTTTACCACTTCAATCACCTTCCATTCTAAAGCTCAGCAACTCTAAAAAACGTGGAAAGTTTGGCGAGAGTTTGTCCAGTTAAAACTTGCACTGAGTTCTAGATCTGGGATGTAACTCGTGTAGCCAAAAACAGAAAACAAAAATACGGAATAATAAAGTGTACCTGAAACGAGTATGTATGTGATCCAATTGCAATGATCGTCCACAGATCTGCCAGTGTATGGAAACACTGAAAAAGGCTAAATTGTCATTGATTGAGACAAGGGAATCAATCAGTGAGATATGTTCCAGGGAAAACTTACCCGTTTGTTTGGGAAACCGACAGATTGGCAAACGGAATAAACATAGAGGTCGATGTTGGGGTAAATTAATAATCCCGATCGTGTGAATATATAGGTCACATTTATAATATGGGCACGTTTCCTTTTCACTTCAAACAACATTTGAGACAGCATTTCCTGTCACGTCTCATCGATCTATCATGAATTCAGTTTAATATTTGAACAATTATGTCTCGAACATGAATCAATTATACTGCCAGAAAATTAATCAAGTAACGCGACTACGACATCTACTCGCTTCGTGGAAGGACGACAAGAACGTTTACACTCAAATTTACGCGGTTTATGATTTCCACTTGACTAATACCCTTGGCCGACTGACGATACTTCGGGCCGGCTGTCGAGAAACATCCAACTCGATCCAGAAAAGAGGTAAAATAAATTGTTCTACGTCTGAATAATTTCCCAAGAAACGACGGAAGTCCTGAGACACTTTCTGTGATGAAATTCCACGTAAGCGCTTACCATATCACGGTTGCCCATTCATCTGTTGATGTGCGATAAAAGGAACGCTTCTGCGGTTTTCATTGGTTAAAGTGCGCCAATACGAAATGCCACGCGCTCTTTCATTATCATTCCAAAAATAAAAACTTCTACACTACTAAATGGTGACCAAGGCTTATTTTAGCAGTGCGGCTGTTGGCTTTTTACATGAGTGCGAATGTTTCAGAGAGCTATTACAAATATAACATTTTGCTTGATAGCTCAATAACAGGGCTCTAACGGCCATCATTGGTATCCGCAAGCTAGAACACTGGAAAATGTCTTTCAAAACTCCACCAATATAGCAAAACATCTCAGAATAAAATTCAAGTTGAAACCATTGCAATTGAAAGCTCCACTAATTTCACATCACTGAATTATGAAGCAACTTTGAACCAAGTGAACTTAATATTCTGAAGGTGCTGGATCAAACGAATCAGGCAACAACGGGCATAGAGTTCTAAAGTGTGACGTCACAAAAAATTAAATCTGTGAAATTATGGGATTGGGCGCCATTTTCGAATGGAGTATCCTTAAAAAAGGTTCCTTGCCAAAACTTAGCTCTTAATTGTAATTCCCAGCTGAAATATGAAGGATTGAAATTTCATACTGCCCCATATAAATCTCTCTAATTTTGAGTCAGTTCTAAACTGAAGGAACAGAAACAAATTTTGAAGGGTTTGTATGGAATGCCATCAAACTTTGATCCCTTATATCTCTACCTGGAATTGCAATTCGGAACTAATTTTTGGGACGAGGACGTCTTTTAGCATGCTCTATAAGAATATGGCATCATATCCCATAATTTCAAAAATTTTATTTTTGTGACGTCATCACTTTAGAACTCTATTAGCGGATGTCATAAAGAGCCTCGTGATTTTCGTTTACTTCTTGCGATTTCATAATTGCCGGTAGAGTCGTAGTGATGTCCCATCAGATTGCAGATAATATCTAAGTATGTGCAGGGAAACATGCAGTCAATATTTTCCAGGTTTGCGTCTGGATTAAGTATATAAAAATCTGTTAAAGTTAGCGGTTGAAAAACGTACGTTGAAATGTGTGGGGAAAAAAATCAAAATAGGATTACATGATTCCTAAATTGACACTTACAGTTCTCTTGAATCAAATTCAGATCAGCAAAATCTACCGCCAGATGTCAATCTTGAGACAGTACCGGCTTGGGATATATCAGATAGCAATCACATGTTAGTTAATGATCATTGCCATGCATTAATGTATCCGACACCTGGTGTACTGTTACGGCTGGAGTTGAGTAGAATCTAATGCGCGATGTATGGCGGTCACGTGGCAGTGGCTAAATTTAAATAAATGTCTTACGCAATTGTCATAATCATCTATTACGACTGTTATCACAGGCCTTCGAATTGGAAAAGCTTACAAAGATTGAGCAATGATCGTTTTGAATCTTGTTAATGTTACATGGAGAAAAGGCTTACAAATAGGACCTTTTTATAGAACAGCCTTTCGTGACGTAAGGTCTTAATAGTTTCCTGAAGAATCCATTATAGGTTACTGTATTTACTTGCAGCGGAGACTCAGCACCATAAGTAAAAGTAATTACAAAGCAAATGCTGAATTCAAAGTCTTGTACAAGTTGGCATAAAGCTGAACTCGTTTCTGTCGATTAGATAACGATTTTAAGATGAGTTTGCACCGTACAAAATCGTCTACTATTCTTGTTAAACCGAAGCAGATAGCCTCTTTCCTTAGACCTGTAGGGCAGTGATTGAAAATTCTAGAGTACTTACTAATAAATTCAAAGCGACTGTCGCACTTGAAGATCGCAGATCGTTTGCAGCGTTAACGTTGAAACAATCGCCAGCATGTTTGCGGTCTTCCAGCTGTTTCGTGGAACCTCACTGGAAAGCGAAACATGGCAACTTCTTCCTTAGTTCCCTGTTTTGACGTCATTACGTTGCGTGTGACGTAAGACTGCGACAAGGAAACCCAACGGATGCAAGACCTTCTCATGACCGACCACACGCGTTCGCCTTCAGCTTAACCTCAATCATATCCAGCATCAAGGCATTTATAAAGCTTTCTTGTCCCTTTAAATAGTCTTCCATTGTTTTCAAGCAGTGTTGGATCTAGCTAATACGGAACAGGGAAACTAAATCCATTTTATGCATTCAGTGACTTGATGTTTGACCTATTTTGCGCAACTTCAAATAATTTGCTAATTGGATTTATTGTCTCTTTCAACAGCATCACATCATTTGTTTTTATTTGAACTGACATCTTGCGAGCGCTGCATGCATGGCTTATCTTTATTAATTGTCCTAATATTATGAATTCCATCGGAAATGTCAAGACCAGTTCTTTTGTTATTATAATTCGATACTATTCCGATCTGTAACTTTTTGTCCTATATTAGAAATTGATTGGCCCAGAAAGCATTTTTAGTTTTTCAGTTTCGTTGCTCTCAATCATCTAGCGAACTGTCAGGTCACGTCTGTGGTTTGTAATTGGTGGATTTTGATCCATAATTTGTTTCTTTTTTTCAAAGACCGGAGGTTGTCGTCGTAATTGTGATCGATGCCAGCCATGCAAAAATGGAGTCGTTGGTAATAAGGTTTGGAACTTCGGAGCTAATGTGTTATTAAAGAGCAATTTAAAAAGCAATCGTATCTATAGCAAAATTCTTGATCGCCATTGGCTCTTCGCGGGCCTATTTGTCACGTAATCGGCGCCTGATCACGTTGGTGTTTAATTACTCACGCGATTACTCCTTGAATTGTGTACTTCACTCGTGTCACGCTATTTGAAGGCACCTTTTCTGACGGCACAAGATTACGGGCAAATTCAGGGAGACTTCAAAAGCATTATTTTTTTAGTCTATTAGTCTCAAATTCAAATCCTTAATTTTTCTCATATTTTGATATCAGTTCTGAAAATTAGATCAAAACAGATCACTAAGCTGATTATTTTCTTTATTCTGATCACCTGTAATGTAATAGTAATGTAAAGAGAAATTAGATTTTAATCTTTCTAAAGAGGTAATAATAACCGAAAATACAAAAGGGTGGTTTCGACAGCGGAAGATCAAGATGTATGACAAACAGAAACTGTTAGAGAGGAAGTTGGTGTGCCTTCCCTTGCCCCACCTGGCTGTGTTACAAAGAAAAACTAACCACTTAAGACTGAGTTTCAGTTGTAAGTTCCGGTGTATAATTATAATTGTTATTATTATTATTATTATTATCATAATTATTATTATGGCTTGATAGCTCACTTGGTAGAGAACTGCGCACCGGTATCGCAAAAGTCATGGGTTGGAATCCCGTTCAAGCCTGAATTTTTTTTCAGGCTCTAATTTCACAACTCGAGTAAAAGACACAGCTGAAATTCATTATTATTATTATTATTATTATTATTATTAATTATTAATTATTAATTATTATTATATTTATTATTATTAATTATTAATTATTATTATTATTGTTATTACTAATCATCTCACCAGCTTATATATATAGCGACGGTGGATTTGCTTAGGGACAGAGTTTGAACAACAGGCATTACACCTCCATAACACTTCCGTTCCGAAGGGGAGAGGAGGCGGTGGTGACACGTAGCAGTCAATCGACCACTGCCACATGGCAGACAGATGAGACTGAATAAAGTAAGGTAAACAAGATAGTGAGCAACACCAGCGCGAATGATACTTCAGTGAGCAATTACACAATCGTTTGTTTTATTAAAAGCAGTTTTTCCGCGAACAACATATTTCTCAGCGTCAGCGAAGACTTGAGTGAATGAAAACGCCTAAAAATGTTGACGACAAATATTTCTGAAATAAGGTCACAGCCTCTTACACGCCTTGAAATGCACGCTCATGCAAATGAATTAGAACTACGAGTGCCTTAGATTCTTTTAAAAGGCAGCGCAACATCCATCTCTTTCAGCACTCATTCCTGTAGCATTTTTTTAGTATTTGTTAACATTCGAAGGATTTTTTTGCCATTATAGGATATCGGTTGTAAGCTCAGGCCATGAAAGATTTCTCTCTTACATTTGTAAACGCATCGAGGCAATGCAAAGGACGGTTGAAAGACTGTAATTATTATAAATATGCAAATAAATAATGTAAAAGACAATCACTACTAATATTAGATTTGCAGGAGTCGGGTATCGTGTAGGTATCTATATTTTGTATATGGAAAAAGAAGCCAGAAAATGGAAAATTAAAATCGAAGTCAGATTTCTGTTTCTCATGTTTAGAAGAAAGCGAAATCAAAAATATCCTTTAAAAAGAAATCTGAATTGTAATTTCAATAGCCATCCATTCTGAAGTCGAGGTTCGAATAAGTGTTATGTGTAAGTTGCTTAAACATTTTACGAGTGTCTTTTTCTCCATACCATGAAACGGTTGGTAAGGGGCGCAAAAATTGCATAGTCCATTTCCGATAGACCGATATTAAACCTCTACCATGGCTCTGAAGCTTGGGGGAATAAAACGAAATAATTTAATTATTCATCACTTTACCTCGATTTGATCTCTTTTGTTTTATTCCTCCAAGCCTCGGAGCCAAGTTGGAATTTTAATATATCGAAAATGGTCTATTATTTACTGCATGTGGCTTATTATCAATAGAACAAGAATTGAATTATGGATGGTCGACCCGATCAGTCAGATAAGATCAAAACTAATCTGGACCGTCTATTATATATATGGGTTATTGACCAAGTGTGAGGTCAAGATGGTTGGATATTGGCCAAATTCTTTTTTTGCGTGTTTATGGACCGAGACGAAGTCGAGGTCCATAAACTCGCAAAAAAAGAACGAGCCCAATATCCAGCCATCTTGACCGATCAAACTTGGTTCATAAAGGATTTATTATGTGGCTTTCAAGGAAATTTTTCCGGCGGGATACAGCGGGTAGTCCTGAGTGGGCAAGATGGCTCCATCTTGCCCTCTCGGGTAGCCAATCACAGCGCGATTTGGGTCATCTTGCCCGCTCCCGGAGCTGGCCATATAATAATAAGCAATTATTGAATGAGGCTGAGTCGGATATGAAGAATTCTGCAAATAAAAGAGGGTGTTATCCACGGAGGCCGAGGTGGATAATTAACACTTAATGACTGGTCCCAAAGGGAACAGCGCATTTTGTTTCCCGAGAATCTCTAGCAAAACAAATCCAAAGCAAATTTTGAAAAATGCGCTGAGATTCCAGCGACAACATCGGGCCACCTATGATCAAGTGCAACAGCGGTCAACATTTCGCGGGTAACAGTGAACTGTTACCCGTTTGACGTCATAGTTTTCGCAATGTTGCCCGCTCGCGGCATTTGGCGGGAAACAGTTTCATTGTTAGATGTCATGTGACCATGAACTAGCCAATGAATGGGCGCGCTATAGCGGTAAAAACGCCAGCTATGTAACAACACCCTTTAAAATCTGCAGAAATCTTTATATTCTACGAAAGCCGAATTCAATAAATGCTTTATCCTTCATCAAAATATTTCCCCGTTCTAAAGGAGTTTCGCCATTTCGTTCTTTGTTTTTCCGCTCACCAAAAATAACACAACCTCGTCCCCAGGTTTTCTCGGTCAACAGTTCAATAATCTGCAGCAACCTGCACTTTTGACGTCATTTTGACGTCATTGGTTCAATATTTAGTAAAAAGCAGCTGGTTATAGTGAATTATGCGTGTGGTTTTAACCAATCAGAAACGGGAAAATATTTTGAATGAATAATAACATGGGTTATTGACCTAGCTTGTTCGGTCAAGATGTCTGGATATTAGCCAAGTTCTTTGTTTTGGGTGTTTGTCCATAAACTTGCAAAAAAAAAAAAAAAAGAACGAGGCCAATATCAAGCCGTCTTGACCGAACAAGGTAGGTCAATAAACGATTTCTTATTTGGATTTCGAGAAATCGTTTTTCATCCCTCTTATTGATCATATTCCTAAGCTAATCCACCCTCAGGATATTTTTAGATCATTCCCAGTTTCGAAATTCTCAGTAGTGTCCAGAAATTGCAAATCGTATGACGTGGAGTTTGCTTGCGTGATAGCCGATGTGCGTAAAATCGCGCGAACCGGAAATAAAATCTGCAAAAAATATTTGTTTCTAGCTCGAACTTTTGCTCGGTGACCTATCTCAATTTTTTGCATGCATGCACCATTCACGATGGCACTTTAAATATAAAAGTTTCGGAGAAAATTATCTAGTAGAATTTTCTGTAAGCCATAAATCGCATTTTCTTTAATAAATATATTTAATTCTCCTAGATAATTTTTTTTCCATACTGTCTGAAAAGTTAAAGAATTTAGGGTACTTTCCAACAAAGAAATAAAAATGGTAGGTCACCAATTAGTTTTTCAGATAATTCAGAAAAACTGAAATTTAGTGGACATTTTGGTGCACCTTGTGCGTTGCCATGGTAACTGATATGACGTCACAAGTATCCTCGAAGTATAGCCCAGCAATAGAGTTGCAAGGAGACATATAGTTTGCCCACACCATTAAATATTCGTCTTTTTGATCCTCCATCGTTTCACAAACACTGCAGCAAGGAAAAACCCTTTCGAGCCTCCTTAATCCTCCTCAAAAACATCCACGCAACGCGCGTGATGATGACGTTGTCCGCGCAAGAACTGGGTATATCGAATAATCACATTGGGAATAGCGTGGCTGTTTGTCAAAGGAAAACTAGAAACGTCTTATCACGATATGGAGAACAAACCATTAGTGACGCACTAGAATTTGTGAAATAATCTCTAACTTTCTGACGTCATCAGCATAACACACGGAAAAATAACATGAAATAAATATACGTAAGCCTTTTTATCTTCCATTTTAATGACGATGAAGCGCGTCACGACACAGTCAAAACAGGTGTAGAACTGAAAGACAAAAATAAACCAAAACAACGGAGCGCAAACTTGTTGTTGTCAGGGTTTTGAGCATTGAAGGACCTGTTTCTAGCCACAAAACCGTGAAAATGCCGGAAAGGTTGAGCCTAGAAGTGCACTGTAAGCGTACGGTTTTTGAATTACTGGTTCACGCGTCAGTGTAGAATTGGCTAGCTTTTGTAGTGAAGCTGTTGGGGCCGATTTACACGGTACGACTTTGTCGTATGCGACAAGCTTACGACAGGCATCTCTTTTGAATTTTTTTTTACAGCGCAGGACAGCTAAAATGTTTGTTTTCCGTTGGTTGGAACTTTCTCTCCGAAAATCCCGGTACAAACTTTTGCATATTAAATTTTGTTTTCTAAATCACAGCAAAGAGCTGATTATAGACGGTGTGTACTTGTCAGGGTAAGCAGTTCTTAATTTTCGCTTACTTTCGCTCTTAAATTCTGGCGTAGTTTTTTTTTTTACTTTACCACCTTGTTCTGCGTGAAATCTCCGTGAAATACAGGGTGTTTCAAAAGTTCGTTCCGATTTATTTTCTTCTAACGTTTTATTATTTATTTATATTATTTACATGTAACGTAACTTTTTAAAAATTAGGCATATTATATTGTGCCTCTTTTTCATTCGATCATTTCAATTGTTAGTAACCAGAATGCCCGCCTTTATTTTTAATGACATTTTGTAAGCGTCCAGGCATAAAATGTGCGAGTTTCTTTAGCGTGTCAAGAGTCACATTTTTGCATGCAAAAGCGTAGTAGCCTTTTTCAGCTCTTTCATCGTTTGGGGGGCTGGATATTTGTTACTCCAGATGTTTCCAATGGCATTGAGATCAGGAGAGTTTGCTGGCCAGCCATCCTTGGCTATAAAGATTGGCAAATTCTTTTGACACCATGTCTAAGTTGCCTTTGAAGTGTGAGCCGGTGCTCCATCCTGAACGAACTGGAATGTCATCTCTTTCTTTGAGCTAAACAACTTCCCCTCTATCGCGCCACCTGTCACCTGACGCCTTGATGTTAACGGTTTCACTTCTTTCTCAAGGATTTGGTTGATGTAGTACTCAGAAGTTAGGGGTTGGAATGTGGGTAGCATGTATAACTTTGTGAGCCCACCACCCGTCATGTCACCCCACACCATTACCTTCGCATTTTTCTTTACTTGGAAAGCTGGAGGAACAGCACGTTAATTCCTGCGAGCCCCATACGATATCGGTTTTTGGATTAAGGAACTGGAAAAAATATTTAGGACACTCATCTGTAAATAAAAAGTTGTCTAAATCTGCTGTCATCTTCGCGTGTTTCTTAGAGAATCTCAAACGGGTTTTCCTGTGTTTTTCGCTCAAGAAGGGTGTATTCTTTCGCTTGAAAGCCTTCCATCCCTTCCTGGTCATGTATCTCCACACCGTTATGCTCGAAACTTTGATATTTTTCTGCTGAAGATTCTTGGCAATCCTCCTTGTTGAATTGTTCCGTTTGTACTTCGCTTTCTCGATTGATTTTTGAGCAGCATTGAACAGACGGTCGTCCGCTTCTTGGTTTGTCTTCAAAGCACTCTATTTGGGACAAAATGTTCACCTAACGTACCGTCTTTTAAAAAATTTAGCGATTTCTTTGTCTGAATGACCAGATGATCGTAATATGGCTGCTTGAGCTTAAGCAGAAACAATGTCTGACTTCACTTTCGTGACAGAGAAAACAGAAGTTCAGGCAATCAGAGAATAATAACAAATTCGGGAAAGGGACAACATACACAAAGGACGTGAAAGGAAAATGGCGGGAAAACGCGCGTGTGCACAATCTGCGCAAAAAATCGAAAGGAATGTATTGACAAAGTTCTGACAAACAATTGATTTGTTTAAAAAATAACAACTTTAAATCGGAACGAATTTTTGAAACACCTTGTAAGTATTGTACTCGTCCTTTTAGCGAATGATTTGAACCATTCTTCTGCATTTTGAAAAGCTTTTCAAATAAGCAGCAGTTATTTTCATTTCATAGCCACTTTAGTTACGGGTTAGAGACTGTTGTGAATGTTTTGTTTTCAAATACACGCACGCGCTTAGTGTACAATGAACGAAAACTTTCAATACTGCACGAAGCGAAGCTGAGTGCATTATTGAAAATTTCGAGTTCATTGTACAGTAAGCAAGTGCGTATAATTGAAAACAAAACAAGAACTAACAGTCTCTAACCCTTTTAATATTCAATCTGAGTTCACTGCTGGCGAAAGACTTGCAATGGCTTGCCGCCCGACCTGAACACTGCACAGTTTTTATGCGTTATTGTAATAACGCACTCTGTCACTTTGATGTCGTTAGGTAACGGGAACTCACGTGATCAATTTTAACCAATCACGCGTGCGGACAGTGAACGAAGATTGAATATTAAATACAAATAAAGAACTGTTTGTCATGAATTGCGTGATCTGAAGATAGTGGCTAGTGTTTGATGTTCTGGCCGTTAGTTTAAAAATTTTGTTTCTTTCGCCATCCTTTTTGTTTGTACGAAGAAATTGAGATCTGTGGGAGAAAGAGCAACTAAAACAACTCAGTATCATATCACGCGGACGTACGGTGACGGTGATCAGTGACATCTGACTTGTACGAAGGCGACTGCGAACGCTTTACCTACTGGTCAGCCGATTTGACACGAAGTGAAGGAGTGACGAAAGAAGCAAAGGTTCTAGAGTTTTTGTTCTCAACTATACCTATAACTTAGAAATCACCGGAAGTCCGCGTTTCACGGACTTTCCGTCACTCTGCGCATGCTCAGAGTCATGTCTAACAAATCGTCTAACAAATCTGGTTGGCTGAGAATACCAAACGATTAGTCTGCGCTTGCTCAGAAAATTGGACCTTCCCAGAGGTCGCGATCTTTGGTGCTGACCAAAAGGAGCGCGGCCTCTCGGGACGAGAATGTTCTTTTTCCGCCTGCACAATTTCGGCTTCATACACTATGGCCCTCAAAGAATAATTTTACTTTCGCATATTGATAATTATAGTACCACACAGAAAGTAATTCGGAAACGTTGTAGGCGAAGTCTGGCGAAGCGGCGCCTCGGCTCATTGTCGGGAATCGGTCTTGGCTTGCTTTGTTATTCAGTAGAAAGTGAAAATAATTGAATATTCGCTAAAACTAGAACTTAAATCTCTCTTTTCATGGAAACAAAAAGGTTGGCTTGTTTTGTCTCGACCAACTGAAACGATTTGGCGTCGATTTTAACCCTCGACAGTATCTCTGAAGTTATGAGCGAGGAAATAATTCCAGTCAAATAAATTAATGTAATAAATTTAGCAGAATTCCAGGGTGGCAAGCCAATTCTTAGGAACATGCACTGGGCACTTCGATGGCGGAATACTTTGTCTTCAAAACAATCGCTTCTTACGATGCATACACCCCGGTTGTATTAAATCGCATTTCTTCCGGGCTGTTGTGTATTATAGTTGCAATTTTCATAAAAAATGAAATTCATGAGTCGATGAGGAAACGAAATGACAGATGCTTCATGAAAAAAAAGTGTTAGACAATTTTGTATGCTACCGTTCTTAGAATACTGTGTTTTCTAGTTTTTCTATGGAAAGTAAGCTATATTTTTGAATCGCCTAGTGATAAAATGACTTAAATTTAGAAGGAGAGCTTCAAACATAATAACACTGGAAAATAACTCGCAAAGAAACGCGTTTCGATAGATTTGCATCAGAGTATACTCCATTGTGAACTAAAATTAACGCAGGTGAAACAATTTTAACAGAAATTTTAAAATGCTGCCGGTGACATTTCATGTATTAAGTTTGACAAGACATAGCAAAGTGAGCGAAGTTTTAAGAATTACGAGTGTCTAAATATTTAAATGAACTATTAATTTCTTGCGTGCTTTGCTGCGAAATTGTGTTTTATAGTGACGCGCAGAAAACTTTGAACTTTCCGCTTTTGTGAGAGATCAAATGGCGACCCAGACATGTCAGTGATACAGACGAAGATCAGCTGCACCTGAGTTGTTTTTCTTTTTGGCATTTTTCGCTCTCGCATGATTTGGTGTATTGGACGAGACAAATCGCTTAAAATGGAAAATTCACTGCTGTTAGCATTTATGAAATACACCGCATTTTTCAAGGTTAATGTGCTTGTATAATATTCCACTTTGCATGAAATTTAATTGAAAATCTGATTCTGATTAATCTATCGGATTGAAACATAGACCGTTTGTATGTTTGAGGAATTGATTTTTAATGAAGGCAACATCTCAGCGCGATTTCGCTACACGAAGACTAGATTTCAACATTGTGTGAGCATATACAATAAACTTGCAAATTTAGAATGCGACATAAACTTCTAAAATCAGGCCAAATCTGGTTGTCTGCCCGTTTAAAACTTGTTTACTTTTAAAACACGCTGCTTTTATACGAGTGATGTAGGCTTCTAGGCAGGGCAAATAGGCGGCTAGAAATAAAAGCTAATATTTTTAGTCGATCAAATAAGGCTTTGAGTTTATGACTGTCGCAAACGTGTTTACGGTACTAGAGCCAGTAAACATAACCCCGCAGTCTCAACTTCGATCATCAACTTGATCATTTGCTTTTTCATATTAGTTTGCCGTAATACAACATGAATGGCATGGTCTTTTTCGTGCTAAACCAAGCATACAAAGGTGAAATATATAATGACTATTTGGACTAACCTCAATCTCTTCCTTATTACGCCTTCTTCCCAAACATAGCGGGCGCGAGAAAAAGGACTTCAAACGTTGCTTCAACTTCATCTTGACACAACTCCTTTTAGCACAGATAACCCGTACTAAATGGATAAAGCAAGATGAAATCGCACCATAAACAAGTTAAATTTCATTCAAATTTGGCTACTCCGTGATCGCGTCACAAGAAGACATTCGTGTTTTGGTCCAATAAAAAGTGTGGATGTAAACAATAACATTTACGTATAGCGGACACACTCTAAAGAAATCGCCAAACGTTCAGTTTGTAAGCTGCCTTAGGCAAAATTACAGATAATAACGCTAATTTTGGTAATATCAAGAAAAAATCTAACGCGTTTGCCTCTGAACAATTTTCCCGAGAAGTGCAAAAGGACAGTAAAAAGCGAAGGGTAACCCCGGAGTGTTTTGCTTTGGCGAAATAACGATGTAGCTTTTTCTTAACATGCAAATATAGAGCTCTTAACTGAATTTTATTTTTCTTTCCATGCAATTCCCTACATTGAAACAATGATTATTTACGTAAATCCGTTGTCTGGCAAACATGTGTTTTCAAGCACTAAGAGGATTTAGCAGTGGCATATCAGCGGATTTACTCGCTACTTTCAGCTGTTGGCTTTTGTGCGGGCAGGAAATGTGGCCACGGCTCGACAAACATTTTCAGGGGACTAAAACCAAGCTTGAACTCAGGCTACTTCGCGCTCTCTCCGCTGTACGCGCCTTCGATACTATTGCACGTGGCAATATATCAATATTGTAACATGGTTCTGAGGCTTTCAGGACAAACTTCTACATCTTGTGTTAATTGTTTACTTTGTATCCAAGTCTCCTTTGAAAATTGAGAGACAAAAGAAACTTAAGAAATTTACAATTTGGACCCGAAAGCGTCGGAGCCATGTTAAAGTCAGCACACGCTAGGGAACTAGTGGCAGGGACTTGTCGCAGGGACGAATTAAGCTGGTTTGATTTCTGGGACTAGTCGCAGGGGCCAATAGTCCCACAAATCGGTCAATTTTGTAGTGTGTACACACTAATTAAGGGATAATTCCCTGCGACTAGTCCTCTAGGGTGTGCTTAGCTTTAGAAGATTAAATAGGGACATAACCACGACGGCAACGGCAACGGCAACGGCAACGGCAACGGGAACGTCGCTAAACAAAAGGCTTTAATGAGCAGAACAATAGTTCTGCACGTGCGTTATAAATCTTTGAACATTTCTTTCCCGTCCTCTGCTTATCAACAACGTGAAATGACCAATTCTGCGTTGCCTGAAGAACGTGAACTTCGACGGCTAATTTTTTAAAATTCTATTTTAAATTTATTGCGGTGCCCCAGATTCAGTTTCGCGATAGCTTTGACAGTGATAAACAAAGTTAATTTCTTCGGCGTCGCCGAAGTGCCGAGCACATCCCCTGCCACACACTAATAATATATATAT
>CM042746.1:4443496-4445996 GCA_022496165.2 Catalaphyllia jardinei
AACAATACCGAGAAAAAATTATAACGCGTTCACCGGCCGGTAACGTTCGTCACGCAATCCAGTAGGCTATTGAGAATTTGAGGAGTACCCTGAATATCAAGAGTTTTGCTATGTATCGCTGCTCGGTCGAACTTTCAGTTCAATATGATTAGCAACGTCAAAGTGAAAGTGAACACGCTAGTTTGATTGATCAACACGCTCGTTTAATTCTGTGGCAAACAGGTCCGATTTGTGTTTTGAACACTGGATTCGACTGCATGACAAACACACTCGTTCAGTTCTGTTCGGAAACACTGCCGACTGAACTTTCAGTTCGATATGCTAGATTATAACACTGGATTTGCTTTAGTCGTTCGACTGGTGAATACACTCTTTCAAAAAACGCTGCCCGATGGCACTTTCAGTTCGATATAGGTAAACAGAGAAGCCGATGCACTGTTTCGATTCATGAACACGCTCATTCAATTCTGTGGTGAACACGCTGGTTCGGTTTCGTGTCGATTTTCTGTGTTGGATTTGCTCTTGTCTAACAGTTTTCCTCAATATTCGAATTAGAAGAAGAGTTTTGTAAAGGGCACGCTCCCCGATTGAACTTTCAGTTCGATAAAGCCAGAGAGGAAACACGCTAGCTCGATATGTTTTGAGACTATGAAATTGTTCACAACAGCAACGAAAACAATCACCTTCCACGAGACAAGTCTAGATTTAACGCGCATCCTGATTGGCTAAAAACTACAATGGCTCGAATAGTTTCGTCCTTGCAACTGGCCTGAACTGAGCCATTGTTGGTGAACACGCTAGTTTGATTGATCTGTTGGCCTGAACTGACCTATTGTCTCTGCATGTAGTTGCCCTACCGAACTCATTTCTAGCTATTTGGACAAAATTATGGCACCTATCGTCAGATCTTTACCGTCATATGTTAAAGACAGTCAACACGCACTCCAAATTTTTCGCGATTTCAATTTCCTGGGCGAAGACAAACTTATTTTCACTATGGATATTACATCTCTTTACACCGTCATCCCTAATGGCGAAGGTCTTCTAGCCCTCAAACATTTTTTTGATTTACGTACTGTTAAGGAAACAAGCTCGGAAACACTGCTCCGCTTGGCTGAACTAGTTTTAACACTAAACTGTTTTTCATTCGCCGACAGTTATTATAAACAAATCAATGGTGTGGCCATGGGTACCAAAATGGGACCCAGCTACGCCAATCTTTTCGTAGGCTACATTGAACACCAATTTTTCAATCAATACAACGGCCCCAAACCTGACCTCTACCGTCGCTACATTGACGACTGTGTCGGTGCCACTTCCTCCACCAGAGAGGAACTCAATCAATTTATAACTGCTGTTAATTCGTTTCATCCGGCTCTTAAATATACCTGGGAAATTTCCGATACTTCTTTAGCATTTCTAGATATTAAGGTTTTTGTCGAAGGCAACGGTTTATGCACCAGTGTGCACTACAAACCCACAGATTCTCATAGTTATTTGTTGTATTCATCTTCACATCCATCACATGTCAAGAATTCCATTCCTTATTCTCAATTTCTTAGACTTCGTCGCCTTTGTAGTGTAGACTCTGATTTTTCCTTAAAATCAGAAGAAATGTGCGAGTTTTTCGACAAACGTGGCTATCCTGCCTCTGTTGTTGAAGCAGGCCATCATCGCGCCCAACAAATTGATCGGCAGTCAGCACTACAAACGTCTCAGAAGGAGAATAACAATAGAATTCCATTCACTCTCACATTTCACCCTCACAACCACGCAGTTAAATCCATCATTCTAAAAAACTTTAAATTACTTCAAAATGATCCCGATACTGGCAGAATTTTTTCGCAACCGCCATTAATTTCATTCAAACGCGACAAAAACATAGGTAACTTTTTAGTCAGAAGTGCTTTTCAAACGAGTGAACAACCCGGTACTTTTAAATGTGCACGCGCACGATGCAAAACATGTCCTTTCATTTGCAACGTTGAAAAATTGTCGGGACCCAAGCGATCCAATTAAGATCACTGATCATTTTACCTGTACCTCAGCCAATGTCATCTACTGTATAACTTGCACCCTTTGCAAAAAGTTATATATCGGCGAAACAGGTAGACGACTAGGCGACCGATTTCGAGAACATCTTCGTGACGTAGAGAAAGACGACAAAAACGCATCTAAACCGGTCGCTAGACACTTTAATCTGCCGAATCATTCTACGCAACATATGACAGTCTGCGGCCTCTCCCTACATCAAGGAAGCACAGAAAGCCGCAAAACTCTAGAACAAAAATTTATTTTTCAAATCGGCACTCTTAATCCTCACGGTATCAACGAACGTTTTTCATTTAACTAATTTATTCTGTTTTTCACGTTGCCAGGCACCAACCAATAGCGTAGCTCCATACTTCTGTATATAAACCACACACAACCCACAATTCCTCGATTCGCTCCGACGAAGGGCTAGCGCTCGAAACGTCAGCTTCTGAATCTCTTTACGGTG
>CM042746.1:4450996-4466834 GCA_022496165.2 Catalaphyllia jardinei
TTGTTCGAAAGCCAGTTAACGTTAAAGTGCCTATGAAGAGAAAAATTTTTCGACATAATATAAAAAATTTAACGTTTGAAATACGCAATTCCAAAATTTGAGATGCCTGCGATAAAAATTGTTGATTTTACGAGTGGGCAAAGTTGAGCTATTTTACATTCAAAAATGGTCAGGAAACTGGAACCGAATTTATTGCGTTGTGACGTCAGTTTGTGTGTTGCGGCTTGTTTACACCTTGTTATCGAAGAGAAATTCAGAGGTTATGAAAATGTCAAGTGATTCTGAATCGAATAGTTTCGCCAATTTTTGGAGTAGTTCAGATGAAGCTGTTTTGGAGGGTGATGAGGATGATGAGGATGATGTTGAAGAAAGCTCTAACACAAAAACTGACGTTACGCGTTGTGTCACGTGACGTTTTGACCGCGCGATTAAAATGCCATTTTTGAGGGAAAAATAGCTCAACTTTGCGCGCTCGTAAAATTTACAATTTTTATCGTAGGCATCCCAAATTTTGGAATTGTGTATTTCAAACTTTATATTTTTATGTTATGTGGAAAAAAGTTTCGCTTCATAGACACTATAACCCAGGATTAAACGTTAACTGAAGCATTATCTTTTCTTGTTAAAAAAATGTTTTTCACCTCTAACGTTTGCTGTAGTTTGAGATTACTAAAGCTCAAAACTGAAGGGCAAACAATTTAAACAGATTACCTAACCAAAATGTTACAAAACGGAAATCAAAATGTTCGCTAACCCTGGGCTAGCTTAATCGTGCTTTGAACAACTCGGCCCAGGTTAATGAGCACTTAAAGGAGAAGGTCACTCTAAAAAGCATACTTTTTTTTTGTCATCACCAATAAAAAGTTTATATTGAGTTAAGTTACTCACCGAAGTTTCAGCTTCTAAAATGCATTCTATCCCAAGAAATTTGTCTCCAAAGAAGCCTAAAATTATGCATCGGCGACCGCCATTTTGAAACAAATCCTCAGCGGCCAGGTCGGGCTAGGCCGCTAAGCGTGACGTCATCTTGGTCAAGAGATTTTGTTTTGGCAAGCGTATTTGTTTACTCAAGGTCATGGCTGATCTTCATCCTGAGGATAGCGAAAGCGAAAACGAAGAAGTAAACGATCGGTTAGAAGGTACCTTTTGATGTTCTTGTGAGCGATGTCAAATCATGCCAACGCAAAGAGAATGTGTTTATTGCCGAGAACAGCTAGAGGAAGAAAACAAAATTGAAAGTACAATTTTAAGCTTATACTGTATCGGTTGCAGTAAATGGAAAAACAATTTTCTTCGCAAATTGCTTTAGGCATTAGAAGGCAGTTTAATAAAGCCGTAAGCAGTTATTTTTTTTACGTCAACTGTTTATATTTTTATTTTCACTCTGTCTTAATGTCACGGTCTCAAACAGACTGAATGCCCGGCTGTCAGATTCCGGCTTCTTTGGAGACAAATTTCTTGGGATAGAATGCACTTTAGAAGATGAAACTTCGGTGAGTAACAACAACTCATTATTATATCTCTAAGTTAGTACGCGCGCTGTGATTGGTCAATTTAGCGGGCCGTACTCTCCCGCACGGACTGCTAAAATTTAAAGTTGTTTGTGTTGCCAAACTGTTGCGGGATTTATTGCCAAAATTTCTTAACTTATTAGGCAAGTAAAGGTTTAAAACTTTCTTTTATTCTAAATTGTGTGCTAAAGCGTAGTAACGACCTAAAAACGATTTTAAACTGGCTCGTTTTGCTTTCGACCTGATTCAAAACTTTAAAGCTGTTCCTTATGGAGAAAAATCGTTCCCGAACTCGTCAGCCACATAATAGAGATATAATAAATATCTTACTAACCTCGTCTTCTCGGTCCGTACTGTAAGTTACGGTTCCTCGTTTTTTCCCCTACGATTTATGGCCCGCGCGCTTCGCGCTTGGGCCATAAATCGAAGGGGAAAAAAACTCGGTCCGTAACTTACGGTACGGACCTCGAACTCAGTTAGTAAGAAGTATATATAAACTTTCTATTGGTGATGACAAAAAATACGCTTTTTGGAGTGACCTTCTCTTTTAATGACTGGCCCCCGGGAAACAGTGAGTTTTGTTTCCCCGAGACCCTCAATGTTCTCGCCTCGGGGAACATTGAGGTCGAGGGGAATAGAAAAATAGAAAAAAAAAACCAAAAAAAAAAATATAAAAGATTGACCGCATTGCATACACTGGCTGCGTTCGCAAAATTGAGCGGCTGCCAAAACCAACCTGTTCTATCGCGATAACAGTCTTTTTCTTCCCAGCTAACATAAAATATAGACAGTACTAAAGTTGCTTTGTTGGCTTCTTCTAATGCTTAAGTCAAACATTCTGCGTTTGATTTGATCAGGAACAGCATATTTTGTTGTAAATATTACACAAATACTTTCCTACATCTGCTACATGGCGAACGCGATCGAAGAGCGAGTTGACTACGTGGGCGACCCATTTGTGGCGCCAAACCAAAAGCTTGGAGACACAAGACATTCATATTTTCCCTTTTTAAATCTGCATGATATGTTTTTGCGACTTTAAATCCCTTTTCTTGAATAATGAATGCCGTCTCTAATGAGAAACGTTGTCCTACTTTAATGGCTTTTTAACATCAGGCTGACTGGTACACAAGTTTCCCGCGGTTTCAAAGTGCACAACCTGATCACGTGCGAGTCCAAAGTTCAAGTTGTTGTTTCTCTAGGGAGTTAGTGAGTTTTGTTCGGCCAAGGGAGTTTGTGAGTTTTGACCCACAGCACGTGACGCGTTCTCCTCCAATCGGCAAACTTATTGAGTTGGGAGGTAAAACAAAAATAACTATTTACAATTCTGAATATACAATAAAAAGACATAGAGGATATTACATGCGTGGATATGAATTTTATCTTCGAGTGGTCAACTCGATATCTTACGAGTGAGCGCAGCGAACGAGTGAGGTATCGAGTTGAACACGAAAAGATAAAGTTCATATCCATAAGCGGGCATGTAATATTCTGTTTATTATATAAACATACTTATGACGACATTATTGACTATTTTCCGAAGATTTCCGACCACTTTCCGGAGATTTTCCTAAATTTGTCCGAAGGCCAGACGAACGTTTCCGAACATTCTCCGAACATTTCCCGAAGATTACCGAAGATTTCCGAAGATTTCCGAAGATTGCCTAAGATTGCCGAGGAAGAACCGATGTTTCGATCATACAGCAACACATCTGGGTACTTCCTCAGAGATTACGTAGCTAAACCAATGGTGATCATGTTATCTTCACGTGTGAAGATATCATGTTATATGAAGATATCATGTTATATGAAGTTTTCACGGGAAAGCTCGCTTGGTATTTCACTGGTGTTTATATAATAAAGAAGAATATCACGAGCTATTCATAGGGTGTCTCCAATTTAGACTTAAAATGTTCAAAATTGTCCTCGTCCCGTATTTCACTCGGCAATTTGTTCCAAAGTGATGGTGCAGCAGCAGTGAAAGCCCTGTCACTTAGTGTTTTTTTTTCGTTTTCGAGGGCGGAGGTGCTAACAAAAGTTCAGAATTAGACCGAAGACCATACGATATGGACCTACTTAAAGGGCGATATGGACCTACTTATAGACCTACTTATAGAGCTATTTATGGAACAAGATTTTCAAAAATCGACTATGCTATGGATCTTCTCTCGGGTTGCAACGAAACGAAGTGAGGAAATAAATTATCCACGTTGGCGAAGAAAGGCCGCGTGCATAATGGTTCATCCAAATTTGACAACGACACGGTCCACAAGCTCGAAAACGGCGACACAGTCTGAGACTAGGTTTACACTAGAGGAGATCTTTCCGGATTCGTTAATGTTTCCGGATTCATCAATCTTGGAGTATTCGGATTGGTAGGCGTCAACATTGAAAAAATATTCGGATTCCTGACCGTTTACACACAACGACAACTTCGGAAACATTCATGATCAAATGGTTAACAAGCTATTTGTTGCCTCAACAACGAAATACAAAATGCCGCCAAAAAGAGAGGCTAGGGCTAGGTTGAGACAGTTAAAAGTTTTCTTTCCACTCGCTTACCACGCTATCAGTTGCTGCTAATCATGTTGTCCCACCATCCAGTTGCCCTGGTCTTATCGTCGAGGTGTTCGATCGATGTCGATCGTGTCATCCTCATCTCCGATAAAGCGTGGAGGTCATCAACATTGTTTGCATCGATAATTCTGGTTTCTGAGGAATATAACCTTACCGATTATAATAAATGACTGCGACCTGTAACAGAATGAGGCAACCACCGACCGACATCAATTGGCCATCAATTTCACTACGACTGTGACTCCATCGACTCCTTCCAGCACTAGATTCACGATTTTGGTTTTACCGCAAACTCAAAAGATCATAGGCGGAAAAATTTCCGGATTCGAGAGAAAATCGTTTACACGACAAAACTTTCCGTATTCAAAAGTTTTCGGATTCAAAGTTCCCACTTTAAATTCCGGATTCAAAATGTCCGGAGACCTGACCAAACCGGGGAGTTTCTCAGCCGGATCGGATTCGTCCACTTGTGTGTAAACGGAAAAACCAATCCGGTACTAAAACGTTCCCGATTCATTTGATAACGAATCCGTACTAATTTTCTCTAGTGTAAACCTAGCTTAAAAGTTTCCTCGACATCATTTGCATGTGGAATTGTTAATGAAAAGATCTTTTTGGAGAGAATATCCAGATTGCATTCAATTGTTTGCGGTGCTTGACAGTAAGGCAAATTGCGAAAAAAAACTGAGTAAAGCGAAAATGATTCTTCACCTTCACCTGCCTTTATAGATTTCGTATGGATTTTTTTTCTTTTACTACACTTTGGCTTGGCTTTCCTACTGCAAAAAAATTAGTTAAGGAAAAGAAAACCACCATTTCAACTATTTCATTTAGCCTAAAGTTACGTTGTTGGATTTGCCTTGTTAAAGGCACAGCTTTCGGAGAGGAACTTTGCTCCCCCAGTGTCTTGCCGCCAGTGCACGAAATCAAGGGCAACTGTAGAGCTGAAAAAGCTAGTTATTAAAGCAATTACATCATGACTTACTGTGCTTGGATTCACTTCTTGTACAATTTTTTCAATCGAAATCTCTCATCCGCTAGACTTCGATGTGGGATAGGTCTCTGTGAAGAGCTGACTGTTTCCTTCGATCAGAATTGGTGGCAGTGACGTGTCAACTGGCAGCTAAGTAAATCATACGCAGTTGTTACCAAGGGAACTAACTCTTAATTTAGTAATTTGATGAAATAGGAGACCAAACAACAATACGTGAATGCTTAAGGGCACGAATTATAACTTAAAATGTTTAAAATGCTTAAGGAATGCTTAAGGGCACGAATTATAACTGAAAAGATTTTAATGTCAAATTGAAGTGGTGTTTCAGGTAAACACTACCTCTAAAGTAGGTAAAGTTATATCAATAAAGGATCTCTATTGGATACCGGAAAAAATTATATAAAGTAATATTAAAAGGTTTAATGAAAGTCACTCTTGCAACTGACCCGTCGTCTGTATGTGTCAGTTGGATTCCCAGCCACATAATTGCATCTTTCTAGAGTTGGTTTCTCGGGGTTTTCATAATTCCAGTCGATGCAATTTGTTGCGCTTTGACATACACACGACGCGAAAGTATTAATTCTCCTCCGTGTTGTGAAATATATCTGAAGGATAATTAACTCAACAGTCCACAATTGACTTCTCGAAGCACGCAGTTTTCCTCGAGCCTCACTCACGAAGACTGTGAGATCTAAAGAAGGAATAGTGTCTGCTCGGAAATATCGGAGCTTAATTCTTTTCGCGGCGGATGGGGCTATTGTTCATAGACACACAAATGTTTTACTAGAAAATACACTACTCATCAAATTCATGCGAAAACCATTACATCCGGAACCCAACTGGCGTATTTTCCACATCGTCATTTCCCGCTTGTTCACTGCTGGTTGTGAAAAAGCCACTAAACATAGAGAGATTAGAAAGTTACAAGGCGGCTAGAAGATATGACTTTTCTTTTCGGGTTGTAAAAAAGTTCGAAAGATATTGTTTGTACCACTCAAAAATAGAACTAATTAATGTACCAACAAATTAAAAAACAATGTAGTTACCGCCAGAAAAGGAACGATATGAAAAGATATTAATGGGATCGAAGCCTTGGATCGGCGACCGGGTGTCGGGAGAAAGGGGAGAATTTTTTTTCTCAGAATGTTCCGACAGGAATGCCGAAGTAATTTCAATGTCGCTCGATAGATTTCGTCTCTACGGAGAAACTGCATTCGACATCTTCGTTATACGAATCGTTATATGAATCGTAAAATTTGTAACCTTAGAAAGCCTGTTTTATCTTTACTTTATTTTATTTGTTTCGTTCGTCATTTCCGTCACTCCTCTTGATTTCGAAATATGTATTACGAGATTCTCCACTATATTATATTGTAATCTCATTTTTGAAAGTTAGTAACATCTCCCCCTTAAGAAGGCTGGTTTGGCCAGCCGAAATATTGTTTTTAATATATCACGTTGTGTCAGCCTTGCAGTAGTCTTTGACTTCTCGTCGTTTTTATTTTTCAAGTTTGGCTGATTAGATCTCTATTGAGATCCAACGTTTAATCAAGCAGGATCTTCGTTCACGGCTTTGCAATTTATCTAGTTTGGTTTGCCGTGGCATTCCTTGTGTGTAAAATACACGCTGGTAGCTTCCTGGCTGGAACCTCCACGCCATGATGGTAAGGACCATTAATAATGTTCTCTGAAGCTACTCTTGGGAAATAAGGGACTAAGTCATTGTAATTGCCAACTCTCCAACTGTTGTTCACCAGTTGATCGTGTTGGCAGAGCATAGTCGTAATCACCTACTCGAGGCATGCCAAACGTGTACAAGATGATGTTCTTACGAGGAGCAATGTTGTGATATGCGAGCCAAGCGCCCTGCCAACGGAGCCATTGCTGCTCCCAAAAAAAGTCCTGTGACCCACATCTGATAAGATGGGTTCCTCCCAACGAGAGCTTTTACTTCTGTCTCCATGCTTGACTGATATAACTTCTGAAATCCTCTCTTCCAGTAGGATTCACCTGTGCCGCTTAGAAATGGAATTTTGCTTAAAAAAAAGGGACTCCACGAATTGGGTAAACACTTGGCCAAGATCTTCAGAGCCACGAAAAGCTACCACTATGACTTCCAAGGTATGCGAGACGGCAATATAAGCAGAGCACTTGTATTTAAACCAGTCACAGTTCTTCGTTACCACAATCTGCAGTTGAAACTTGCCAGATGGCAGAGAGTTCTTGAGGCATTGTTGTGGATCATCTCAGTCATGCTACCGCTGAAAGAAGCAACGTTTTCAGGGATAACTTAGGATCGTAGCTCGACAATTTGTCAGCGCAGTAAGATTTGTTGCGCATAATTTCCGTTCTCTGGCAAGGGTACGAGCCATTTCCTAGCATATAATTAACAATTACTCCATGAGTGCGCGTTGGATATGAGTTGGCTGTAACCATCTCATATCCAGCAAGCGCGAATGGAATAATTGTTTTATTAAATTCGGTACGTTTGTATGCTTAGGAATTAGAGCTAAATTTTATTGGTTTCTAATTTTACAAAACGACCGGAAATTCATGTAGTAAAAACAACAGCAAGTGGGAAGTCACATGGCATGCGCCCCGTTTGTAAACTTTCATTAAATGAAAATTTGAAAGCGAAGCCGGCGAGTCTGCTGAACGAAATTATCATCATCTAAAATTTAAGGAACGTCTACCAAACAAAGGATATTCAACCTTGTTCAGAAAGTTTGAAAGCGTTCAAGTTTGAGTCATCGAGACGAGTTTTAATTGTGCACTTGCATATAACATTTGTAAAAGGACTGCGGAAAACTTTGATCGCCATTTGACAGACGTTGTGTCAAAATTGTTCTCGACGAGAACTCTATCAGCGTTCCCTTGCTGTGGCTGTCCTCGCATCAGTTCGAGCTGGATATGCGAAGATTGTTGCTGGCCAGTTTTAGAGTCAGGGAGAGAAAATATCTAAGCATCGGATCCATCTTCAGAACCTCTGAGACCTCTTTGTGGCTGGCAAAGGTTCGAGCCCACGCTTCGGTTCAGGCTCATCAAAATACTCAGCTTCTAGATCGATTTTTTGCAAGGACAGAATTGTTGGCGTTAGTTGGCGTTGAATCTCTTGTCCTGGTCAGCCAAAAGAGAGACTGAGGTAAAACTAGGTCGTCTTCTGTAGTTTTGCAGCATTTTTGCTCTCTGCCCGTCCGAGCTCACCACTGTCTGCAATGTCGAACAGTTTCTTCATCTTTTTATTGGAAATTGGTTTCTGACCGTTTCTTATGGGCTCTATTAGGCCGGCAATGTTGCCTGTTCTTCTGAGGTCTTTTGCAAATACTCTAATGTTTTATTTGCCTCAGTAAAAGCGGGCTCAGAGACAGTGGAAAACGGTTTGTTGACCGGCAGCGAGCGAAGGAAACGATTAATGGCGGCTCTCAGATGGATTTCATTGATGAACTTTTGTAAACTGACAGTGTGCCATCTTTATTCCTCGCAGACGTGCAGAAACTCTTCCGGAAAACATTCAGTTCTTCTTTTGACATTTCTTTAGACTTGCCACAAGTCGACTGCGAAATGCGAGACAAAAGCGAGCGACGAAACGGGCTTTGAGAAAGTCTAACATTTCTTCTATCGGTTTCGAAAATTTGGTGCCACCAGGACTAGCAAGTCATTCGGTAACATTAAGGAAAAAATTGTCGTTGTTACGAAATCTTCATGATGGGTAAAATCTCGATGTTCATGTTTGAAATTTTACAGCTTTTAAGGGAAACTTAACGGGTACGTACCGTTGAATATTCTCATTCCGAACTTTATGGCTTTTTTGTTGTTACTGGGATGGGATTGTCCTTAATTTCCTGTATTCTTCTGTGTAGACAGCTCACCGAATTTGTTTTATTTCATCCAATTTTTTTCCGACGGAACTTGGCTTCCCACATAAAATTTTATGCCAAGCCACGTTTGTCGCATTAATTTCCATATAAGGTCAAACGTAGGTATAATCGTTGGTAACCGAGATACAGCGAACCAATCAGAAAGCTAGAATTGCATTATCCAAGGTTGAGAATTTAATAATTAACACTTAATGACTGGTCCCGAGGGGAACAGTGAATTTTGTTTCCCGAGATGGTGATTTGCTATATAGCTAAACAAACAAAAGCAAATTTTGAAAAATGCGCTGAGATTCCAGCGACAACATCAGGCCACCTCCGATCACGTTCGACAGCGGTCAACATTTCAACAGTGAACTGTTTCCCGTTTGACGTCATAGTTTTCGCAATGGTGCCCGCTCACGGCATTTGGCGGGAAACAGTTTCCTTGTTTGATGTCATGTGACCATGAACTAGCCAATGAATGGGCGCGCTGTAACAGTAAAAACGCCAGCTATATAACAACATCCGTTATCCCTCATACGCCAGCTGCAAAGGGTTGACGCAGCTGGTACAGTTTTTTTCCTTACACAGCAGAGCCACAACCACGGTCAGTTGTGAAAGGATACCAAAGCCGAAAAACCCACCCAGCATTCTAATTCGCCAGACAGTTGTGTTCGTATCGAGTGAAACGCGAACTAACTTGCTTAGAAAGTGAATGTCGTTCGGCTCAGCGTATGCAAAAGCGAGATCGAACCTAAAACCGTAATTAAGTCACTTCGTATAGTAGTTGTATCACAAATAATAGCCTTGACAGGTCTTGACAAAAGCTTTTGGAAATAATGCTTAGACCTACTGAGCACTTCACTTTCGTTGCCTACCACTATTAAATTAATTTTTAAAAATAACTTAGTTATAAAATTTATAATTTACAGCTGAATTTATAAACCTATTGCACAATACGTGTAGCTACATAAGGCGGCACTGTGACCTTTAGTTAAAATGTAAATGTGGGTTAGCAATAGTAATTGGACCGAGTGGAGTACAATTCAGGGAGTAATCGGGCGAGTAATAGCGAGCTTAAGATACAGACGTTAGGTACTTTAAGATATGGTACCACAAGGCTGTAGTATGGCGGGAAATAGTAATGGTCGCTTCCGGTGACGTCATGTCGCCTGTTCCACTACGGCTTTCCCCCTGTAGTCTTGCTTTCTACTACGGGAAAGTGCCTGGTTTCACGTATTCTTCACTACGTGAGTATAAGCCTGCTGTTTCTCATTTTAACGCTTTTTTCACTGTTTGAACAGCCTAGTTCGGAGATAAAGTACTCAAGTGAAGTATGCATCTATAACCGCAGTACAAATATGAATTATTTCATATATATATATATCACATAACTTCACTGCACGGGAAAATATGAACTCAATAATTTGACCTTTCTCCCAATGTGTGGCTTCATAGCTCAGTTGGTAGAGCATCGCACCGGTATCGCGGAGGTCATGGGTTCGAATCCCGTTGAAGCCCTGATTTTTTTTTTTTTTTTTTCAGGCTTCTTCTTTCCAATTGCTTAAATTGGAAAATTTACTGCGAGGATCATACTTCACTTGCATCTATAACCGCAGTACAAATATGAATTATTTCATATATATATATCATAAAGTACTCAATCATAAAAATCCGTTCGAAAATAACTGTTTCTTTGTCATTTGTACAGAAAATTTGAACGATTTTAACACCTATCGTAAGCATTGATTATTGATCGAGCCTTTGTCGTATGAAAGTAGAATAAAGTCGAACGTATCCATTTTTGCAAAGACACGTATATGCTGAACACCCCGTTGCCGTACAGCGAAATCTTAATCTGTTCGAGGTTTGCGGAGGAAACGGAGTTGTCAGCCTAGTCCCTCACGGCCGAAGTAGCCGTAGTAGCAGCCCGCCGTAGTATCTTAAAGTCCCTTGTATCGGGGCGACGGAGACATGACAACCCAGGTACACTGGGTCAGAGGTTGCCGTTTAAGCGCCATAGATTCTGATAACGGCCGGCCTTTGCTATTTGTTGCGCTTGATAAATTAAAGTTTTTTTGTCGTAGCATGGCTTCGTTTGAGCTAGGCTTATTAGCGATGAAGATTTCTTGCTTTTGTACGTAATCGTTCCGCCTAAAAAACCCTATTTTGCATATCACGAGTATAGTCGCTTTGACTTGGATAACATGAGTGAAGCTGAGTGCAAAGCAGAATTCAGGTTTGACAAGAAGGACCTTCCAGTTTTTGCTGAAACCTTTCAGATCCCACCATCCTTCAAACTAAACCAGGGAAGCATGGTAGATGGAATGGAAGGCTTTTGTATGCTTTTACGACGGCTTGCTTACCCATGCAGATTTGGTGATATGGTGCCTTGTTTTGGCAGTCCAGTGCCCGTTTTAAGCATGGCCACAAATCATGAGATTGATTTTATTTACAACACCCACGGACATCGCATTACTCGATGGAACAACTTATTGCTAAACCCACCTGCACTGGAATTGTATGCTTGATTAGTCCACGACAAAGGGGCTGCACTTCAGAATTGTTTTGGCTTTGCTAATGGGACTGTCCGCTCCATTGCCAGACCCGATCAGCATCAGCGAGTGATGTACAATGGACTTAAGGGCGGTCACGCAATAAAATCTCAGTCTCTTGTCTTACCGAATGGGTTGATCGCAAATCTTTACGGCCCCGTAGGTAACTATGTTTTCAAGTTGCTGTGTTTATCAATTATCAATAATGCACGTATCATGTAATCTGAAAAGCAAATCTAGAAGGTAAATATAGTTATAAACATGGTTTCGAATGACAGCATTTCCTTATATTTTCTGATCTAGAGTAAGTATTGCAAGTAACATCTAGATGCAAAACAATTACATTTAAAATTAAATTAATGCTGTAGTATCTTTTTAGAGAGAAAGAGACATGATGCTGGAATGCTGGCAGAATCTGGACTCCTACGAGACTTGCAGCAATATGCATTTTCCACCGGTGGCCAACCTTTGTGCATATATGGAGATCCTGCGTACCATCTTCTGGTGAACCTCCAAGGACCATTCCAAGGAGCAGCTCTCACTCCCCAGATGAAGATCTTCAATGAATCCATGAGCTCGGCCCGAGTGTCAGTCGAATGGCTGTTTGGTGATATTTTAAACTATTTCAAATACCTTGATTTTAAAAAGAATCTAAAAATTGGCCTGAGTAGTGTTGGTAAAACATATGTTGTATGTGCACTCCTACGAAATGCTCTAACCTGCCTTTACTGATGGTAATCAGGCTGCAGATTTTTTTGAACTTGACCCTCCGAGCCTCCAGGATTACTTTAGATGAATTAAAAAAATCCAGGAAAT
Source organism: Catalaphyllia jardinei (assembly GCA_022496165.2). NCBI lineage: Eukaryota > Metazoa > Cnidaria > Anthozoa > Scleractinia > Caryophylliidae > Catalaphyllia > Catalaphyllia jardinei. The sequence continues at coordinate 4,463,307 of CM042746.1, forward strand.
GACAACAGAAATACATTGTTACTATAGTATCAACAGTGAAACTAACTGATACTGGGAAAAACTGTTGTCGCTTTCCTTATTGGAGTCTGTAGACTGCGACAGTTAAGCTCACAAAAAAAAAACATTATTTTCAGTTAGAGATTGTGTTTGCCCACTGAATCTTGATTAAGAAAAAGCATAAAATATAAAAATTAAGAAGAACTCTTTTGTAACAACTCAAGTAAATCAAAGAAGCTACAGCTTCAACAATTCCTTTTCTTTTGTTGTTTAAATGAACACAGGAATTGGTAAGTGAGTATTACTTCCAATACTTCACTCCCTGCTAAACGTGACATTTGAGATTGTGTAGCTTTGACGGTACAACCCATACTAAATAATTATAAATTTGAGTAAACCCATAAGAGTAAATATCATATTAAAATGAATTATTTCACAATGTTGCACCCCTGATGTAATAAGCCTCTTTGCATGAGTTAATCGTGAGACCAAACTCTCCCTGAAATAATGTTGTAAAAAAGGTAAAAAAAAGAGCATGATGACCTCAGTAAGATAATTTGACACTCTTGAGGCTCTTACTGTGTGACAGTGGCATTTTATGGTGGCTTGAAAATAACAAAGGAGAGGATCAGAAGAGAAAACACTGCAGCTTACCATCCAATCATCCGATGACAATGCAATATAAATTATGTTTCAATTTTGCAATTACAGTCCCCAAAGTTGGCAGTTATAAAAAAATATTTCCCTCCATAATTGGCGTTAGTGTGAGGCTGGTCACTGGACTGACTTACACTTAAGACTACTTCAGGCTGGAAAGAATAAACCTTATAATGGTTTTGAAAGCCATCTTGGCGGGTAGGCAAGTTGGGTCCAAACAACTCTTTGTGGGAATCCAATTACAAAGAATTTTTTTGCAAAAATTATTGGATTCTGAACATTAATAGGCCATGTCAAGATAGAAGGAAAAATACTGCAAAATTGTGTAAATTTTTTTCCACAAACTTGTAGAGCCCATTAAGCTCACTGACAGTATCAGTTAAGAAACGTTTTGCCATCAGATTCCCATACATTGTTATTCTGATGTCTGTTGCTTACATGCATCTGCCAAGGTGGCTTCCAGAACCATGACAATGTCTATGAACTCTTACATAACATTAACTCAACACTGTAACAACAGCTAGAACAGAAATAGAATAAAAACGCAATAATGAATTTTTAAGGGTACTACTAATAAGTGAAAGACTTTGAGCAACTGTTAGATTTAGAAGAGCCTGTGATTGCTGTTGCTGTTGGTTCAACATGGACTGCATAAATTGCAGCTGTTGGGTTTGATTTCTTTGTTGCTGCTTGATCTGATCTTCTTGCCGTTGCAGAATCATCCTTAACATTTCCTGCTGCATTGTTGTCTCCTGGGAACTTCTCATCTCCTCTTGTTTTCTCATTTCGATCTCTTCCCTCCGCAAGGCCAACTCTTGTTCCGCTTTCTTTTGCAAGAACTCAATAGCATCACTGGTACTTTTTCTTCTTTTCTTTGTTGAATCTACTTCATTACTTTTCTCAACTCGTTTTTTCGTTTGTCCCGTTGTTTCCATTGCCTTGAGCCTCATTTCCTCAGCTTTGATTTCTCTTGTTGAACATTTTGCTTTTTGTCTCCAACTGGGGGCTAATTTTTTGCTTCTTCTCTTTTTTCAGACAGCGCTTCCAGCAGACTGTCTGTTTCTTGTAACCCTGGGCTAATACCACTTGCTCTTTCTTCTTCCCTATTCTTGGCTTTGAATTTGGCCATGAGAAGATTGAGCCTGTCTCGCAATGACCGTTTGTTAAATTTAGGATGTGAGAGGCTGTTGAGTCTTGCAGCAACCTCATCCCATAGCTTTCCTCTCCCCGGGCTACCCTTTCTTGTTTCATACAGGTCTGATGCTCTGACCTCGCTTAAAAATAATTTGTCATGTTGGTTTGTCCATTCCATTGTGCTGAAAAAAGGAGTCCGAGTTAGAATTAATTTGAAAACAAGAAACAAAGACATTTTTCATAGAGCTACATGGTGATCAGAACATCACTGTCCTATGCCTTCAAGATCTTATAATTTGAAATATCTGAGATAAACGAACAGCTTTTTTATCAAATTCGTTACAAGAACTTAGTTTCACTGAGATAGCACAATTCGACGCCTTCGACTATACTGGACTTACAAGAGCTCCTACACTAACGAAGAAGCCAGCATTTAGCTACATGACCCAGGAAAGGAAAGATCCGATAAGAACTTTATTTAAGCTCAAGTACATGGCGTGCACGTCCACGACTACGTACTAAACAATGAAAATCTCCTTAGATTTAAGGTATACGTTTTGGAGATGCATCTACGAATTGATAAAACGTATGGCAGCAAGCAAAAAATTCCCTTTTATGTTATGAATTCAAGTACTGTACGCGTAAATGCCCAAAACTTACTTCGACAATTTGGACTTGACTGTAGCACATGTTGCTTCGGTCATTTTGACCTAATGAAGAAACAAAAGGTCTTTTAAGTTAGCCCAGACATCGTGGGATGATTTATGCGAAAAGTGCAATCACTTGAATACACGTGACAAAATTGGCAGTATATTAAAAAAACAAACAAACAATATCAACTCACGTTTTCACCGCGACGGCAAACCCACTGATCTCACGTCGCTGGCGTGAGGGCGACGGCGGGTTAATCTAGCCCCAATCTTAATCGCTCTTCACGTCGCCGTCGCCCCGAAAACGTCTGTATCTTAAGCTCCCTAATTTTAAAATAGGACGAGCCATGAGCGCAAAGCGCGAGGCCGATTTGAAATTACGAGCAGGATTACTCCCTGAATTGTACGAAACAATGTCCAATTACTAATTAATCATATCTGTAACAAATTTCAGAATTACAAATGTATTTTGAGAACTTCTTTTGAGCGAAAACTTCTGTAGCGATGTGATGGGACCGAGTTGATTCATTAAGTATCTACCACTAAACATGTTCCTTTAGAAAAAGAAATCATACACCTGTATTAGCATCTACCATTGTGGGGATGAGCAGGATAGCCTGAGAGGGCTTATAACTAGTTGGCGCCAGTTAATTTCCCAGCCAGGAAAACTGAAAAAGGGCAGGGCAGGTTTTTCAAGGAATAGACGGCATGGTTTTCTCGATACAGCTGCTTCTGTAAGCTCACTGAAGAGCTGCCCACGCCCTACCTTCGTGCTGTTCTCTATCCTCCCGATATCACCTCAACGAAACCAACGTACAATACAGGGCATGTCAACAATTTTTTAATTCGAGCTTCTCAAGAGCTGTCATAACTTGACAATTGTCATTATTTGTTCAACATAACAACAAGGAAATGCGTAAAGGGGGTAAGTTTCTAAAGAAACTGTGGTGCTGCGGCGGTGGGAGTATTAAAAGATAATTTGGTTTTATCAACTGAGTTGATAACGTGAATTAGCCACCGTTAAGAGATTCAGAAGCTGACGTTTCGAGCGCTAGCCCTTTGTCGGGATTCGCTCCGACGAAGGGCTAGC
>CM042746.1:4471834-4533916 GCA_022496165.2 Catalaphyllia jardinei
TTATTACATTTATGGTGAAGTCTTATTACATTTATGGTTGTTCAGTTTATTACATTTATGGGCAAATTTTATTACATTTATGGTTTGTGGATTTATTACATTTGTGGTTAAAAGTTATTACATTTATGGTTAGTATTACATTTATGGTCAATTTTTATTACATTTATGGTTGGTATTACATTTATGGTTTTTATTACATTTATGGGTGATACAACCCACGACCTACGGACCTCTATCGTGACTCTGCCGACTGAGTTACAAGGTTGGGCAGAGACAATCGGAGACGACTAAGGTGGTGAATCGCGGCAAAACATTCATATGTACCCTTCCTTTCTCTTCGCCGCGATTCACCACCTTAGTCGTCTCCGATTGTCTCTGCCCAACCTTGTAACTCAGTCGGCAGAGTCACGATAGAGGTCCGTAGGTCGTGGGTTCGATTCCCACCGAGGTCAAAAGATGTTTTCTTTACCTCGTGTGGTTCCCTGATTCCCTTTACTGGAGCTAACACCCAGTGGGTTATTCATGGGTTCATTTAGCACTTTAATTTACACTTCGAGGGCAATTCTCTGTTCCACCGTTTGTTGCCTCGACAACGAGATACAAATTTCCGAAGAAAAGGCCAGGGTTAGGTTGAGACAATCTAAAGTTTTCTTTCCACTCGCTTACCACGCTATTGTTGCCATTCATGTCACTCCACCAGGCATTTGCCCTGATCTTATCGTCGAAGTTTTCGATCGATGTCGATCGTGTCATGCTCATCTCCGATAAAGCGTGGAGGTCGTCAACATTGTTTGCGTCAACATTGTTTCGGGTCTCTGAGGAATATAACCTTACCCATCATAAATGACTGCGTCCTGTAACAGAATGAGGCAATCAGCGAAAAAATATCCGGATTCGAGAGAAAATCGTTCACACGACAAAACTTTTCGTATTAAAAAGTTTTCTGATTAAAGTTCCCACTTTAAATTTCGGATTCAAAATCTCCGGAGACATGATCAAACCGGAGAGTTTCTATATCGGATTCGTCCACTTGTGTGCAAACGGAAAAACCAATTACGTACTAAAACGTACCTCTAGTGTAAAACTAGTCTGAAAGTTTCCTCGGCATCAATTACATGTGGAATTGTTAATGAATGTATCTTTTTGGAGAGAATATCCAGATTGCACAATTTATTTGCGGTGCTTGACAAGGGAAAAAACTGAATAAAGCGAAAAAGATTGTTCGCCTATAGTTTAGACTAGTCTTATAACAGTTTATTGCCTTCATAGTTTTCCTTTGGCTTTTTTTACTTTTACTATACTTTGGCTTGGCTTTCCTACTGGAAAAAAATTAGTTAAGGAAAAGAAAGCCAACATTTCAACTATTTCATTTAGCCTAAGGTTGTTAGATTCGTTTTGTTAAAGGCGCGGCTTTCGGAAAGGAACTCAGTTTGCTCCCCCACTGTCTTTCCGCCAGTGCACGAAATCAAAGACAACTGTGAGCTGAAAAAGCTAGTTATTAAAGCGACACACATCATGACTTACTGTGCTTGGATTGACTTCTTCTACAATTTTTCAATGGAAATCTCTCATCCGCTAGATTTCGACGTGGGTTAGGTCTCTGTGAAGAGCTGACTGTTTCCTTCGATCAGAATTGGTGGCAGTGACGTGTCAACTGACAGCTAAGTAAATCATACGCAGTTGTTTCCTAGGCAACTAACTCTTAATTTAGTAATTTGATGAAATAGGAGACTAAATAACAATACGTGAGTGTTTAAGTGCAGTTAGCAAACTGCAGAAAAAGCTTTTAATGTCAAATTGAAGTGTGTTTCAGACAAACACCACTTCTACAGGAGGCAAAGTTATATCAATAAAGGATCTTGATTGGATACCTGAAACTGACAAATTCTAGAAAGTAGTATTAAAATTAATTAGTCACCCATGGAAGTGACCTGTCGTCTAGAGTTGGTCCCTAGGGGTTTTCGTAATTCCTGCCGATGCAATTTTTTGAGTTTTGACATACAAACGACGCGAAAAGTATCAATTGTACTTCGTGTTGACCCAATCATGTCCAATTGACTCGTGGCCTTAACAAAAAAATATTTGATCGCAGGCTCAGCTAATTAAAAATAACAGCAATCATATCACTTCTGATCACTTATCAAAGAAATCCGTTTAGCTAAGAAGTAAAAAAAAACACTCGATGGACTGTATCGTAAATACTTTTGTTCTTGGGCCATCTAGATTAAGCAAATACTTAACACTAAAGTATAAAACTAAAAAACACTAAAGGAAACACTAAACATTTGTCTAGACAAATTGTATTCTCTTGCTGATCCTCCGGCTTTACCCAGTGTTGTTTTACGCAAGCTATTGGAATTTGCCACCAAGAAGAGTCACTTTCTTTTTGACGGTAAATACCACGACCAAATCGATGGTGTTGCCATGGGTTCTCCATTGGGCCCTGTCTTAGCCAACATTTTTATGTGTGATTTTGAGGAAAAGTGGTCGATGAACGCCAAAATTAGTCCTTCATTCTGGAATCGGTACGTTGATGACACGTTCACCATGTTTCACAACAAAGACAGTGCAAATGAGTTTTTTGTACTATTTAAACAGCTATCATAGCAATATTAAATTTACCATTGATTTTGAACAGAACAATACAATTCCGGTTTTGGACATTCTTGTCACACGTAATCAAAACAACACTTTCACGACATCCATCTACCGGAAGAAAACTTTCACAGGCCTCTACACTAAATGGAATTCCTTCACTCCACGAATGTACAAAATAAATCTCATCCACTCCCTCACTTATCGCTACTACCGTCTTTGTTCATCTGGCTCCTTGCTACAATCTGCCCTCAATGATCTTCGAAAACTCCTTCCCACAAGGCATAATCAACTGTTATATCAACGATGTTTTGAACAAAAAACAGACATCAGCATAGCAACCCTGTGTTACAGTTCCTAAGAAGGATATCATTATCCTACTCCCCTACTTAGGTTTGCAAAGCAACCAAGTCGCTAAACGCCTGAAATCTTGTGTGTACAAATTCTACTCTTGCATTTGTGTTAACCTGAAGATCGTTTTTCAGAGCACTCGGTGCATAAAATCTTTCTTTCCTTACAAGAACCGTATTAATCGTTCACAACAATCCAGAGTTATTTACAGAGCAAATTGCTGGGATTGTAATGCTTTTTACATTGGTAAAAATTAAACGAAGGCTTCACGATAGAAAAACCAAACATTTTAAGGCCCTCGCTAAAAATGACAATACTTCAGCCATTCCTGACCACGTCAAGGCCACTGGACACAACATCAAGTGGGATCATTTTGACATTTTAGCGAAGGGCAAAACAGGACTATCATTGTAAAATAAAAGAAAACTTATTTAATCAAGAACTTGAGCCAGCTTTCAACGTCAACATCGGAAGTAAAAAGCTGATGCTTTATTAATCTGTACTAGTTTTATATTTCACTGTTAAGTATTTGCTTAATCCAGGTTCCAGTCCCCTCGCCTTTATTATATATAAATAGCTGAAAATGTATGTAAATGTATGTAGAGTACATACGAAACGTCAAGTCATAAAATGTACAAATTCAACATGTTTATCACTGCTGTTTGTGTCTTATTTTTGATCAGGTGTGGTGTCAAAACTCAGTCTTAATCATTTAAGTTTTAATTGGATGTCAGTCTGAGCTTCAAACCATCTACATTAAACTCTTGTCCTAGCATTATGCATGAATAAGCCAACCGAAGCCATGTTTTAAATGTTTTTTTTTGTCTCAGTCACGGAATATTACACCATAGTTCTGCGCCCATGCAAAACTGAGTTGTGACAGCTCAAACTCTGGCGTTATCTTTTCGAGAAAGACGCTTTACTCCCAAATTGCCTCTAGCTCTCCACCCGTGAATTCAATGCCTGACGGAGGAACCTGTAATGAGCAAGAATTCTATTCAGGTGGAATGCTGAAGAAACAAAGATAAACTCGCTCAGGCGGTGAAACCCGCCGGCACTTAAGCTTGGCGCAATACAGACTTCACAAGACCAAGTATTTCACAATTTCAGTTTCACTTACACCCTACTGAGCTATCATTATATGGCCACTGTCTATACGAGATATAAAAATCTCAAACTCATTAATAATTCATCAAGTTAAAACAAAGAAAGGAGGTTTGGATACCGGTCTTAATTATCATAGATTTTGACCATTATCATGGATATCATATATATATATATATATCAAACACTCGAGACAGTGTTTCATCGGCTATCCAAACACCTTGAATTTCGTGAAAAATACTCCGCTGCGCGTAATAGGAAATAAACTAAGTGAAAATTAAATTACTCGCCAACGTTCTCTGTTGACAAATATTATCAGGAAACCTTATAATGAGTAGTGCACTACTGCTCGTTATACCGACAATCCGGGATATCTTAATGCTCGGTTACAACGGCAAAGAGTCTGGAAACAAGGAGAAAGTTAACCTTGCTAGCTTTAGGCTGGTTAACCTACCTAGAGTGTTTACAAGAGAAAAAGTTAACCAGCCTGCCAGGGTAACCCTAGCTGCCTTGTAAACACGACGAAGAAAAAAAGAGGAAATGTGTGAGTGCTAGTTAACCTGCTTGTTAGGGTAACCCTCTCTCCTCGTAAACAGGCCCTAAACTACCTTTGTATCTACAGGCCGACTCTGAAGGGTTAACATGGTTTGTGCGGTATAATCACCCTTTTGTATAAAAAACATCGAAAAAACGATTTTAAGAGCATCCATGCATTAAAACTTTACTCAGACCTGAAATTCTTGTGAAAATAACAATTTATTAAATGTCAGTATTAGTCAAATCTTGTTCCTGTAACCCAACAGACATTAAAGATGCTGTAGCTTGCTGATCACAGGAAGTGAAAACTACTTACTGCAAAAATCCCCTTAATTTTTTTCACACTTGGCCTGAGCAGTGACTTAATAAAAACATATTTTGTTAAACATATTCAGGTTGAAATCGTTAAAGCCTACTAGTAATCCAGTTTGGCGTTGAAATGCGGGTGTATTCGTAGCCGCTAAAATCGTTTCTTATCAACACTGAAATATTCGACGTTCTTATAATAAGAGGGTAATTCGATATCTTCCTATGTTTAAAACTACGATTTATATCTTTGACGACCTCCACTGCAGTGGACTAATGTTTGGGTGTGTCTGTTACGCGTTCATTGAACACAAGTTGGTCTGCTTGAATGTTCCGACCGGAATCAGTTAATTAACCCATTTTTTGTGTTTCTTGATAGAATCGGATGTGATCCCTTCGGAAAAGCTGCATGTGGCATTGGCCTTTTTAATGCTAGAGACGGTTAAGTTGTCTAGACAACATTAACGTCTTAGACGTCAAAGGCGTCTGGTATAAAAACGAGACACATTTAAGTACGCGGCCTAAGAAAGAAAAAATACTTTTTTATAAAAAAAAACTGGGTTCTACCCTCGGACGACACTGGAAACAAGCAACTTTTAGCACGTCAACATACGAACAAATCTACAAGATGGTAACATGGCAGGCAGTTAGGGGCGTAACGTTTTTATACTAGACAGGTTTAACGTCTCAAACGTTAAAGGCGACTGATACGAGCGTCGTTTAGACGCTCTTAAAAAAAGACGTTGAAGTAGACAGACGTTAAAAGCGTCTTTATTATTTTTCGCTTTTATATTGTATGGCTAGGTCCGCGAGCGGGCAAGATGATCCAAATCGCACGCTGTGATTGGCTACCCGAGCGGGCAAGATGGAGCCATTCTGCCCGCTCGGGACTACGCGCTGTATCCCGCAAGACAAATTTCCCCGAAAGCCACATAATAAATACTTTATTGACCAAGTTTGTTCGGTCAAGATGGCTGGATATTGACCTCGTTCTTTTTTTGCGAGTTTATGGACCTCGACTTCGTCTCTGTCCATAAACACGCAAAAAAAAGAACTTGGCCAATATCCAGCCATCTTGACCTCACACTTGGTCAATAACCCATATTAGACGTTAAAGTCTTCTCGAGACAGCTTTAACGTCCGAGACGACATCAACGTCCCTAGCATAAAAACGCCTATTTTTTCGTTGTACCGTTTTTCCGTGTCATTCCCTGTATTTATAATTCACGCTATCAGTTTCCTCGCTGTAGAAAGCTTCCACGCCGTGATTATAAGGGCCAAGTCATTGTCTTTAACAACTCTCTGTTGTTGACCAGTTGATCGTGTTGCAGAGCATCTTGAAGTTACCAACTCAGGGCATGCGAAACGTGTATGAGGGAGCTATCTTGTGAGCCAAATACTTGCCAACGAAGCTATTGCTGCAGCAAACGTTAAAGGAGAAAAGAAGCCTCAAAAAATCAAAAATCCTCAAAGCCTAAAGGTACTGGTGATCGTAGTTTTTGTCCCAAATTTTGATTTTTTGTGCATGTGGGAGCAAACATTTCATAAAACTCCATGCTAGTGAAAAGAAAGGTATGCTGTCATGTTGCAAATGCCTTTTTGGGTACATTGAAGCTAATTTGGTTCAAATCCAGATTGAAATTGAAAATGCGCTCTTGCCAAAAAGGGTGTCAATAGGTTAAGTTGCTGACGCCCACAAAGAACGTCAGCTCTTTTACAGACTAGTACTGTTACCGTTTTACCGCTTAAAAGAACGCCTTACGTTCTGTTATGAAAAATTATTGCGTGAGTTGGAAGATTCGCGAATATGCTAATTTCGTCTCGAATCTTAGTTAGTATCGCATCACCGTGATTAAGCAACTTATTGTAGTTGTTTACGTATGTTGCTTTAAATAGTTTAATATTGTAATGATACTTTTTTAATATTTAGTAGTGCTGGAAAGCTCTAGAATCTTATGCTGTAAAGTATATAAGCGAATCTGTGTAGTTTATAGCGTATATAAGCGAATCTGTGTAGTTTATAGCGTATATAAGCGAATCTGTGTAGTTTATAGCGTATATAAGCGAATCTGTGTAGTTTGTAGCGTATATAAGTGAATCTGTGTAGTTTATAGGTGTTTTTTTTCCCAGGAGTGTTTAGAGAGAATTATTTCGTGAGTCAGTAGTGTTAACTGAAGTGTGACGAAGGTCGCGTGTAAAGTGTTGCCAGAGGTCGTATTTGCTGAAGTGTAACAGGGAGATTACGTGGATATTTGGCGGAGGCTGTGTTTTTACAAGAGTGACGGAGGTCGAAGTTTAACTGAAAAGCCTAGCGTGTGCTTGTAGCGAAGTCTTGTGTGGAATTACCGCGTTCAACTTGAATAAATCACCTTGTTGTTGTTTCCGACAACCCTGCGTTCTGTTTGGACTACAAACTACCTACCACTTAAAACATTCGAACTCGTAACACGTCCGTGCTCTCCGGCTCCACCCTCCCGATACCACCTTACCAAAAACCACGTCCAGTACAGGAGTACAGGGCTTCCCAATGTTTTTTATTCGAGCTTCTCAAGAGCTGTCATAACTTGACAATAGACCCTTCTCCAAAATGGCGGCCGAAAATTCAAATAAGTTAAAATTAAAGTTAAAATCGTATACCAGCACTAGAAAGAACACACCCGCAAAGCTTCAGCATTTCAGGAGTAATATTAGCTGAGAAAATGTAAGTTGAAAATTGAAAAGTTTACAGACGTTTGTATGACATGGGGTATGCATTATACCCCCAGTTATACACCTTGAATGTAAAGATTATGTAAAATACCTTGGGGTTTTAATAGACTGCAGTTTAAGCTGGAAATTTCATATTGAACACATCGTAGTGAAAATAAGTAGATTAGTTGGGATTATAGCGAAACTTAGACATTTTGTGCCATGAAATACTCTACTGCTATCTATCAATCTTTAATATTGCCCTACATATCTTATGGCCTGACTGCATGGGGTCTTGCAAGTAAATCCTACCTGACAAAAATTTTAGTTCTTCAAAAAAGAGCACTTAGATTTATATTTTCCGCGGAGAGATGTGAACATGCAGTCCCTTTGTTTATTCATGCCGATATTTTACCTCTAAATTTTCTTTTACCTCTAAATTTTCTTTTAAATCCGTCTGCTGCTTAATGCATGATATACGAAACCGGAAGGTACCTAGTAACATTTTAAACCTATTCAGCGACACTACCAGTATTCACTCTTATAACACTCGGTCTTCGTCAGAAAATAAATTCTATATTAAGAAATCTAGGTTAGAAATCCAAAAAAGAGCTTTCTCAAGAGTAGGAGCTAAAATTTGGAATGAGATGCCAGCATCATTAAGAGAGCTCCCCAAGAAACACTCTTTCCTTCTAGATATTCTTAAGAAGCATGATGACTATATTGATATTTCCCAAATTACCTCTGCCATAAAAACGTACAGTTGAACTTGAGTTCTTCATTATGTTAACGCTTTAATAATTTAATAATCAGGTACAATCTGTTTAAAAATTATGTAAGTCTCCTATTGTAAATTTATTATTCATTTTTATATTTACTGTTCATTTTTCATTTTCATTTTTTTTTCTTCTTTGTATGACTGTTCCGCATAGACTAGCAATGCTATTTGCGGAACAGTCTTTTTTGAGCTGAATTTATATCAGAAATAAATAAAAAGTTATGTCATACAAACGTCTGCAAAATTTTCCATTTTGAACTTACATTTTCTCAGATGACTTTGCGGGGTTACTAAAGTAAAGACGTTCTTTCTAGTGCTGTTATACGTTTTTAATTTTTACTTATTTGAATTTTCGGCCGCCACTTTGGAGAAGGGTCTATTGTTATTATTTAGCCCAGTTAGCGAGGTACTCCGTGACGAGAAAAACCTACAATTCAACAACAAGATTTTAGTTAAGTAATGTTAAGTTTCATTCCTGTCCTTTTCTTTCTTCTGCTGATTTCGTAACCTAATAAACTTTCTTCTGCTTTCCAGGAGCTCCGGGCTTTCTTGTTTTTAAAAGCGTTCACTTACTGCTGCGGAGCGAGAAGTAAGATAATCAGGATTTAAGAAGAATATATAAAAGGAGTACGAATTCTCAAATTCGTCACTTTTACCAGAGTACACCGCGGCGTCACGAACTACACAAAGAGGTCACGCCATCTTCTCGTGTGGAACTACTTGAGAAATAAATGTTAATGCCAAGTCTTGCAACACGCTGCTATACTAAGATGAATCACTGCGTATAAAATATGTCACTAACAACAGAATGTTTCGTAGCATTATTATCTTTTAGATAGCCTAGTATATGTTTGTTTCGTCAATAATCAGTTTTCACAATCATTCAGTTTGATTCTCCATGATAAGGAACAGGCCCGATCATAAAATATGATTACACATGACAAATAGATGACAATTCTTGTCATTTAATGAAAACTCACTTCCTTATAGGTTAACGGCCATACAAAGCTATAAATGTGATCTCTGGAGTAAGTTGTAAGTTAATCAGCTAGGGTTTAGGGTTTAGGGTTAGGGTAAAGTTTAAATTAACCTTAAGTTATAAAAGTTAACCTTTTTGGCCAGGGGTGCAACCCACCCAAGACCTTATTCATAAAAAGTTAAAGAGCCAACCACTAATAAGCTTATTTATTATTAAGAAAGTGAAACCATATACCAATTCCACTTCAATTTGCTCCATAAAAATTTGAAGGTGGGACATATCTCTTGTACTGTCACTCGCGGGAGACATTAAGTCTCCACTTACAGCCACCTAGAAACTTATTGTAAAATCACGAAATCAAATAACCTTGTAAAAAATTCTAGAATAATAAGTTCACGAAAAGAACCTTACTAGGGAGATCACAAAATACTTAGACTAATAAGCTATTATATAATTGTCATGCATTTTACAACACTCCAACGTCAATTTATTATTCATGTTGGTGTTTATCGTGATCCCATTTATCAATAATGTCTTTTCTCAACTCATTTCTGGTACATGCGGAAAGAGCCACAATCATTAAATCCTAATCATTATAATTAAAACACAGAATCACAACATGTCGTTCAACGATATTTCACATTTCAAATAAAAGTCACAAATTCGTGCAAGGTTTCCTGTGACAAATAGCTAATTCACAAATGCAATGACGCTGTTCATCTTGGACTAGAAAACTGTCCTTTAGCTCAACAATAACAACAACAAATACTAGACCCAGTACTGAGCTGAAGGATTAAAAACACTAATTTTAGCAATATAGCGTTTGGTTAAAATCATAAAAGCACCTTAAGAACACTAGCGAGGGGGGAACACCTTATAGGCCTACAACGGGTTAAAACTGTTCTGGTGTGCAGTTGAACTTGAAACACTCAAAACCTACTGAACGAAAACTAACATGACATTTTATTAGTTCTACACTAGAGCAAACAACTTGGAGTGTCTATTGAGCCACAAAGAAAGTAAGTAATTTAGTAATTGTTCGTGAGGATGTCCATTCGCAATGCAAGCTGTTAGCGATCTTTTTAAGCTTTTCTGAAGGGCTCTTTCTGGAATTCTCTTGAAGATTCTGTGCGCCTCTTGCGGGTTGAGGGTACACAGTTTGTTTTCCAGAATGTTCCCACCGGAATGCTGAAGTACGTTTGGTGTTCCTCGATAGAATCGGATGTGATCCCTTTAAATTTGGAAAAGCTGCATGTGAAATCTTCGTTGTGCGGTTTGCCGTGACATTCCTTGTGTGGGGAATTCACGCTTGTAGCCTCCTGGCTGTAGAAAGCTTCCACTCCATGATGGTAAGGACCGTTTAAAATGCTCACAGAAGCTAGACTGGGGAAATGAGGAACCAAATCATTGTCATTAACAACTCTCCAACTGTTGTTGACCAGTTGATCGTGTTGCAGAGCATAGTCGTAATTACCAACTCGTGGCATGCCAAACGTGTACAAGATGATGTTCTTACGAGGAGCAATGTTGTTATAGGCGAGCCAAGTACTTGCCAACGAAGCCATTGCTCCTCCCAAAGAATGTCCCGTGACCCAGATCTGATACGATGGATTCTGTGAAACGAGGGTGTTCACTTCCGTCTTCATGCTCGGCCATAACACATCAAAACCTCTCTTCCAGTAGGCCTGAACCTCGCCGTCTAGGAATTGTGTCTTTGGGGTCAGCAGGGTGTAAATAAATTGTTGAATCGCTTGATTGAAATTCTCAGAGCCACGAAAAGCGACCACAACAGCTTTCATTGAATGCGAAACAGCAACATAGCCAGCACAGTTCTGATCAGCAAAGCCACAGTTCTTTGTGACCAGTCTCAGAAGTTTGAACTTGTCAGATGGGAGAGCATTATCAAGACATTGTTGAGGATGTAATGGATCGTACGCTGCTGCTGACAGAAGCAACATCTTCATCGATAATCCAGTATCGTAACGAGACAATTTGTCAGCACAGTGAGATTTCTTCACAATATTCTCCGCTCGTTTGCAACCATTTGTCGACACAGCGCCTGGGAGGTGGCACTCGTTTCCCTCCTGCACCATCTACACTGAATGAAGCGCGAGCTTACACAACCCTCGCAGTTGTCGTCGTTACAGAAGAAGGCCATCACTGCGTTCAAATGTGAAAGGAACAAAACAAAGCACAACACTGCACTGACCATGATGATACGATAGGAAGAACTGAATCAACTGTAAGCGACCTCGTAGACACTTAATAAGCCTACAATAGGTATCTTCTTTAAGGGATCATGTTACTCCCTACAGTGAAAAATTATAGTGAAAGGTAGCTTTTAGCCCTAGTCGGAATATCCTTGTGATGTCGACTGTGTGATACAATGACCTTATGAAAGCGAAACTGGCACCTTTGCAATTTTCAGTTTCCAGGTTTGCCAATAATTCTACTTCCGCGATTTCTATTTAAATGTAAATTGTTCGATCCTGTCGGGTAAATCCCATCCAAAGACGGGCGGAAGAGGACTGCGAATGCGTCATGCTTTATGGAGGATTGAAGGGATTGAGAAGAAAATTCAAGAAACCTGGCAACACAGACAGGATGTGTAAATAAGTGTCGAGTGTATTTAGCACTGTAGTGCTAATTGGGGACACTGTAGATAAATAACTAAATATATCAAATAGAACATAAACTGTTGAGATTCCCAACTGGTGGGAGGCTAACCAGTTGGTTATTTACACAACGCGGTCGAGGAG
Source organism: Catalaphyllia jardinei (assembly GCA_022496165.2). Classification (NCBI taxonomy): domain Eukaryota; kingdom Metazoa; phylum Cnidaria; class Anthozoa; order Scleractinia; family Caryophylliidae; genus Catalaphyllia; species Catalaphyllia jardinei. The sequence continues at coordinate 4,483,932 of CM042746.1, forward strand.
TTGAACTCGGGACTACCGAGAACAAATCCAGATTGCAATAGGGTGGAAGATTTCAACCAGGGACCTCCAGATTTCAAATCCAGCGCCTTAAACCACTCGGCCACACTGCCTCCCTCCCCAAAAACTTCACTAAAAATTTAAGTATCGTAACTTAAATACCTTAATGTTTACTTTACAAATGATAATTATATATATATATTTTTTTTGGCTGAAAGACTGCATGATCTTCCGGTCAGTCTTAAACGTTGAAAATATTTTATCGGCTTCCTTGTTCTATTGGCCTGCATTTTTCGTTCAGTGTCATTTATCCGTCAGGGCTATACAATCCATTTCCTTGTTTTAAAGGCTTACGACATAATGATTACAGACAGGCAGCTTTTGTCCACTGACTGACAATCGTGTTTTAGCTCTAATCTTTTTTTGTTTCGATTGATAACCATTACAGTGCAAAACTGAAAGACAAAGAAGCTGTTGTTTGCGAAATATTGCGCTACAACTGAGATCGCATTACAACAACATTCAAGGTTTATCTGAGAGAATCTTTCCCACACCTGATGCAATAGTCGCAGGTACAGTCGAACCCCGCTATTTCGAACTCGGTTTATTCGAAGTCCCCGCTATTTCGAATGAAGATCGAATTCCCTTGGATTTAAATACCCTTATGTTTTTAGTCATTTACTGTCTGCTATATTTGAATTATCCGCTATTTCGAACTCATCGTTCTTTCTCTACACCTTAAATCAACCACGCTATTTCGAACTTGTCAAAAACAACGTGCAAGAAGAAACTCCCAAGCGACCAACGAAGAGTGAGGTCGGCCGTCAAGCAATCGAGAATCTCTCACGCTACATTTTGTTTGTTGTTTAGGGAGTAGAGATTCAAACGCAAAAAAGCCAGCTGTCTTTCACGATCGACAAAAGCATTAGAAGAAACCAAAGACAACAGAACATTCAAAGATTTTTCAATGCAACAGCATCTGCTGATTTATACGACATATAATTTCTGTATTTTTATTTAACCAGCGTCGTTTCTTCATACTGTGCTGTGTACCAATTTTACGCTCCCCCGGTTACTGTTTCGAAACCCGACAATTTCGAACTTTTTTCCATTTCCCTTGGGACTTCAAAATAGCGGGGGTTCAACGGCTGTTAAAAAACAGCTGTAAAGAATACAAATGAATATATGAAAAAATTCATATGTTTGAATAGTCTCCTTCGCAGCCTCTTTTAGGCTCTCCTCCGTTGCGTGACGAGCCTAAACAGGCTGCGAAGGAGAGAATGATCTGAAGATATGATTGATCATCGCAGTTATGCACAGAACTTAGGCAGTTGTTAATTTAAAGCCTAAAAAAAATTTAGGCCTAACGCAATTTGAACCCATGACCTCTGCGATGCCAGGCCGGTACATTCTGCTATAGAAGCAGCGCAGAGCAGCGGTTTTTTTTTAAGGCCGTTTATATTACACACACTCGACAACTTTCGGCTCTGCCTCGGTGTAAGAACCTGTGAAACTCACAAGTGACGTAAAACAAAGAAAACAAAGAAGTCAACATAATAGACCCTAACCCTAACAATAGCGACAAAACATAGAAAAAGTTCACAGGTTCTATACACCGAGGTAAACCCCAATTTTCCCTCCCTTGGATGAAATTATTTGTTTTCTGCTGTTTACAAATTTCAGCTGAAAATGAAAACTGATCTTTCGGCATCATGGTCGGGATGAACCACTTAAAATTCCCTGGCAGCCCATTATTTTACCACTAGTTATAATAATTACTTGAAAAGCAAACCGGAAACGAAATGTTGAGAACAACCGAACCAGCATGGTAAAAATGGCAACTTCAAAAAAAAAAATAGATCATCAGTTAGCGCATATGGCTTGTCAGCAAAAACCGCAAAATTAAGGTTGATCAGTTCGAAGTTGCCTCGTAACTCCATGCTGGCTTGGGTTCGAGTATGACTTAGGCTACGACTAAATTCCAAACAAGTTGATTTCGAAACGTTTTTCTTCAGTCCTGACTCAACTGTTGAATAGTTACTTTCGAAAGTTATAGAATCGCGGATGTTCTTCCCTTTCCAACGACTGCATTACTCAACGTGCGTCGATCCATATACGGCTTGTTAGCATCAAGTGAAACAGCATTTGCTGAAGGTGACTTGACAGTCCAATACTCGATTCCACAAAGCCAAAGACGAAGATGTTTCATCATGTTCTTCTTGGTTTCATTGTGTTTCTTCCTCAACTGACCGTGGTCGTAGCCCACTTGTGTAGCGCTAACAACTGCGTGGACTGCGTGAGCTCGCGTTTCATTCAGTGTAGATGGTGCAGGAGGGATAACAAGTGCCATACACCAGGCTCTGATGCCGTGAGTCCTTGCAGCACAGAAGAAAGTGTTGTTCACCACTCTCACTGCCAGGACAGAATGCCCCATTATGATCCTGAAGTATCGATGAAGATGTTGCTTCTCTCAGCGGTTGCGTATGCCCCAAGTCAGAAACAGGAATGCCTCGAAAAAGTTCTGTCATCTGAAACGTTCCAACTTCAGCGTGTGATTACGACGAAGTGTGACATCCTCGAAAATGAATGCTCTGGCTATGTTGCTGTGTCGCACGCCTTAAAAGCTGTCGTAGTTGCTTTTCGTGGCTCTGCAAAATACGAGCAAGCGATTGTCGAATTCTTACAATCGTTTCTTACCCCTGAAGAAAGCTTTCTCAACGGTAAAGTTCAGTCCTACTGGAAGAGAGCTTTTTTTGTGTTATGGCCAAGCATGGAGACGGAAGCGAAAGCTCTCGTTGTGAAGAACCCCTCGTATCAGATTTGGGTCACGGGACATTCTTTGGGAGCAGCAATGGCTTCGTTGGCAAGTACCTGGCTCGCTTATTACAACATAGTTCCTCGTAAGAACATCATCTTGTACACGTTTGGCATGCCTCGAGTAGGTGATTACGACTATGCTCTGCAACACGATCAACTGGTCAACAACAGTTGGAGAGTTGTTAATTCCAATGACATGGTTCCTCATTTCCCATTTGTAGACGGAGCACCAAATAAACTCCGTGGTCCGTACCATCATGGCGTGGAGGTTTTCTACAGTCAAGAGGCCGTCACCGTGAATTCCACACACAGGGAGTGCCACGGAAAACCGTACAACGAAGACGCCACATGCAGTTCCTCGGAGAAGAAACTCTCTATCCTACGACATTTGGAGTACTTTAGCGTTCGCGTTGGATCGTTTTGGATGACAAAATGTGTTCAACGGCTTAGAGTAAAAAGATCAGAAGCAAAATATTTAGATTTAAGGGTTAAAAGGAGCCAGGATTCGAAGGTATTTCAAGTGAAATAACGGGTTTTCGACTCTTTCGTCGTTTACGGCCCGTTTTTGGCTATCATAACAAAAAAGTAATAATAATAACAACAAAGACAATAGTAATAATAATGATGACGATGATAATAAATAATAAAAACAATAATAATAATAATATAATAATAATAACAATAACAATAACAATAACAACAACAACAACAACAACAACAATTGTAATAAAGGGGGAGGGGTGGTTAAGCATTTCCAGTCTCGGAGCGAGAGTTTTACTTCCCGTCTGTCCGTCTGTCCGTATGTACGTTCCGTTTATTCTTTTTTGGCTTTGTTTCACGCCATCTCGCCAAAGGGATGTTTCTTCTAGCAAGACAAAGCAGTAAAAATAATTGTTCAGCCGACAAGAAAGTGATTCTGTGATGTAAACATGTTTCTTTCTAGTTGTCAAAGTGTAAACGAAATAAAACGACGGACTATCAGTAGCGATTTGTATGGATTGTTTTACCAGAAGTCTATCACACCTTTTCTTGCCCTTGTTTGGTCAAAGCTTGGATTTGGAATGAACTTTTAACTCCGTCTGATTTTCAGAAATGAGTTTGTCTCCAGGCAGCAACGTCTTCCACTTTCTGGTCAGAGCCCAGTGCTGCGCCCGAATTGTCATTGAAATTTGCGTCTCTCGGTATAATAGCATTTTCAAAATGCTTTAATTTTATTTTGAGCGACCTAACTCTGTCGAAAAGTTTTTCTAGTTTCAAATACTATTCTGGCTTTCTCGACTGGCAAAGTTAAAGAATTCCCGATCACGTAGAGAATTTAAAAAAAAAAACCAAGAGAATGTGTGCTCAGTTGCCCCATGTTCCACTAAATATAAAATCAAAAGAATCGAAAGCCCCTGTCTGTTGCTAAGAATAGCAAAACCCTGGTCACTCAAATTACGCCCCCACTCTCCTCACCCAGACAAAGTTGAATTACACGTAATTTATTTTGTTGGTTTGGCGGCATTACAATAATTGTTTAAAACTCTCCATTCCTTACTTGATTAATCTTAGCTCTAGCACTGAAGAGTTCTGAGACAATAGATAAATCACGCAGTCATCTGTGCCGTAGCAGTGATGTTATCAGGGACTTAAAGACACACTACGGCGGGCTGCTACTACGACTACTTCGGCCGTGAGGGACTAGGCTGACAACTCCGTTCCCTTCGCAAAACTCAAACAGATTAAGATTTCGCTGTACGGTAACGAGGTGTTCAGCATCTACGTGTCTTTACAAAAATGGATACGTTCGACTTCATTCTACTTTCATACAACAAAGGCTTGATCAATGACAATGATTTCCTTCTCTTGTGTCGATCTTACATCTCCCAAAACATAGATTTTCCTCTCAGCTGCTTTTAGAACCGCTGCAATTCCAACCATAAAACAAGATAAGCTTAACACTGATAAAAAGCTCGATTTCAGCACAGCACGGGTAGGGCTCGTACAATGTGATAAGTCCGAAAATACACAGCTTTCAATTCTAATAAAATACATTTTGAACAGCTTAGCTTAGTAGATACAAAGCTTTCTTATCTGCGGCTGTTCGGACCGGTCAATAAAATATGACTTTCGCTTACGATAGGTGTTAAAAGAGGGTCTCAATGGGGTATAACCCTAGTCAGTAAACAGCTAAAAAAAATGCCAGTTAGTCAGTAAACTGTTAGAAAAAAGAAACTTAGTCAGTAAACAGCAAAAAATTAAATTAGGTTAGTCAGTTAATTTGTCGCTTACGATAGGTGTTAAAATCGTTCAAATTTTCTGTACAAATGACAAAGAAACAGTTATCTTCAAACGGATTTTTATGATTGAGTACTTTATCTTCGAACTAGGCTGTTCAAACAGTGAAAAAGCGTTAAAATGAGATGTAAACAGCAAGCTTATACTCACGTAGTGAAGAGTACGTGAAACCAGGCACTTTCCCGTAGTGGAAAGCAAGACTACGGCGGGAAAGCCGGATCGACATGACGTCACCGGAAGTGATCTTCACTATTTTCCGCCGTACCATATCTTAAAGTCCCTATTTTTCTAATCTATTTCTCCTTTACTAGAGCCCTGAACACACCAGTAACTCACAAAACAAACCACTCTTATTCAGCACCAGCTATTCGTTTGCCATGCGGACCTACATGTTTTTCAACTTTCACTCCCAGACCCCAAAGTGTAAGACAAACCGTCCTATAAAATACTAATCCTCTCTGATAGCTCTGCGGCTTTCTATTTATGATATGAAGTTCAATTTAACCTCGGCAACAATGCTGGCAATATGCTGAGAACATTAACAGGTAAAATTCGAAAGTAACAGCTCCTTTAAGCTGGGGTGTGTTCAGAATCTTGTCTCAATTTCTCTACTAATAATACATGAAGTTCAAAATGAAATAATCACTGCGACTTTGGAATACGGTTTTATTCGCAGTTTTCTTTGTTGTTTTAGTTTAATTGAAAAGATATATCAAACACTCGAGATTGTGTTCGCCAGAATTACTGTACGACGCTCGGTTTTCATCTTTCTTCTCGGAGTTTGGAAAACTGACAAAACAGGAAGTAACGTGTTGATATGAAACATCACCACTCAAAACAGGCCACTGACAACCAGTAACCGGTCACAAATGAAATTATTGCCTTGGTAGAGAACTAACTTCTCTCGAGACAATAAGCATAAAGTTATGGAGAACTCTCTGACGAGAATCTGCACTTTGACATCACAGCTTAAAAGGATAAGGAAGCCTCGTTGTCCACAATCAGTGCTGGGACCACTGGATGGTCTTGAGGTCAATTCCTTCTTGAACCATCTCCCACAATGGGCTGCAAGAAACGAAAAACGACGCTAAGAACGTTTTTTTCTTGTAGACAAAACCTTAACCATCGTAACATTGGCCAACAGAAAGGAAATGGCCTGACGTGAAAAACGCGGAAAAATTCGCGCGGCGTGATATTATTTACGTGCGTTATCGGTCAAGAGAACAGACGCTATGCTGACTGAACAAGCATGTTTAATTATGATTATTATGCGAAAACAGAATATTCAGCGGTGGCTGAAAAGAGTAAAAACATAAGCAGACAACCCAAAGAAATTCTACAAGGAGACTGGAAAAGCCGTTTTATAGACTATTACTAACAAATATTACTTGGAAAAGTGCTTTGTAGGTAGATATTTACAAATTAATTAAAAGGAAGGTTTTTGTTTTACTAACCTCATTTCACGAAGCCGCTTGACATGCTTAATTGTTCTTTCCACAGTGTAATCTATTTCTTCTTCTGTTGTGAACCGTCCGATTCCAAATCTAAAAAATGGACCACAATCAGCGACCACATAAGCAGTCTCGCTACTAAACCCGCACGGTCGGCGGTGACCGAACGTTAGACTGGACAACATCACGACATACGGTGACAAGATTGCGACACGTAATCATTAGAGTATATGAATGGAGGTCTTATTCCCAAGTTCAAAATATTAACTCTCGCAGCTGATTGCCATACGTTTTTTTCGATGCCAATACTGAGAATTTAGTTGTAAATCAAAAGAATATTCCCGAGGTTCATGGTCCTCTTTATTCGCGTCACCAGTACACGATTATGCAATAAGATTAATATTTAATTGCTCATAACATCAATCTTTTCACACGCCCGATCCAAATCTGATAAGAATTGATACAGTTGATACATCGATTTAAAAAAATGTTAGGAAAAGAGGAAAATCTTTAACGAAGACCAAAAATCAAAAACTTTCCTTAACCAACATGCTTCATAACATCATTTCAACAATTCATATCCGCGAGAACCGACCTCTGGAGGAAACAGCAAGCCATAGTACAACAGCAGTGCAGAGCTTAAGAGAACCATGACAGTGGCCACCAGACAAAAGGTCTCGTGTGCAGGACAACAGCTCTCCAAACGCGTTCTAAATCTTTGAATATGTGTATGAAATGACTGGGTGGCTGTTCTGTGTTTATTGGACAAGGTGAATCCCTACGGTTAATTTTTCGTAATTTCTTTTTTAATCAGCACCAAGACACGTGGGCTCTGGCAACGAGATTGCGTCACCGTCCTTGCTAAGGAAGACACGCGCATACATATTGTGCAAGCCATACCTGATAGATGAATGAGCGAGGTCTTCATCGGCACCTATCGCTCGGAGGACATAAGAAGGCTCCAACGAAGCTGACGTACACGCGCTGTTTGGAAAAAAAGAATTATGATTAACGTGAGTAGCACTGCCTATTTGAGCCAAGATCAGAATCAAAAATCTTCTAATCCAGCTTCAACATTTTCCTCAAGGACACTTGAGAGAATCTGAATTACAATCGCGTTGTTCTTCAGATGACCATGTACTTTATTCTATATAAGTAAACTGACTGACTAAGCGTCGTTGTTAGTTTGAATAAAATAGAACTTGACGGCTTAACGGTTTTCCTGTCAAGGAAGCTTATAAAATATACATGTGGTTGTGACTATGTGGTTGGGTAATGTGGCGTTTGTCCATTCATGTAACACAATGTTTTGTTCCCACCTTCCTGAAGACAGCGCCACGTCCTTAAGAGCCATCAAGAGACTCTCTCCCTCAACAAAAGCGAACGACAGGTTCACACATCCGGGATATGAGTGATCCGGGTCACCGTTCCTGATCACGTGAGTTAACCCGGCTGCGATGCCATTCACCAGTCGATCGGACAGTTCTGTTACCCTTTTATGGTCATACTGCAAAAATAATACATTAAACGATCGGGGTTCAACATTGCAAGGAAGACATTTTTGCAACGATAAACGAATCCTTCAAATGAAGGAAATCTATTGATTCTGATCTAACATCACAAGCTTACCTCCAGTTCTTCCATAGCCACTTCACAAGCTGCTCCCAGTCCAACTGCTAACACATGTGGTACAGTACCACTGCGCATGCCCCTAGAGATAATCACACACTCATATTGATTATCAGAAAATAGTGCCAAATATTGTTTTAAATAATAAGTCAAATTATTCTGGCATTTTGATTGGCTCCTACTTAAGATTTACTGGAGGACTGACGTATAGATGACGTCATTATCAGCTTCTCGTTTCTGTATTATATAAAACACAGATTCCATGTTGCTGAGCGTCTGTTCAGTAATAGATCACAGATGACGTCAAAACGTGATAAGAACATCAGTGACACACTCGCCAAAGGGCTTTGGTCGGCTCTTTGTTTTGTTCCTACAACCTCAAGAGTATATATAATCTGGCATACAAGAGCTGAAATCAAATCTGCTGTAAACCAAACTGAAGTGGATTCAGAATTTTGTGACAGTTTTGATTCATAAGTTGACTGTGTGGTGTCTACTACCTCTCTTGTCCTCCTCCACTCTGAATAGGCTCCACCCTAACGCGAGGCCTTCTCCTGATGTACAGGGCACCGACACCTGTCACAGTTGATCAACACAAATAATGACCATGACTAAAAAACAATTCCACACTATTAGTCCCCACACATCACTAACAGTAATACATGTGCAGTAATGAGAATGTGCTTAAAACCAAGACAAGTTCTCGCATTCCTTAATTTTCCTTGCAAAAAAATGTTTTCCACTGCTTATGTTTTGAGTACATGTAGTTTGAGATTACTCAAACTCAATACAGAAGACCAAACAATAGAGACAGAAAATCATACCCCACGGTTACAAAACTGAAATCAAATTCCCACTAATCCTAGGTTAGTTTAATCAGGTTTTGAACGACCCAGCCCTGATGTTTAAAGTGTGCTTGATCATGCTACACTCGTATAAGCAACAGTCCTTGGGGAGATTTGGTGTTGATCAAACTTTAGTTTAGTCTACTGTGTCACAAACTTTAAATCTGACAACATGTATGCTGTAGTTACGGTGTGTGTGTTCTTAGAGAAAGCACTCCACTCTACATCTACACTTTTAGTCAGTACATGTCGTGAGATATTACACCAACTGTAAAAATCTCCAATCAAACAATTCTATTCACAGCTACACTGTAGCATTGTTTTGCCCATGCTCTTGATTACAGAAGCGTTGACAGACCACATTACACAGGTAATAGAAAGAAAGGCACTGCGAGAGTTAAGTGTCTTACCCAGAAAAAAGATATACACTGTACTGACCTTTACCTGGCCTGGACTTAAAAAAAAAATGAGTACTGGATGGAGGAAATGAACTACCACCTTCACATAAGGAAATTTAAGGAAATACAAGCTGAAAGCTCAGCAATGTACTTTTCTGAGACAAAGGATGTTGAACAACAAAACTAAGACCATGGCAAGGGCATCCACGTTGGATTACACTGTAAAGCAAAATTATGAGTTCTAAAACTTTACTGTGAAAAGACCTATCATACCTTTAGGTCCATAAATCTTGTGTCCGCTGATTGACATGAGGTCAATCTTCAGTTCGTTCACGTCAAGGGGAATCTTGCCAACAGCCTGAGCTGCATCTGTGTGGAAGAAGATTTTGTTCTTGCGACAAAGGTGTCCTGCAAGAGAACAATGCATTAATTCTTTCAGTATTAATGAAAGAATACATGTACAGAAAATTGGGCAATAAAATACACATGCCTACTATGTTTTCTTCAATGTATGACAACTGCAATTACAAAGTGTGAAGTCCAATTCTGTGCACTGTGCATTATCCCTCAAATATTAATTAACTAACGCAGACAACCACAAAGCAGGATCTCAAGCATGATTACAGAACAAGATGACATGTAGCTACATGTAGCCCATACATGTACATATGAGGGGCTTGCTGACGCCCATTTTACAAATTTTGTCATTATGATTTAGTATAGGTTCGACTTCCTCCATTCTCTTGTGTCTGGGGAAGGAGTGCTGGTTCCTTTCCTGAACAGTGCTGGTAAATTTGATATTGTTAATTTATGTTTAATATTTTAAGACTGAAGGAACAGACCCAAATCTCATTACAGTGATTATGTTGTACATGTATAAATGAAATAACACCTTAACTATGCAACCTTCCTTAAGGGTTTTACCTGTTTATTTATTTAATTTTTTTATTTATTTAATTTTTTTGCCACACACAACGAAATACAATCATAAGGAAAAGCGATAATTAATAAGTAAACTAGTATTAAATTTAAAATTTGCAAATTACTTGGGAGGAGCAATGGTGGCGGGGAAATCTCCGAGAAGCCGAGCTTATGAAGAATAGAGATTTCCCCCCCCCCCCCCCACGGGTAAATTTACACTAGGCGGCATTTTAAGAAATATGAAAAGTGGGTTATTTAGGTATATAAGTGCTTTTAGAGGAAAATATAGTTATGAGTTGTTAGGGTATTTAGGTTGCATTCTGTCTTACCCCTAAAAATGATTTGATCATACGCTTGAATACAGTTAAAGACGGGGATCATGTGTACTTAAGGCATCTGTCGGTCGATATTATTGCCCGATATGGCGACCGACACTCGGCCGATACATCGACCGACACTCGGCCGATTGGTCGGCTGAGTGTCGGTCGAGTGTCGGTCGACATGTTGTTTTAGTTAATAGACCATCGGTCGACACTATCGGTCGATATGTCGGTCGACACCTCGGCCGATATGTTGCGATCGACAGTCGGTGAGGTATCGGTCGACTGTCGGTGAGGTATCGGTCGACTGTTACCCGTTGTTTTGCTGAGATAGCAGCAATCTCCTTACCAACAGGCGACGCGAATGAAGAGTCCATCGCCTATGCTCGTGTATTGATAGAGCGAGGATGCAGCTCAAACTGCCGCCATTTCGAATACATATGTAATGCAACTTCTCGACAAGCACTGAGTAGGAAAAGAAGGGACTCACACCAACATATCCCGGAGCGTCCAATCGATACGTATGATAATACGTATGGTAAAACACGACTTGTATTTGAGAACAGGAGAAACTGAAATGTAAAAAAAAACGCGCAGGTGGGTGTTTACTACATTTCTCGAGCCCTTTTTCTGTGTTTTGTACTCTGATAAAACGCACTCTGCAACAGGGAAGGTCTTGCTTATGCCACCAAGAGTTGTGAAATATCACGGGGTCTAGAACTGAAAAACCCATCCACGTGGTAGGAAGAGAGCGCAATCGTACCAAATTTTTATATCATCTTTTGCTCCCCTAAAATAACGAGCCTCCAAAAGCAACAATCCCCAAATGCTGCTGCATCAGAAAGTAACGAGGGTCGTATATAAAAGCAAGGACGAGGAAAAAACATAGCTGGAAAAAAAGACATGAATATTGCCGGAGTTAAAGGCCAAAAAAGGACGCCGGCCACTCAAAGCCTCTCTCAGTAGAGCAGGGAAGATAGAATTCGGTACCAAGAGCTGACCAAGTGAGCTTAGTGTTGGCCGAGTGTTGGTAAAGTATCGGCCGAGTGGCGGCCGAGTGGCGGTCGAGTCGCGGCCGAGTGGCGGTGAAGTATCGGCCGGGTGTCGGCCGACATGCTTGTCGGTTCATGTCGACCGACACTCGACCGACATATCGGCCGAGTGTCGGTCGATGTATCGGCCGAGCGTCGGTCGCCATATCGGCCGATAGTATCGACCGACACTCGGTCGACAGATGTCTTAAGTACACATGATCCAAAGACGGGGCATTTTTGATGTCGATCGGTAATGAATTCCATATTCTAGGACCTTGAAACAGGATCGAAAATTTCTTAATATTTGTTCTACAGGTATGAGGTCGGTAATAGTCAGAGAATCTTGTTGAATATTGATGAATTTGGCTTCCAGTTTGAAAGGTTTGAGTAAAGGAAATAGGTAAAGCATTATTATGATATAGATACATGAAAGAACTTACTTGGAAAGAGTAGACACTAAAAACATCAATAATTTTCAAATTTGCAAAAAGAGGTTTACTTGAAGCCTTGTAGTCAGCTTTAGAGATCGTACGGACTGCTCTTTTCTGTAGTAGGTAAATTCGTTGTAGGTTGGTGACATAAGTGGAGGCCCAGATTAAATTGCAGTAAGTAAGATAGGGATAAATAAGTGCATAGTATAGTATTAGAAGAGATTTTGAGGGCAAATAGTATTTAGCTTTACAAAGTAACCCGACGGATTTAGAAATCTTAGCCGCAATAAAATTTACATGACTTTTCCAGTCAAGGTGCTGATCTATATAGACTCCGAGGAACTTAGTATTGTCTACTTGTTAGAGTACATTGTTTTCTAAAACTATCTGCCTTGTAGCAGGTAACGTTTTTTGCCTTGGCCTGAAAATCATTAGTTTTGTTTTCTTAACGTTGATTGTTAGCTTATTGGCCTTTAGCCAAGTTGAAACATTTTTGAGCTGGTCGTTAAGATGGGACATGTACATGTAACATGTAAAGTAATGGAGGTACAGTGTAAATCACAGATGTTGATCGCCTGTGAGGCGACTCGCACATCATTTGCAAAACTCACTCACACACCAAGGTGAAAAGCCAGAGAGCAGAGTTTGAGTGAAATACCCAAATACAGTGTACATTACTAGAACCTGCTTGCAGGCTAAGATGTTAACTAATATACTGGTGCACAAGCCCATGTTGATGGGTGATGGGTCAGATCCACACCTCTGGTTTTCACGTCCACACATAAGACTTTCATGTCAGCAATCAATCAACAACAATATTGAGTAACAATAGCATCATACATAATAATCATACTGATTACTAGCTGTACTGTCAATAATGAATATTAACATGTACGTATAGGTGTGTAGAATTTGTATGAACTTTGGCCAACTTGAACCTGCATTAACCTATTCATCAGCTGACAAAGAGCCTTACCAATTTCCTTGACAGGTTGTGTGACACCAATCTCATTATTGACTGTCATCACTGATACAAGGGATGTATCAGGTCTGATGGCATTCTCCAGTTGCTGTTGGTCATGATCAAAAGGCACAAGTCAGAAAAAATAGAAAGAATAAAATTGCAAATTTGAGGCTGGGAAATAAATCAATAAGTAAAATGTTTCCCTTGATTTTATATGTCCGAAATGGCCTGTGGTGCTACAAGTTCATTGTACAGCTGAACTGCACTCCAGTATCTGGAATTTTGCCAAACTGCTATCTTGTACTCAAATCACTTGGATATGCTTTTTCAAGAGAGCTAACACACAAATCTGCTATCTCAAAAAACCAAAAACCCCACTATCTCCATCTACAGTGTACATTGTATGTATGTTTTTTATTTACCTTGGGGGTTTGACATTGTAGGGTTCAACTTAAGAATACACCCCTACAGACAATCATCAAAATCGAAATATTTGGGTATTTTAGTTTTGAGTCTGAAGTTGTTTCAGTTTTATGTTGAGCCATTTGAGTTTCACATTGAGTCAACAAAAAAAGAAATATAATTATTAAAAGCAACTTACATTTATCTCCTTATCTTTGTTATTACGCATTTGAGAAATCTCAGTTCTATATAAATAGCTTCCATGAAAAAAACTCAAAACTGTAGAATCAAAACATGACCCTCAAAACTCAATCTTTGATTCTCAAAACCATCATGATAGAGTTTCAAGTTGGGACTGTCCAGTATAAATAGCACCTACATGCACAGCTTTGTTATTTCAGGGGTAAAAATACCTTAAGTTTATAAACTATTAGAAAACAGTCCTAAAAAAGCATGCGCACTGATTGGTTAAAAATCGTGTTTGTATAACTCAATGGAGACACAGAACTAGCACGCGCTGTTGACATAGTGATGGCGCGAGCAAAGAGAATTTACATTTTGATAATCAAAGTTAACAAGTTGTTTTCCTTTTTCTCGTTATGGTGTTTTTCTCAAAGAAATAGAAAACATGTGCTCAGTGTTTCTATCGAGTTACACAAACACTCGTGAAAGTTTGGGAGAACTCGAAAAAGCTGTGGAAGCACTCGCCTGCGGCTTGTGTTCCCAAAGCATTTCTCGTTCTCCCAAACTTCCACTCATGTTTGTATAACTCGATAGAAACATGCTACATGTTTTCTATTTCTTAAATATGAAGTACCTGTAAGTCAATCAGACCATTCTTCATGACAGGCAAATAGGTAACATCAAAACCTTCACTCTCAAGAGCACGACAAGAATCCAAAACACACTTGTGCTCCTAAGGACAAAGCAAATAAAGCCACAGGGAGAAAACTGATTTTAAACCTTGCTTTGTTTAGCTTCCTACTCACTAGCAATGCAAGCTTAAGCATAAGCATAAAAGAAGTTTGTTCCCTCCTGAGGATAGCCACGACTTGCATAAGCTCTTCTTATGCTTATGTTTATGCTTGCATTGCAAACGAGGTCTCAGAGCTTTACAAATAAAATTGCAACAATGTAAATACATCTATGTGATAAACCTTAAGGTATGGAATTAAACTTAATCATTGTCATCATCGATCATCATTTATTTGCCATGTAAAACAGTAATTAAAATAATGTGCATATTATACTCACAGTTTGTGTTGTAATAACATGCTTCTTGTTCTTTTTGTAAAAACGTGCCACTCCCTGGGAAGGAAAATATGTGTATTAAATTACTTTTGTCTGTTTATAATGTACTTTCCTTCTGTCCTATATGATTTGTCTGGTAAATCAAGACAATCAGCTTCAGAATTTATCATTTAGGATTTCTTTTCTTAGACATACATGTAGTACATTGTACTAATCCAAGACACATTCCCAGGGAATAAAGAGACACTATGGGAAACAGAATGATTTTCACTGCCTGTCTCTTTATTTGATATTGCATGTAGAAATGACATCTTTCTGGTATGTAAAGCCAAGGAAGCTAACAAATGTGAGAGACATGATTGCTAAAAGAAATGATTTGTTTTGAAGGTTGACCAGTGAACACTGCAGGTAGTAAATACCTTCACAGAAATGTTGTTTGATTCTGTAGCTCCACTGGTAAATACAATTTCTTTTGGATCTGCACCTATCAAGTCTGCTACTTGCTGCATAAAGAAGAAATTATAGTTGCATAAAAAATCTTTAAAAAAATGTATGATATCATTATTTATAAATACAGTATTACTACATTCATTACTACATACACTCTCCCAGGACAAAACCAATAGAGGGCAATGGTTATGAAGTCCAGCAAACATCAAAGGAGAGAACCAAATATGACAAGATTTATGTTGAAAGTTCTGTTACACTGTACAAGGTACAATCTTTGTTTTGTGCTAATGGCACCAAACATGAATTACATATTAACCAAAACATTTCTTACGTGTAGTTCAGGACTCTAACTTTTAAACCAATCAGCGTGCATAGTAGCTTTGCGTTACTTTCTCAACAAGAACCGTGGTGCGGTTGTAACCGCGCTCTTTTAGTATTTTTTAATCTTTGTGCGAACGTTTAGCTCGTGAAACGTGACATAAAATGTACAATGTAATTACCGCCGTCATCTACCAATTACATAATGACCGAATTTCATTATGCGATACATGACTCTCACTGCCTTTCAGCATATTATTATATATATATATATATCTATATATATGCTGAAAGACGTATCTGATTACATTCTTTGCATAGCATGGGTCTAGCATGACTTGTAATCGGGCAATTTTGTTTATGTCTAAGGAAAAATACCTTGACCTTTCAAATGAACATAAATTTACATATGTTAAAAGGGTTTTTGACGAGCGCTAAGGGTTTCATATTTTTCCCCAGAAAATTCCACCATTGCTTCTGGCGAAGTAAACACATTTGTATTTATCACCGTCAGTGCATTCCATGGCTGAAACCAGACGTAATAGCTTTTTAGCGCATTGAATATTCCCCTTAGAAAGTGAACAGAAACAAAAATTCCAGATTACAAAATCTCCTGTTTTGCACGCAAAACGAAAATACAGCCTAACTCTGGATAATTTCAGCCTTAGTAGCCAGCAGCTGGTCCCAAATTAGATGCTTTATCCTTGCAAATGTCCTGACACCCATCTTCAAAGCATTTTGGCCCAAGTTTCATCAGATAAAAATTTTTCCCGTCGGTGGCCATTCTTTGTCTAAACAGTTAATTGGCTAACTTGACAAATCCCTCCTGAGGGGGGATATGACAAAAAGAACTGATAATGACATCATCCGCGAAGGTTTGGGATTTGTAACCGACAAAACGAAAAAAAAATAAAATAAACCGGAGGCCGAGCAAGAACCGCCCAGCCTCCGGCTGCGCGGTTAATTAATATATACTGTAGCTAGTTCTACAGAACATGCAAATATCTGAAGTCAGAGCTGTAGTCAATGATTCCTGGCACGTAACAGAGGGATACACATACAGGTACCTTTCTGGCATGTTCTACAGCTTGCTCGCTTTCCCAGCCATAAGTGTGTGTACGAGAATGGGGGTTTCCATAATAGGACACTGAGTAAGGCATCATCGCATCCAAAACACGTGGGTCCTAAAGAAATGTCCAGACCACATACAGGTAAAAAGGGTCTAAATGATATACACTACATGTAATTCAAACTCTGTTATTTCAAATTCCTTGTTGTTTTTACCTCTAAGCCACTTCCCTTCAGTCCACCTTTCAGTTATTTACTATTGGCTATTTCAAACTCTCACTATTTTAAACGTCTATTTTTTGCATCCCCTGAGAATTTGAAATTAGTCACCACAAAACCCACATTTTCTT
Source organism: Catalaphyllia jardinei (assembly GCA_022496165.2). Taxonomy (NCBI): domain Eukaryota; kingdom Metazoa; phylum Cnidaria; class Anthozoa; order Scleractinia; family Caryophylliidae; genus Catalaphyllia; species Catalaphyllia jardinei. Next base: position 4,500,855 of record CM042746.1, read on the forward strand.
TCTAGAAAAACAGATGAACTACAGTATAGACAGAAATTAACTAGATTACATACATACATACACATACATACTTTATTGTTACCTCCCCAATGAGGCAGCCTTTTTAGGAACAATTATTTATTAAATTACTAATAAAAGTTACTAATAACTACATTGCAGTTAAAATTAATTAATGTCGTTGTTCCCGCGAAAGTAGATTAACTGTGGTGATTTGCAATTGAACCAGAGCTATTAATCAAATACAAAACACCAGGGATGGCGTCAATGGGGGTACACTGCCTTGCGTTTGGTTAGCCCATGCGACTTCCGGCGATAGCGTGACAAATAGCCTCACTTATCTCCCCAGCACTACGAGCTGAATGACAGACAGCACCTGCTGGATCGGACAAGAGTATCGGTTAGCAAGCGATGCACAAAGGCGATCCAAAATCAACAAGCTTGGGGGAAGTCGCTGCGCAGACTTCACCGCACTACACAGGAGTGACCCTTGTTTACTGTGTGGGAATACATAACCAACCTCGTCTCCAAAGGGAGGGAGGGAGGGAAAATTAAACGATAGGTTTACAGCAAGTAATAGTGACGTTGCTTAGATGAACTCAAAATGGACTCTGAATAGTTGTTTGAGCTTTTATATGGACACGTTTGTCTGCTAGTAAACCAGTAGAAAAGGCTGTACTACCGAACAGCTTACACTAGCATGTGTAACATCTAAGACATGAATAGTGCTTTTAATTAATGCTTTGCACCAATGCTGTGGATCGTTATAACGTACTGCAGGTAACAAAGCTACCATGTTTAGGTTTTGCTACAATGAAGCTTACAGTTTGCTGACCTTTGAAATACAACTGCTGAATAGCTCTATAGAAAGCGATGCCGCCATGAACGGCTCATTGAGAACATAGGTCACGCTCCATTAACTATATTTTACTAAATTTGTAATCAACAAAAATACTAATTAAAAATAAATGAAGTTTAAGAAGTATTTAAAAATTGTCTAAAAGCTTTTTCTTTAATATATGTTTAAAAACTTGAACCAAATGGCTTGATTTAAAAAGGGGGTGTAAATTGTTCAAAAGACCAATAGTTCTGTAATAAAATGTTCTTTGTCCTGAGGCTGTTTTAAAAAGACTGAGGTATGTTGGGCTTTTGAGCACTCCTAGTTGCAATATTGTATGCTTGGTAACTTGCTTGCAGGTAATGAATTGTGATGTCAGATATTTGGGGGTGTGTCCGGAAATGCATTTAAAAGCCATGATAGCTTGGAGGTAGTATAGTTGGTAGTACATTATGCAGTTGAATCTTTGCCAAGTAAACACAGTCACGCCTTATGTACAATTCAACACTAAATTGGCTTGAAGTTTTGTACAGTGACCATTCCCGCTTTCCTTTAATTGAAGGGCTTGCTGGAAAAAGGGCGTTGGGTTTTTTACTCAAAAGTGAACTTTGTCAGAAATGCACCAAATTTCGCATGCAGTTTTGTTTACGAGAGTCAAACAATTTTCTGCTTGTTTTTTCCCTGAAGTTTGCTTCCTTTTTTAGATATTACATATACGTAAAAACACATTTTTCTAAGGGCATCCTCTGGGGACCTTTCGTCGAATGAAAAAACAAAAGAAGCCTTTTGTTTCGCTAAACCATGGAGTCACTATAATGCATGAATCTCTTACCTCTGCTTCGCTAGCACAGGTGGCTAAGACGCTGAACAGTCTGGATTGGAGTTTGTTTGTCATGATGCCGGCTTGATACAAGGCCGAGGTCAGTCCAATTTTTTTTCCCGCTCTGTTTCTCTACTTCTTTCAAAAACCAACATATCTACTGTAATTGAGTTGCCGTTTTTACTCGCTAGGATCTGGTATTGATATGTTTTTAGCTGGAATTGTGACATATGCTTTTGGGGCGCAAAGCAGTAACAAAACTTCAGAGCTTACCTGTTCATTAAGCATAGTTTGCTTGTTATTTCCACCGATATTCAAAGCTTGTTCGAGGAATATTTGTGCCCACCTGGTAGGAGATTTGGCATCATTAAGCCTTTGACCCTCAATGAGTCACCAGCATGCCTCAAAGAACCGAGGTGTGTTTTTGTTCCGAGATCATGGTTTAAGTCTGCAGTTAACTTAGCCATCGAGGAACAAGTGAGCCAGGTAGTAGAGTCTAGAAATGCTTCTTCTTCCAAAACAAAGCATCCGTCGTGGAATTGGGGCTCATTTGCTAAACTTCAGCGTGTCAGTTTTGGAAATTAGAACTGCTTTCTAGACTCTTATTATTTTCTGGAAATTAGCTGCAGGGAATCCTTCGCTGTAAAATTTTCTGGGATATCCCATAATAATCTTTCATATGTAAAGCGCTGTGACCATTGTGTGTGTGTGTGACTTATAACGTGACTCGGACACAGCCAAGAACTGGTGAGAAAAGCCAGGCAGCAAAGTCCTTGAATTTGACCTGCGTTAGGTGAAAAGTTAATTTAAAAAGATTCAAAGCCGTTTCTTTGGGCCAAAGAGACATCACAGCTCAGTTAAATTGGCAAGCAAGCGTTTCGCAAGTGTGTATGGTGGATTTCCAAGCAGATGGTTACTTTGAATTGTGATAGGATCGAGCACGCTGTGAAGAAAAAAAAGGAACGCCTGATCGCTGGTTAGGAAGAAGAAAAATTCAGCTCAAATGTAAGTTTTGCTTTGCATTTCAGCATTCCTTTGCTGATAAATTTTCCGTTTCATGCGCTTTTTTTCATTATGAGCAGTGTGTTAGCTTAAGGCTTCCTCTTTCTGTGTTGTCAGAACTAATCATTTCATGGAACAAGCAGTTTTGTACCCAAAAAAAGTAATTTCTCGTAGAAACATTTAATAAAATTAATCAATCACTGATGTAGCAGATTTGCAAAAACTTTCAACCTCTCTCTCTGGGCACTACTCATTGACTTGATTTAGGTATCAATTCATGCAATAGATTTCAAAAGTCGAGATTGTTTTCGAAAGCCAAACCCTACGCTAACCCTAGCGTGTCCTGACCTTAACTCTAACCTAATCCAAAGCGCTAGCCCTAACACTAAGTGCTAGTGCTAACCCCAAGCAATAAACGTAACCATGAGAGCTAGCCTTAACCCTAAGCAATAACCCTAACACTGAATGTTAACTCTAACCTCGACCCATAACCCTGACCCCAAAAACTAACCCTAAGCTTCAACGCGAACCCTAGTTTCCAGCGGTAATTTGAGTGAAATTAACGTCTTTGCAGTTGCACGTTAATGTGAAATCAAAATTTTAACATTTTTTTTTAACCTGAAATCAACACTTTTTAAGGGTGCACATTGCAAAAGATCAGTATTTTGCTGGATTTTAAGTGAAATTACCGTCTTTGTGGTCACATGCTGACATGACCACAAAATACAGGTTTGTTGCATACGTAATATTTCGAAAATGAAGTAAACTTCAGCAAGAAAACATACAAAGCATTCATTAACGCACCTAAACAAAACTGCATGTGAAATTTGGAGCATTTCTGACAAAGTTCACTTTTGAGCAAAAAACCTAATGCCTTTTTTCCAGCAAACCCTTCAATTGCCCTCTCCCATTCCTTATTTTTAACATACTTATTCTCACTTCTTCCCCTTTTCCAACCTTTAGCTTGAACTTTGCTTACAGCCAACTGACAACAGAAGACCAAAATTTTTATCACTGTTGACACCAAGTTTTGATTACTCAGTAATTACAAATTACAGTGACAGAATGAGTAAGGGTTGAGGTATTTTGGCTCTGTTTCAGACTTACTATTGAGCAATTAAACTTGAAATAAGTGCACAGCTTATGTACATGTATCAACTGAGAATAATTAGGCAAATAAACAAGTTATGATATACACGGAACATGATAAAACCAAAGAAAAAGATCTGATAGCATGTACATGTACATGTAATGTGTAGTGGCAGTGGACTGCAAATGTAATTTTGTGCTGAGCAATATTATTTTTCAATAGAAAGCACACAACAAGTGACCGCCGCATGCATGGAAATACACGTAAACATAAGCTGTGTGAAAACATACATGGTAGATGGTCCTGAGAAAAGTTTAAAAAGCTAAGTTTTGATTTAAATGTTCACATAAAGAGTGAAGTGCGAGCAATGGATTTTTTTTCTGCAGTGGCCATCACTGACAAGGTTTCAAACAGCAATCACTTTTGTTTGTCTGTGCCATTTGTCCAGCAGCTTCAAGTGCTGCGTTTGCCAGTTTTTATCACGTTGACTGGATCTCACAGAAGAAGCAAGGCAAAAAGGACAAGTTAGGCATTAGTTGCAAGTTTTTTTTCTCAGTGGTATTTTGTATTGACTATATTTGAAAGAAATTAGGTCTGCATTAATATTGTTCCTGCTTTCTGTTGTTTGTTAATTTGGCTCTGTACAATGTACGTGTGTTTGAACCAATCCATACATTCGCAAACATCCCTAGAGAAATTGAAACATTTTTTGCTCGGTCCAATATTTTACTATGGACTTGTTTATGCAAAGTTTTTGCATTCATTAAATTTAAGTGATGTATTTCTCAACAATAGCAGTTCAATAAGGATGGCCTTCCTAATTACATATATTATCCCACAATGAATAGATTGCAGTTTTGCAAGTAAATTTCAGGAACAATGGTTTTGACAATGATAAACACTCAGGATTTTAATCATTGACATATCTCGACATCTAGTTATGCATCCCCTGTTAACTTTTTTGGAAGCTAATTTACATGACTGTACATGTTCAATTGACATGTTTCAATGGGCACAATTCTGTAATGAATCAAAAGAAAAATATTTTCTTACCAAAGGAGTAGTTGCTTGAGCATCAAGGTAGAGAGGTCTTAACTCTGATGGTTCATCTTCTACTAAATGGTATTAAGAGACAAGGAAAGGATTAAGAAGTTATAAACTCTGCAAGAGTTACAAGTAAAAGATAAGAGATGCTTTGTGATCAAATGTTCTCCCAGTTACATCGTACAGTGTACACATGTAGACCTGGAATCTACCATGCTGAGGACATAGCTCTTCCGGGATCTTCATGTACATGTACATGTATATAAAATTACTGTTGTATGCCCAGCTGTATGTTTAATTTTATATAATCATGTACCTTTACCAATCAGAGGCAATATTAGAACTTGGTTTTCACATGACATCATAACTCCCATATTGAATTGTTGTAAAGTATATATGAAATAATTCATATTTGTACTGCAGTTGTGGATGAAAGTGAAGAGTGATCATCACTGACAGTAAATTTTCCAATTTAAGCAATTGGAAAGAAGAAGCCTGAAAAAAATCAGGGCTTCAACGGGATTTCAACCCGTGACCTCTGCGATACTGGTGCGATGCTCTACCAACTGAGCTATGAAGCCTCACATTGGGAGCGAGGTCAATTTATTGAGTTCATATTTTCCCGTGCAGTGAAATGATGTAAAGTACATATGAAATAATTCATACATGTATTAATGTACGGCGGTTGTAGATGAAATAATACATAGGATGTTAATACAGCCAATGGCCACATTTCTGAAATCCCAGGTATGATTGCAAACCAGACCTCAGGTCAAGACATGTCCATCGCTGGATGTGTGTAAATGCTAAATGACAAAACCCAAGCATGCAAAATGAGATTTCTTAATATGTTTGTCCCATTTGTATCCAATCTGGTTCAAACTTTAATAAGTGGCAATATAATGGGACATTCCACACCCCTAGATAGGAAGAGCAGATTCTGACACCCTAGATTTCTGATGTCAGCACCTTTGGAGCATGCATCTGTGGCATTTGAAATTTTGTCAGCTCCTTTGAAAAGAATTCCCAAAAGGCCTTGTATCAGAGGTTGGGCTTAATGAGGGGGGAGGGGTGCAGATAAAAAATGGAATGTTCTAATCTGTAGTTGACGGACTGTAGGCACTAATGTTTTTACATCATATCTAAATTACTAAGCTGATGTTTACAACTTTCCAGGGCTTTAATTCAGATCATGTGCACATGTACTAAATCACAGCCCAATGTCGATCAATACCCTTGATCGACCTTCAATCAGTACTTGCTTGACATCTAGATTGATACTTGATTGATGTCTCAACTGACACTTGATTGACATCTCAATCGACATCTTGACTGACACTTGATTGGCATCTCAGTTGACACTTGATTGAGATCTCGATCAATACTCAGCTGACACTTGATCATTCAACATCTTAATCAATACTCAATTGACAGTTAGTCAACATTTGGCTGATTGTTGACCAACTCATATATATTGATCCACACATTTCTCGACTCTAGACTGACTGCTGACAGTCACGTATTGACTGAGGTTCAATCCAAGGTATTCATCGAGGGTAGACACTGGATTGGGAAAGCCTTTAGTACGCATATCCTTTAACTCATTCCCAGCCAGATCTTTCCCACAAAAAAAATTTGAGAAGCACCACTCGTCAAAAATCATGTTTTTTCACTAATACTGTAGTTCACTGCGAGACATACGTAAATTTATATTCATTTGAAAGGTCAAGAATATGACCTTTCCCGGCCATTTTTTTCTTCGAGATAAAAATAAATCTCAGATTACGATGTCACATTGAACCCTGCGCATTACGCAAAACTTGCTTCAAAATCTGGCTTCGAAGCAAAATATCTCTTTCGCATTGACAAATACCACACATCAGCAATAGTAAAAGCTATTCCTTATCAATCCAGCTTTATCATGTTAAAATTTCAGCAGAATCGAACAAAACCAGACGAAATTAGATTTTATCTTTTTTATCTCGCTCAAGTGCTTGAGGAAACCTGAGAAGGGTGGTAACCCATAACAACCGAAAAACACGGCTCGACACGAACTTGACACAAAATGCTGGTTGTGTCCAAAAAAATCCACAAATATCACTTAACAGCTGAAACTTGACTGGGAACATCTTTTTTGAACTTTTCTTAAGTGATTTCGACGAAAAAACTACCTCTGAGTGCTACATAAGAGAGTGAAACAAAAAACAAAGTAGACAAGCATGACAAGGCGATGACAAGCCAATAATTTATCCAAAAATTTGAGTCTGCACGTACGCAAACAATCTCTTGTTTTTGGATAGTTTTCAGCCTCAGCAGCCAGCGAATGGTACCAAAATTACCTACACCAACCTTACAAATGTCCTGAATTCCAATTCCGAAAGATTTGGCCCCAATTTTTGGCAAAATAAAACATTTCCTCGTGTTGTCTGCCATTAGGCTCCCACGCATACTAATTTTTCAAATTGACAAACTTCTCCCAAGGGGGGGATCGGAGGAAAAGAGCTGAAAAATGGCCTGCAATTGGCTAATTATGAGGTCATTTCACTGTCCATATTTGGTGGAAATCAGAAGTAATGCAGATTTTCTATCAAAGATTGCGTTACCGGTCGGATCCGACCGGTAAATCGGCACGCGCGCTGGGAAAGGGTTAAGTCAAATGGCCAATCTTGGATCAAAATATCTCATGGACTGACAAAAAAAGACAAATGTTGTTCATAAGACAACAACCCAAAACAAGACATTCTTTGGGCTCTTCATGCAATTTTCCTCCCCCACAAATGTCTGCTGTTCGCTTCAGCAGATGTTCATGGGAAAGGAAGATTATGTGACAAGCCCACAGGGAGCAGAGGAGTCCTATTTGACTGTATTTGTAGTTAAATTCTCCGTACAATTGTAGCGCGAATCGATCTGTTGCCCAAAGGGCGACGACTCTGGAAAGCAAAGCTTTCCGTATGAGGCACAAAGTGGCAAGAGTAAAAAAAGAGACAAGGGATGAAACTAGCTCCACGTGACTCATTGGATGTGGACCGTAGCATACCGGTGACGGAAACGTAAGTCAAGTTCTGCGATACTTGATCTGTACCATGCTGAGAGTGATGGCATGTGAAATCAACTGTTACTAATTCAAAACTCAAAACAGGTGATCGTTGTGTTACCATCCGTAACTCTTCTTTCGCGAACACCGAAATATGGATAACTCCCTTCGAGAAAAATGGCATCAACAAGAAGATGGGAATAACTGTAAAAAATTGAAAGTGGAAAACAAATCACTCTACAGAAATTGGTGAGTTTTTCGGTTTGTTTTTCTTCATTTACGATCATCGAGAGCTGCTGCAACGGTTTAACTCCAACATAATTTACTAATTGTACGTTTTTATTTGAATCATTTCCGATCATGAGTACAAAGCATTACCTTACAGCTGATGACGTATTCCGTCACCGGTATCCTCCAGTTCACATTGTACGAAAGCCAACTTACAATGCTCAAAAAATCGCTGCCGAATACTCATATTTCACGAGCTTTCTGATTTATTTCTTTTCTATAATGTGGAGCAGATAATACCTCCAGACCACTTGCTAGATATGAGGCATTTTCATTCACTTTTTAAAGATTTGTGAGCGACTCAAAATTTCACCGAAATTAGTTTCATCCCTTGTCTCTTTTCTTACTGTTAGTCACCACTAGTGATTAGCCCACAGTGACTGCTGTATGCGGCATTCTGCGTGAGAATAGGATAGGATTTCAACCGACGCGTAACACGATCGCATGTTTACGGTTCGATCACGCACAGCGATTTGAATTAACAACAGATTGATTCGCGCTACAATTGTACGGTGAATTTAACTAGAAGTACGGTCAAATAGGACTCCTCTGCTCCCTATGACAAGCCCAAAGAATGTCTGCATAGGAGGCTAATACACATGCTGATTTTTTTTAAACCATGTTTCTATTAAGCAATAAGAGCATGAGCTCAAGTTAACTATCACTCATAGAAATCAAGAGCAAATAATCTAATCGTTTTAGTATAAATTAACTAAGTAGTTGTTCAGAACTTTATCTAAATTCCCACAGCATTTCTCGTTTTGCCAAACTTCCACTCGTGTTTTTATTAAACAATTAGATTACGAGTGAGATTTCTATTACGTGATAGTTAACAAGGGTGCAGCCCAAGTCAACTATTACGCAAAGAAAACAAGAGCCAATATTTAATTGTTACAGTAAAAATAAGTCTACTAGTCATTCAAAACATCATCTAAATCCTCTTAACAGACACCTCGAAAAAGGCAAGAAGCGGATAGTGAGTAGCACAGCCAATCAGAGAATAGCATTTGTGCGGGGAAAAAACTTCTTTACTTTGATCATCAAAAGGTAAACTCTCTTTGCTCGTGCCATCATTATGTCAACAGATCATGCTAGTTCTGTGTTTCCATCCAGTTATAGAAACACGATTTTTAATCAATCATTGATTTTTAATCAATGCCCTAGGGCGACTATCAGACAATAGTGCCCGCTCAGCAGAAGTGGCTCATCAAAGGCAGCTTTCTCCTACAACTTTTTTTTTATATAAGATTAAAATATTTCAGTTAGAAGAGCATGTGAAGTATTTTTTTAGCCTGGCTGAAATTGCGATACACTACGGTACAGTAAAATGTCAAGCAGGCGCAGAGGTTTCAAGATTCGAGGTTTCCTCTTTAGAAGGTTTTTTCTTTAGAAGTCAGCAGTTGACATATAAAATTGTTTATACATGTATGGATGTAATATCATCTGAAGAGGATACAACGGAAAAACGAAACACCTAAGCGTTCCATAGTGTTTGGAAATGTTGATAAATAAATTCTTGCCGTTTTCAGTTTTGAGGCATGCCGCTAAGGAAAAATTTAGCAGTGAACAATAACGACAATAGAGTGTTTACACTGTATGTCTCGGAACTATCGGTCTGATAGTTGCCCCTTGGAAATTTGATGTTCTTAAAACTAGCATATTTTAGGCATGCAGCTATGGGAAAATTTAGTGGTGAACAATTATGTACCAGTCAAATCAAAGCTTAAACATCCCCCCTCCTGGCAACCCCCAATTGATTTGAAGTTTTGGAAAATTTTTGTTCAAATTCACCCCACCCGAGGCCGAAAAGCTGTTCAAAAGCTCCATAATAGCTCCATTCCAGGTGATCCCCGGGAAACCCCCGGGAAACTTTTCAGTAGCTACTGTTATGCTCCGGAAGCTGTGTATGTAAACATGGTTTAATAGCCAACACTCTTAAGCGGCCTTCACACGGCAAACTTAAGTTAGCAAACACGTGTTTGAAAACTTCAAAAAGTTGACAAACTCTTTCCTTCACACTTCAAACTCGTGTCAAATAACAATCACGGTAATTTGCAACATGGCCGCTTTTTAGTGCAGTGGCACTCGCCTACAACAGTGAAACAGAGAAGAAGAAGAAGAGAAGAAACAGAAAGCGCTGTAGAAATAGAAAGGTTTGGACGAAACCCAGTTTGTCCGCACGCTCCTCCGTTTTGTTTTGTTTGTTTTTAGTATCTTTGTGGGCTAAAGATGAAATGTTCCCAACAACCAGACAATTGTGAACCGCTTTGAAGTGTTTAAAGTGTTGACTTGCATCCCGTGAAGTGTGATGCAAATAAATCACATGAAAAGAGCTCATGTTGATCGGTAGACAATTACCAACACATGTTGGAAAACCGTTCACACGTCAGATACGAGTTTACCAACACGAAAAAGTTGGTGAAAACGTTGGCAAGAACAGAGGCAAGTTCTATTTGTCGCCAACAGTTTGCCAACTCGTTTGCCGACTGTTTTTGTTCTGTTCACACACATTAACTTGAGTTTGGGAACACAAGTTTACCAACTTAAGTTTGCCATGTGAAGGCCGCTTTACATGTCAAAGATAATATAAATGGTTCTTGAATACCTTCAAATACAGAGCAAAGCTTGTGCAAGCCTTCACTTTTCAGCCAGTCTGCCAGGAAGCGGGTATCATTTGCTCTGAATGCATCAAGGCTTGTCTCCACCACGATTTATCACGCCATGTGGAATCAGCACGATTCATAACGTGACATCGAGGCTAGCGATCAAGTTCCCCACCCCTATGAGTAGTGATCAAATGCCCCGCCCTGGGAAGGCTACGTTCATCAAATTCCCTCCCTCCCGGGCAGGAAAAGACATCAAACGCCCAGGGTATGCCCGGGGTGGGGGGGGGGGGGGGTGTTTAAAATTCGATTTGACTGGTATATTAAGAAAACAGAGTGTTAATGTCTCGGAACTATCGGTCTGACAGTTGCCCCTTGGAAATTTGATGTTCTTAAATTAGCATATTTGCCCTCAAAGCTTAGCTTCACGGGCAAATATTTGTTTTGAGCACATCAAATTTCCGCGGGCAACTATCAGCCGATAGTTCCTCGAAAGAAACACTCTACTGTTTAAATAGAAACAGGGTAAATGTTTTCTGTTTCTCATAACTACATTGTAAAAATTAAAGCTTCTGTACTGTCGGATGATATAATAATAAACTTGTGACAACACGGAATTAATCTTCCACTTTAAGCTGTAAAATACAGCTCTTCATTTCAGAAATACTCTTTAAATTAACACAAATGAAGTTACAGTTCTGCAACAAAGTCGATGATCATATGGTATATGCTCAACATGAACAAACAAAACAAACCTGAAGCAGACACCCGTGCAGCATTTGAAGTAGTTTCGTCAGTTCCTGTCGTTTTCAAGCCATTTGTAATCAAAATGCGCCATGACGATGAAGTCAGACGTGGTTTAACCAGCAGTCGTCTTAACATGGTTGATTGAAAGTTTCCCTGTTAACAAAGTTTGATCAAATAATTACAACCAAAACTTGACTTCTAGTGTATGCACAGTGACATAACATACGTGGAGTGAACAAGATGCTTAGAAGCCAAGCCTTCAAGGTTTCCCGAACTGCGGGAATCCCGCGAGAGTAAAGACGGTCCATCTTGCTCGTAGACTTCCGTCGCTCGCCCTCGCCCGATCGCAACTTAATTCGTCGCTCGAGAAATAAGGTCCACTTTTGGCAACTCTATCTTGCTCGTTAGGACCCACTTTTTTATTACGACTAACTACCTGGTTGGAATTACTTTAATTTTGGTGAAAAAGATATAAAAATCAGTGGAGCTTGAAAAATATGATTTGCTCTATTTGTATTTTGTCATTGGCTACAGATACAGCGCAAGTGCGCCACAACTAGTGGTCGTTCTTCTTTAGAGCCCAATGATAAAAAAGTAATCCTTTTCTAAAATTTCAATGCCCTAGATTCCGAGTATTGGTCGACACTCCACTGCACTGCCGGTCGAGTGTCAGTCGACACCATCGGCCGAGCCGGTCGAGCCGCGCCAATCGACCAATACTCAATCGAACTGGGTGAAAATATCACGAAGCACGTGACACAAACATGCATAGTTTGTTGGTACCAGATCAAAGCATACAAAAGCTGCTAATATCGGACGGAACGGCGAAAATGTGTCTCCATAGTAAACAAGTATTTCTTTGTGGTCAAGACAAACGGACCTGGAGCCTTCTCTGGTTGGTTTGTACAAGGGTGTTCTGTTCCGTTCCTTTCCGACGCACCTGTGCTAACAATTCGTAGTTAAACTAATTTGTAGTCGATATCCCCGGCCCTTGGTTAAAATCCTAAAACTTACACTAAAATTACATAGGTAAAGGACAAATGCAACATACTTAGTTATAATTTATAAGGTATGTTTTATTGGTTTTGTAGAGCCTCAGTGTGAACAAAAAACATAACCATATGAGATTTTCAGCAAACCACCTTCGAGTGTAAAAAGAAAGTACGATAAAAGGGAACAATGAACGGGCGTGTTAATCTGCGTTAAAAATAACCGTGGCTGTTTTGTGTAAATGTGAGCAGTGATTAATTATTGCGGCTTTTCAAAGCGCAGGGCCCCTCCCGGCCCTGCGGTAACAGTTCGTATTTTTAGTTCCGAAGTTTGCCCTGGTTGTCGTTTACTGAATAAGTGCGGTTGCAGATAAAAGAATATTTTCATACATGAAAAACATGTTTATTGCATTATATAATCATTTTCTAACCTGCATGCTTCACCTAAAGGTCAGGTTCGCCGAATGATATGCAAATTTGATCAAGATGAACATAATCTGCCAAACCGGTTCAACAGCCCTTTCTCTTGCAAGCACGTGCATAAAACGTGAAAAAACACTCAAGCTACTTCATGATCTGCTTGGCTTGATCAGACTTTGTTAATTTGCCAGTTTATTACGATAATTTTCCGCAGTGTTTCAGCTTTTTCGCTAGCATGTATTCTGGCACTTCTTTGAAGCACGATTCACCGAGTTTCCACGAATTATTTCTAAATTTCCTCTAATTTACTTAGAGACGCTTTGTGCCGCAGGATGTCAGTGTCAGGGTCAACCAGTAAATTCGCCTTCCAGAAATTTCGCAGACCGGAGTCATAAATATGTATCTGCGGAAAGCTATCTTTTCGCTGGTACAGTTCATGTTTAAGCGAAGATATGAGAGTAGCTGAACAATGCACAGAGACATTGAATTCAAGGAGGTCTATTTGTTCTCGGAAAATGCGGTTTCCGCCGCCCTCTTTGCCTCGTCGTGAGAGACCTCTGCTAGCAGGGAAGTAAAGATAGGCGAATGAATACTAGCAATGGCGTTGGCCACTTCAATTCAGTGACACTTTTGGCTTTTCCTGAACGTATGATTTTATAATATGTGTGTTATTTTTGTCTCAAAATGTATACATTTATTACTTCAACATGCAGTTAACATCAACAAAGAAAACGTCAAATAAAAAAAGTAAGCCCGCTTGAATTGTCACGCGGTCACAATGATAAATTTGAACTGCTATCAAATTATTTTCAGTATTTTCTGTTGTAATGCAGCACATGAATGAGTTTTCGGTTTGTTAATATTACTATTTTCATCGGTGAAATGTTCTTTCCTTCATCTTTCTAGCAGAACCTTTTAGAACAAATCTGTTGTCACTGTATTGTGTGAGTAAACTGATTGCATCTATTTACATGCAGTGTGCAGCGAAAATTGCACAGATCAAAAGCAAAATTTTTTCAGTGAGGCAAGTCGAGGCTTGTCTTGCGTGAGAAAGACCTCGGTGGTGTGACGTTGTGCTGTTTATTTATAAGTTATTCACGGTATAAATTACTATCTCATTAGCTTGAAGAAACAAAATAATTTTTTTTTCACTTGCCGACCAGGAATGACGCAACATCGGAGGAAAATTTTTCGGATCAAAGTTTTATTCAGTGCTGATATAGCGTTTGCATGCTTTAAATTTCGAGACAGGCTTGGAATAAATTGAACTTTTTATGCTGTACATTCGCAACACAAAATTTTTCAGTTTAGCCAAACTTGCAAAACCGGTCATGACCCGTCACCTAAACTCGAACGACTTGCATGGTTGCAGGAAAATGTTTGATCAAAACTCTCAATCAACGGTTCCTTGCCGGTAAACGTCGCTGTGAGGATCGCAGGGGAAGTTTCGATGGAGGTTTGGCCAAAAATCATGGCAAATCGGCGGAAAATGGTCGAAAATTTGCTGTCTGCTACATAGCAGTTTCCCCTGTATGTGTCAACAAAGAGCACAGCTGATCTTGAAGGGATGGGAGCGAAATCGCTTCGGGTTCAGATGGAACGCCAAGTCGATTCGTGCTGGTCGTGGGTCGTTTGTCTTTCTTCTTTTGTCGTTCAATTCTTAATTCTTGGAACTCACAATTCATTCGGTTCGTTTTTCGTGGCATTACTGCAAGAATTTCAGCGAAGTGAAGCCGAAACAGGTAAGAAAATATCACATTAGTTTTCCCGCAAACTGGCTGGCTTGCCAATAAAAAATTTATTGCGTTAACAGGTTATCAAGAAAAAACTCTCGCAAATTTTGTGGCTAAACTAATTTTCGGTCTGCGTTTGTTACACTAAAGTAATTTTCGAGCGGAGCGTAGAAAATTTTAAGCGAATCAAAGTGAGGGACATTTTGTAGCCGCTTTTTACTGCTTGCATTTTTTTATGCAAATACCGGGTATGTTATATAACAAGGGTTGTTGACAAATCGAGTGGCCTGCAGACAACCGTTTCAAATTTCAACCAGATTTTAAGCATCTCTGAAATTCTGCACCATCACAATTTCTCTCGGCAGTTACAAGCTGTTTAACAGGAAAAATTCTTCTCTTAAATTCTATTTTCGTCGCTTAAGCTGATGATCTAACTCGTTCGATTCACGGATGAGTGACTCTCAAAGGAAAACCTTAGTCATGTGACCGCACCCTGCTATACTAGTGTGCTTTCGTGTTTATTCAGGGCCAGGTTTTTTCCTTGTTATATTCTGTCTTCAAAAAGTATAGCTGGAAAAATCTCCGCTTCTATTATTACTTTTATATTCTGTTTTCGCCCAGCGATGTGCGGGAAAGTTAACAGTTCCACGCACTGCAGTTTAATTTGCGACGCTGTGATTCGCAACATTGTCAGCAGTTTCATTATTTACATCCTAAAAAAGTGTGATAGTGATTACTGTGCTTTACCTTACCTGTAGGGGGTCACTTGTGCAACAGCAATTTTACAGTACAGCGCAAAACAATTAGGTTTTCTATCTGCTAGTAAAAACAAGTTTGAGGTCATTGGCACTCTAGAAAGCGCACGTTGAAAAGAAAATCAGGGATTTTGTGGTCCGCAGACTTAAGACTGGTTGCCGCAGGATATTGGTTAGATCTCGACGAAAGAAAAACAACCTAACGTAATCTCTGAGAATGCAATGAGGAGAATTCTCTCGATGTCCGGTGAAGCCTCGAAAACCCAGTCGATAGCTCGATCGCCTCTCGTGTGTCGTTGTCGGTCGCTGGAAGCAAAACAAGCATGAACTGTCTAAGACTCGCCAAACAGGGTTATGGCAGGGTTTTCCCGGAGATAAATAATCAGACTGATCACAAGAAGATGATTTGCATTATAATGATATATAAATTAGCCGCTGGGCTCGGGCTTTAATGCGCAAAATAGCATAATTTAAACACGATACAATTATATATTTTAACTAAACCGTGTAGAATTCACGGCAAACCTAGCCAGAAATAAAAACAGCTTTAGCTGTGCATGTGCGATGCTATCAATCATTTCTGCAAGAAGTTATGTGCGTCATATGCCTTCAGGCTGTCTCCAAAATTACTTAAACGCCATTCAGACAGCAAAATGATTAAAAAAAACAAAAATGTCATATGCTGTATTCTAAGAATATTCACAAGAATATTTTCAGCCCAAAATCGGAAGAAAATTTTGGATATCTAGCCTCGGCCAAAAAAACATTAGAAGAAGGATTTTTTGGAGAGCTTTTGAAAACACTCAACAGTCTCTCGAGCATTATTTTCAAAATATTTAGAGGAAACCGCCATAACACCAGCTGTTAACACACCTAAAACACAGAAGCACAACATAAACACAGCAAGTCGAAAACCGCAGAAGCGTGCCTCGCAGGAATGTCGATAATACACCACGTATATAATCGTTAGATGGCTTGTGTTAGGCTTGAGTTAAATTTAAAATCTGCAATATTTTGTTAATTAAGGGCCTGTTTACAAGGAGAGAGGGTTACCCTAGCACTCATTCATTTCCTATTTTTTTTCTTCGTCGTATTTACAAGGCAGCTAGGGTTACTCCGGCAGGGAAACATTCCAGGTAGGGTTAACCCGACTACCCGGGTTAACTTTTTAATTGTTTCCAGACCCTGAGAGTGTAACCGCACATTAAGTTGTCCCGGGTTGTAGGATTACCCTACCTGTGAAATCGGGCTATATTTTTCCCTCCAGCTACCCGCTTGCTGGGGTAGCCCTGCCCCCTTGTAAACAGGCCCTGAGTTTTTTCGTGTCTCGTCGCGTCAATGTATCAAACGTCTGATAAGTCATAAGGTGTTACTAAGTACGAACGAATTAAATTGAAACTCACAAATTATAAACCATTAAGGCAAAAGAAAACAAAAACACAAGAATTCTGTTTAACTTTTTATACCTTAAATTTGTTTGCGGCCCATTAGCCATAAAAGTCTATAAGTACATCAACCCTGGGACATAATCACTGAAAGTATTGCGTTTCCTTTATTTTTGGCGATACTCTAAACCAACTGTTGTTACTAATTATTTACTCAATCATCAGGCAGTCGAAAACAGCAAAATTCCATGCCACCTCCAAGCCTTTCCTTCGAGGCCCTGAGATTAAAAAAAAATGTAAACAATTTTCGAACGAAAACAAACAGCTCATTAAAAGTCGACGGTAGCAATCAAAAACGAATATAAATGGTAAAATTATCGTGCGTTTTTCGTTTGCAAATGAAAACAACTTGGTATATGTTGGTTTCGGAACTCGAGATCTTTTAAGAGTTTGCGTGGTATAACCCGTCATAGAGTAGGCCTCGTTGCTCCCGTTGATTTTGGAGTCTCGCGCAAGAGAAGTGAAGTGTTTTCTGCCTGGAAGGGGGGGGGGCGGCGGGGTTGAGAACTTTGGAAATGAATGGATGGAGATGCTCGACGGAAAATTTGAATTAATCCCCTAAAGGAGACCCGTCATGGTATGACCCAGGATTTTTTGTCCCCTTATAGAGACGATATACATTTCTATATTTCTTCATGTGAAGCCCTGAACGGAATCTTCACGGCTAAACATGGGAACACCCTAAGGGACCCCAAAATCCGAAATTTACACCCCCGGTCCTTTGCAGTATTATGTTTGTCTAGTATTTTTTGGGGCCGTAGGTCTTTTCAGATCCGATATGCTGCTCACTTTTTACATGGTTTGGCCATGATTTTCCTGCGGGACAGTTTGTGTCTGTCCGCTGTTTTTCCTTATCACGCGTTTTGCATGTGACATTGGCCAATGGGCAAGAATTTGGATTTGAGTTTCATCTGAGGTCATCACCATCTTGCATTTAGTGTGTTTGTGGATGTCAGTCGAGCAGCTGATCACCTCACAGCTTGCTACACCGTGCTGACGAGACCCAATAAGGTCGAAACAGCTGTCAACGGTTGCAATTCGTGGCTTTCAGTTTGGACTCTATCGTGTCGTTGCCCGCTCTCTACGTAGTATCAGCCTTGCATCATTTTTTTCGAGCATTCCCACACTTTTCATATGCAAATTCCCCCCCCCCCCCGGGGGGTTTCAGATGCGTCCCAACCTCGTTTCCAGGGCTTTTTCCCTGGCGTGCCAAAGAATAGGCGCTGGGAACGAGGTTGGATGCGTCCGGATGTTTGTATCCGATTCGGACGTGCAACAGACTGTTTTGTTTTGTATAAGGTCTGTAATTCCAAGCTTTTTATACAAATCAATAATCCAGTGTTTTTTTCTTCAACAGCTTGGATAGGCTCCTTAGCGATGGGTATCACATACATGGCAGCACCAATCACCACAAGCCTATGCGACCGCTGGGGATGCCGGATGGTTATGTGTCTTGGCAGCGTGACGTATATGGCAGCAATGCTTCTGACGTCACTCGTCCCACATATGTCACTCATGTACATTACCTATGGTATCATGTTTGGTTTTGCTTCCAGTTGCTGTTACTTTTCGTCTTTCTACATCCTTATTGTGTATTTTAACAAGCACCTCGCTTTAGCCAATGGAATTGCCGCGGCTGGCGCCGGAGCGGGAACCATGTCTGTTAGTTTGACAGTCGACAAGTTAATCTCCACTTATGGTTTGAGAATCACTTTTCAGGCCATGGCAGGCCTGTCTGTGCTGCTTCTCTTGGCTGGGCTTACGTTTCTTCCGATGGACTTACGAGAAGGAGACGAAAAACTTTCCGAAGAGGAGAAACTGATGGAAGAACAGGTGGAAATAAAGAAAAAAGACAAATTGATTTCCATCATTAAAAGGCTGATTAAGCCTTCTCCTGTGTGGGGAAATAAGGCATATGCGGCATGGACAGTCGCCTTGGCTATGACGTTTATTGCTTACTACATTCCTTACATGCTCCTGGTAAGTTATTACTAATTTGTTAAATTTAGATGAAGTCTGCATACGAGCCAAGTGGCCCATCATGGCGGAACGTATCCCGGTTTCCGTAGCATGAAGCGACTAGGAATATCTCCACTCCCTCTGGATGGGATGCTTGTCCATCGCAGGGTTACCCCTAACATTAAATCCGCCGGTACCCCCAGCATTAAATCCAGGCAGGCACTGTGAGCAGGCACTGTGAGGGTAAAGTGTCTTGCCCAAGAACACAACACAATATCCCCGGCCAGGGCTCGAACCCGGACTGCTCGATCCGGAGACAAGTGCGCTAACCATGAGGCCACCGCGCCTCCCACAGTTTGTTAATTTTAAGTCTGACCTAAATCTCTAGGGAGCCAAGCCGTGCATTACTATCTTTTTGCCTGGGCACAATATTGCCAAAAGCCACAGTCATTAAGATTATTATCGTTTTCTTCAGGTCCGTCTGGCAGAGGGTGTAGGGATACCATCAACACAAGGGGCTCTACTGGTTGGCTACTTGGCCTTGGCCCAGACAGTGGGCAAGATCTTCTTTGGCAAGCTAGGGGACTCATCACGGATCAGTCGCTTGACCCTTACCCAGATAGCTCTTTTGGTCATCGCTGTGGCAGCCTGTTTGTGTCCCTTGGCACGTTCTCACACGGCCCTTCTCACGTATTCGCTGGTGTCGGGCCTTTTTGATGGGTGCCTTTGTGTGATGATCGGTCTTGTCACCTATGACATTGTGGGACGACAAATGATGGCGAGAGCTGTTGGAACCTTGTATGGTATCGTGGCGATCCCGATGACATTGGGACCTCCCATGGCAGGTACATATCAAAACTTTTTCATTGTCTCACTGGTGGTTATTTTTTGCCACGTTATGTAACGAAAAAACGCTGCTTCTACTCGTTACGTGATGTTTGTGACCTGTGAAAAGTGAGTCTGCATTTTGTGTGATTGCGATTGCGCACGAAATGTATATCGTAAACACATTTTCCCACACATGTTTTCGTTCTGTCATTTTCTCTGAAATTAAGACCAAAATTTCCCATTTTATCGTTCCCAGGTCCTGCTCTGTTGAGAGCACGGAATGTCCGTGTTGATCAAAGAGATGCCGGTGTTTCTGTTTCGCTTCCATGGCAACCATGTGCCAGCCTGTATCCGATTGGAATGACGAGGCTCATAACTAAACCAAGGATCGTCATTTTGCTTCATGTCTTTTTTTATCTTGCAGGTCTGCTCTTCGACTACACAGGCAACTACAATATCGTCTTTTTCCTGTCCAGCGGTCTTGTCATTTGCGGAAGCTGCGTCATGTTTCTCATCCCGAACCTTCTCCCTTCCAAGCAGAGCTTGGTCAAAGTCTTAATGCCTGAGATCGTTGTCTCCGTGCCAGAAAAACTTCATGACGATCAAGAGCACTTTGTCGAGAACGAGAGATCGCTAGTAAGAACTTCTTATGTTTCGTTTAAGAACTTCGCTGACGAATTTGAGGTTGACCGAAGCCGTCTGTTGTTAGACAGAACATCGAATGCAGGCTCTCGGCCGGGCAGCTTTATCTTATTCTCTATTGTTCCGGAGGGAAGCTACAGAGATCTATCATTGTCAAACGAACGGTATTCAAACAGCAGAGAAGCCAGCTACACTTCCTTAGGAAGACTTTCAGAGTTAAGGGTCGAGAGTCGAGTGAACAGTTGCGCCAGGCTAGAACCTGTTGCAGAGGCTGAGGCTTCAGATGCAACGGTGTCGTCTGAGTGTCTTGACGTAATAGTAAACGAACAATCGGCTGAAGTTGAGCTAGCTACTACATCGCTGTCGTGTAATTCCACTGAAGAGTCCACTAGCCTCGTAAACACTCTGGATATGGTATCAGATCACAAATTGAATGGGACTGATGATAATGTGCCCAGCATAACCATATCCACGTCTACTGAGAGCGGATTTACATCTGAAGAATCTGTGGCAAGTGCCACGAACACCAAGGATTTTGTTTCCTCTAAATCGGACCTGGACGGAAACCGGTTGAGCGGGTACTCTTGGAATTCAACTGGCAGTGATCTGTCGTGGAAAACGCAGTGTTCGGAGGCTGGCACTGAAGACAGTGGCTTCGCCGAGGAAGTAAGCCCGTGCGGTGTGGGAGATCAAGTGGAAATTAGTAAAGATAAATTTTCCATGAACAGTTCGTTCTCTCAAAATAACCTCAAATCAGATTTGACGGAACAGGAAAGCCCCTGCAGCTGCGACGGGACGCTTAATGCGAAGGAAACTAAAACTTCGTTCATTAGCCTTGAGGGTAAGAGTGTGGAGCATGCGCACTCCCTGAAAGAAGGACCTCTTATCATAGATCCGGGACCTACAGATTACTACAGTGAACTCGTAGACAGTCAGCTCAACGATCAGTCACAATGTGCATGCGATAAAGACGAAAATGACTTCGAAATTAAGTCTGTTACGAATGTTCAAGAAACAATCGAGCAAAACAAAGCTTTCAATGCCAAATGCCTTCCGCCGCCGGACATTTACAGTCAGTTGTTTGAAGGGATCCTGGAAAAAGTAAACGAATACACGGACAGCTTGTCAGAATTTTCAAATGACTATGACCTACTGAAAGCATGGGCAAAAGTAAGCATGACAGATGTACAATCTTTCGAACGAGAAACAGTGGTGTAGCTTCACTGATGCGTCTTCAGAAAACGAAATAACGGTGCCCTGAGATCAAGAAGCGCGAAGACTGGAGCCTAACCTTAGCACCAGTCCTTACAAATAAGAAATCTAAAGCTTAGGGCGCGCTCGTGTGTATCGATTAATGTTTACCAGTATTCTCACTGGGAAAGAGAGGGAAACATCTCAAATAGATAATAGTGAATTATAGAAGCTACTTGCTATTCAGTTGTGTTGTAAACCTTACAATGCTCTTCATCGTATGTTGCTGCGTAGATTGAAAATCTGTTTTTAGTTTTCTAGCATGTCGAAAGCTAAGTGTAAAAATATCATAGGTACAGTTTATCCTCGGTCAAAACTAGGAAGTGAAGGCTTCTTGAAGTCTCTAAAATAGCAAAACGTAATGAGAATTAATCGATTGGCGAGAGTACTGTGCATTGCATTGTGAACAGACTATAATAACAGATCTATGCTGGCCAATGCTGTTAAGAATGACCTAAAGAAAGGAATACCTTATACATCGCCGTATTTCATTGAGAATCCCAGTGGAGATATTTCACCAGACAGGCAATTGATTTGAGTCAACCGCACTACATTGTGACTCCTTTCCATCCCCAGCCATCGACTTCCCTGAATTTTCCGCGACCAACCCCAGCCTTCCCCCCTACACCTCGTTACCGCGATGAGCTTGTTAGCTCAAGCTTGCCTAGAAAAATCTAAAAATAGCTCGGGAAGGCTTCTTCGGGTCACAAGATTATCACTCTCTTTGGTCATCCCCTCGTTCTCTCGTCTATCGTAAAAATTGTTCTTACTGCTTACTGAAGAAATATTTTAGAGCGAATCTTTCAACCGTGACAAATCTAACGCATTTGGAATGTTGGGGGGTGGGGATAGAGCATAAAAACCAGACTTACATATATTTTTCAGAGGTCGTTACAATTATAAGCTAAAGCGTCCAAAGTCTTTCTCAATCTCAGTTAAAAAAAAAAAAGATTAAAGAAAGAAAAAACAGGTCAAATTAATTTATATTATTTCGTTAATATTGGGGTTGGACTGAAACTAAAAGTATTTTATTGTTAACATAAATCCTAAATTGGAACTAACTGAGTATTTTGTTTTGTAAAATCGGATAAAATATAATAGAACTGTTTTATTTATATATTGGAAAGCTTTAAGTTCACGCGTTTTAAAAATTTAAGGAAAAATTGTGTTAAGTCGATTCGTTTGCGTGAACAACTTCAAAATAGCAACCATCGATTTTATTTATTCGTTTTACGTGCATCACTGAAAGATACAAGAAGCGTACATAATCTATCATAAACTATCAACCAATTCAAAGGTATATTTTATGAAAAGGGTGCATAATTACTTTAAAGAGAAAAACTCGAATTTGTTTAGGTATTTATAATTTAAAGCGTTTTCTTGGAGGCAAGGGTGGTACAGTAGTGTTATCAAATATGTCGAACAGTCTGTTCTATCGTTGAGTGAAAAGATAGTCGCTTGTATTCAGGAGTCAGGCGGCACAATACCTCACATTACAAGGGGGCCCTCAACGACGACCTCCTTAGTAATCATTAGACAATTAAGCGTTAAGAGAATTGAGTTTGAAATAATAATCAAGTTTTCGTCTTCTATGAAGATTTCATATGATTAAACGGTATCCTTAACTAAATGCTCGTTAGGATAATTAATTGTAGATCTGACATTCTGTGCCATGAAATTAAGGAAGCATTCAAACAGTGTAGTTGAATAATTAGTATTGAAAGGATACAGAAATTAAAATAGTTTTATCGTTTGTTAATAGTTTGTGCACGTTGGTATAGTAAAGTGAAATGTTCCTCCTCCCCCTGACAATGAAAGCTGGACTGTGAATCACACGCTTATCGTAAAGAGCAGGACATGAAGTTCCCGGTGTTGTGGTCTGGCCTTTGTTGTGACACCGTGAAATGCTCGGAGATATTAGCTCATATAGAGCAGCTACTCTACAATCCGAGGGTAAATAAAGTATTCACTTCACCTCACTTGACATCCATGGTCAAGAAATCAGCTCCAAACTGTAAGCCAGCTCTCCGCAAACATGGGAATGCATAGGCTCCGTGAGTCGGGATCAGTTTCAGAGTAAAATTCCTCGCAAGCGTAGCTAATTCCAAGGGATGAAAAGAGCGAACGCTGCTGAGCTTTAAGGGGTGGGAGAGGGTCACATGCATTTAAGTAAAATTTTAGGAAGTCTAAAGAGAGGTTAAAAGGAAAAAAAAATCGTATTGGAACACCACCAGACAGTTCAACGCACCCGAATGGGCGCCACAGGTTGGTGGACAACTGTTTGGCGTACGTCTACCAATTTTTAACTTCAAACTTTAATTTTAAAACAACATCAAATCTTCAAAATTTGCTACTTCCCTAAATTTTACTACTTCTTTGAGAAAAGTTATTTATCACCAAATTTTCCCCCAAATCACCAAAATACTTACAAACCAGCGCAAAACGTAGCTATGCGGTATGAGCAGAGAGATTTTTGATTGCTTGAAACGTACAGGAGATATCTGCGTTAAAACCATAATACTCAGCCAAACTACGGCCTTCATGTTAACCCCACCTTAGCGTCTCTCAAGTCCTAGGGCATGTTGTTGTGCATCCCTATTATGTTTAGGCTCGATTTCTACTGTTCTTTCTCTCTCCACATACATGCATAGAAAATCATGCGTCTCTTTTTTTTATAGCCAACGACGAGTGAGCAAAATTTAAGTCATGCTCCGACTAATACCAAGTCATGCAGCCTTCACAGTACAGTTTACAGCGTCATTCTACTGACATCCATGTTGTGGTAAATTGACAGTCGTCAAAGCAAGGTAAATGTATCCGCTGACCAGAGTCAGGTGACCTTTGCGCGCTGGCGCGCCGCTGTTGTTAGTTTCCTGCATTGTCCTTGTTCTTTGAGATTGGTCAGAGTGACTACTTTATCTTTAGGCGATAAAATGGAAAGAAAAGAAACAAACAATCCTTAAGAGGCATAGAAGAGAGGAAAATTATGGGATAGAGAGTCATCAGGCCTTGTTATATCTCCCGACTCAAATACGTTTTCCGATTGGAGGAGAACGTGGTACGTGTCGTCAGTCCCACTAACTCCCTAGGGAAACAACAACTTGAACTTTTGACTCGCGCGTGATCAGTTCGTGCTCTATTTGTGAGCCAAACATTGAGTCAGCCGAAGCCATGGTGTAATGACAGTGGTGAAATGAATTTACACTACGGCTATTACACCACGATAATGACGTCAAGGAGGTTTTTTCGTCACCACCCAGTGTCACGTGGTACAAATCAACCAATCAGAAAATCGGAATTCGTACAGTGTATGAAGTTGAATAATATGCTGTGATAAAACACTCGAGAAATGTAGAAAAAAAAAACGAACCGCAGCCTGTAGCTCGTGTTTTCTTCAATTCCTTCTCAAATATGCCCGTCGTGTTTTATCACAGTGTAATACACGGCAGCCACGGCTTTGGCTTTTTGGTTTTCACGTCAAATAAGATTAATTATCACCCAAGTGAAAAATAAAAGCGCTTAACCATTCAATAAATTGAGTCAAGAAATTGAAATATCGTCTGAGAAGAGTACTGAATATACAACGTGCCAAAGTTTTTTTTGGGGGATGTGCGATATTCCGAACTCGAGTTATTCGGCAAAAGGTATCATTGAAAATTATAGTGTTTAGTATGGAGACGCTATGTTGGAGCCCATCTGAGGGACTCCAACATGGCGGCCGGAAGTCAGTGAAAACATCTGGAGTTAACTTTGGCTCTCTCAAATCGTTTATTCTCTCTGTTAAACTTGAAAACATTCGTACAGGGACTTCTCTCAACATATTGGTTACTCAGAACTGGAAAACATATGGCTAATCGATATTTTCGTTTACGTAACATGTTACTCAGAAACAATGCTGATGTCACGCATTGTGAAAAAACTGTGTTCTATTTTCAAAACAAAGGGGTCTACCGATCAGAAGACAGGCCAACAGATATATGCTTAAAAATGACTTTTAACTGATAAAGGTTATTAATTTCAGTTTTTTCTGTCGTCACGTGAAAACCAAGAACACATATAGCCGTGACCTTCCGGGCGCGAAGTTATACACCGTTGTACAACTCTGGCCTTCACCAGGATTGAAATCGATATCTGCAAGTAGCATGCTTTTGACCATTCGTTCATGTAAATAAAGTAAGCTATCAGATTGAAATATTAAGACAATAAATAACACCGCGAACCCTGCCATGCCAGTTCAGAAAACGCTGTGACATTAAAAGATGTCGTGACCAACATACTGACCAATCAGTTCACAGTTTTTGACACACCCCTCATCACGCCCTCTGGCTTAACAATACCGCGATACTCTGAATATTAATGAATGTATGAACGTTTTGCATTTGGGACAATCTGTGCTGTTGTTATTCAAGCAGATATTTTAAATTATTGTCAACGCTATTTAAAACAAACATATCTGAACAGGAGCTTGAAGTCTTCAAGAAAGGTTAGTTGGCTGTATGTTACATTTGATATTTTACCAGAAAAGATTGTCAAAGTCTGGCAACGCAAACTGAAACTATCATCAGAAACTAATATTGTCCTTAGGCTGAAAATTTGAAGCGGTTGTTAGGTTCCCGAGTTAATTCTTCGATTCTTGATTCTAATCTCATGATGTTCTGATCGAGTCTATAATAATTTCTTTCTGTTAGCGTTTGTGGTTTGTTTTAAATATCATCGTTCAGCGAGCATTACTGATGGTATTTTACAAGTATCCCTGTTGTTTGGCCAGTCAGAACTTCCATTGGCCTGTTGGTTTCTTGTTTTCCATCGAAGGAACTAGAAAGTCAAAGACGTATGCAGTGTTTCGCAACCCCGGTTCGCCTCACTTTCAACTATGTTGTTCAGAGACTGAAAATTCGATCGCATTTTAGACATCTTCCTTACTAATTTACATGTTGTTTAAAGTTTCCTTGAAGAGCTTTTTAGCCTTCGATGTACAAGTTTTAAACAACCAAAACTGGATTCTTTAGCATATTCCTGGTGCACTGTATCAAAAAGCTCTTTAATAAACGACGACGCACTACAAACTACATGTTAAAGAAAGTTATGCAAGACATTCTAGCCTTATTCTGCTTTCGTGATTCTGCTGTTAGATGTAAATGATTGTGTGCTGCTTTCTTCAAGGTCAGAGTAAAATTAAAGGAGTGAGAGGGCAAAATAATTTACGCGAGTACGGGATGAAGTTTATTTAAAAAAACCATAATATTCAGAGCGCCCATTTATGTCCATTCATATGGACAGGCTCACTAGAGCTGTGTCTATAAACGGCATTACAGGCACCAGACGACGATAATTAAGGTGAATGGACATGCATCACGCGATGACGATGCAGAGCAGATACCGTCACAAAAAGCAAGGTCACTGAAAACATTGCACAATGCCTCTGGCACTGAAGGTGAAATAAAACCTATTTTTGTCGACGCAATATTAAATTAATACGCATCGAAACGTGCTTCTGCCTTGATGTACAGTTATGTACATAGTTTTTAAACATGACATGCAAATTGCCACAAAAGCCCTCTTTAGGGAGTGCCAATAAACTTTGTATTGTATTGTATTGTACCACACACATTAACTTATGCTCAGTGGCCCATGCCCCCGGCGCTGTCATGCAGACTGTCAGTAAAAATGCGATCTTTTTCTCATTCATTATCCCTCATTTATACACCCAGGTGCGGAGTAGTATTGGATGCCGGCGAATTTAAGGCCCCTTTGAGTTCTTGTTCTCAAGTTCACGGATAAAGACAGATCGGTCGTCAACAGTCTGTTTTGCAGTCCGCATTAGCAAAGTTTCAATCGCATGTACGAAGAGTTACCGTTTAGACTATTTCAGTTTGCGGCTAATCAAGCAAGGGACACCAATAGTACTACGCCGTAGAGAGTAGTTGTGCTGTGACATCAGCTTATTTCAATTCTCCCGTTCATGTACGGATGCTGAGACAAGATAGTGTTTGCATCACAAAATAGTTTTTGCACCACGTTACGTTTCGCATTCTTATAAAAATTGGTTATTGTTAAGGAATAACATACGCTGGAGCAAGAAGGGATAATATATATTGTAATGTGTGATCGGATCGATCGCAGGCCTGTCGTGTGTTCGTGGGAAAGGGGTACACTTCACCTTAACAGGGCCTCTCTCTATCAGGGAATGGTTAAGGAACCCTTACAAAATGCTGCACAATAATCAGAAAACGATTTAAACGGTGACGGGAGTGTGGTGAACCTTCACGTCGCTTTGTACTGCAGAAACTAAAAGTTAGTAAAGGTTGCGCGCTGCTGGGTTTGCGTCCAGACTGGGATGTATTGGTCGTTGTGCTGCAATGCAAATTTTCAGTTGACTGAGAATTTAATTCACTTATTGTTTTACAAACTAATTTCAAGACCGACAATTGTGGTAATTGTGAGTAAACCAATCACAGGAGGGGTCCTTAATTTCTCTGTTTGTCCAATACGGTTTCGAAATGTGTTCTGTTCTGGGTTTAATTATTCATAGATATCATTGTTACTTTTTATTTTTGTCACCCACATTTTCAAAAAAAGTTTATCAGCGTGGAATTCACAAGAGATATTTTACAGGGAATTGATAATTATTTTCGAGAAATGTTTTCAGCCTAGCTGGATATATCTTTCGTTGTCAAAATTTAAAACGCTGACTTACCCTGATCGGATGAGTAAGGTCGAGAGCGCAGGTTTGTGTGAGGAAAGAAAAACGTCACTGGTTGTCAGGTATAGTTCACTGAAAAGTATTGGCGCGGAAGAAATTTTATTCTTTGTTTTCGATTATCTGTGCGGTGAAAATAATGCAAAAAATATTGTAATTTCGAAGAATAGCTAAAAGAGAACATTGAATTATGTACCAAGTATGTATTAATTAAGGATTCAGTTATGTCAGTTCGCACATAAATACATTTCGAAGGGAACCAAAAATGTTAGGGCGCAATTAATGTACTAATCAGTATGTTTATCCGAACTCTTTTTGTATTAACCGACCACTGTTGCGTATTGACGTGGCTCCATATCCCTGTTACCTCTGCAATATTTTAATATTCCTTTGTGATGGATTAGCGCCGAGGAAATATTTTAAAATTAAGGTTCTGTCGTCCTAAGAATATTCCCATACTCCGCCGGAAAATTACATGGCTTGAATAATCACACAGAACAATTTAAATATAAAAGTTAACCTTTACCCTATTTTCACCTTCATGTAGTATATATTAATCTTTTTTCTGTCCTTTACAGTCTGTAATCCTCATCAAAACTTGATAATAAAAATGGCGACCTTGTCCCAGAAGAGGATGAAAATAATCCCAACAAAACCCAGGGTTTTTACTCTTGAGGAAGTCTCATATCATACCGACATATCTTCATGCTGGATCGTGATCAAGGACAAAGTTTACGATTTAACCAACTTTTTGGATGAGGTAAATTGAATTATTTGTGCGTTTTCGACAAAATTCGCTTCTTACAGTCTCTGTACGTTATAGGTCTGTTGAAAATATTGTAATTTTGAGAAAAGCTTTGGATAGAAAATGTGATTGTGATCAAGAAAATTATTCGTCGACTGTGGACAACCGTCAGAGCTTATTTGTTCGACCAGCGAAGAACTGACACTCGAATGTTAGGGAGTTTTACGCCCTGTAAAGAAAAATAGTTATTTTTTAACCTCGATGTCGCAACTGTGTAGATCTGTTCAACAGTCTGTCGGTCTAAAAACTTGCTCAGGCGTTAAATTCCAAAATTAAAGAAGACACGAAAAATTAGCCATTGCAGTACACGTTCTCCAAAATACGTACGGCTTTGTTATTTCACGTTGTTCAACGTTTTCCACAGGAAGGCAAAGAAATATACAAAGAATCAAAACACACGTGCAGATGCTCATTAACCCTTCTTGTTTGGTGAGGATCGCATCTGCCTTCGCCGTCGTGGTTTGCTAAAACTCCCTGTTGTGAACACTTTACAGCCCCCGTTAACTTCAAGTTGAAAAATAGCTAATTTGTGTTTGAATGAAATTGGCCGTTGGCAATTGGCAAGATCGAATATCAAGGAATAGCACAAGTTTTCTCAATGGCGCGTTCGCGTATAATTGTCTCAGTATGGCCGTTGAAGATTTCTGCTTGTCAGGCAGATATTTTGATCTGATTAACATCTAAATTCATCCCATGATATAAGTACATAAACAAGCATGTGCATGCTTTAGGGAATTCGGGACGATCACTAAATGGAAACACATTTGTCTTGATCATATATTGTAACGTCTGATTTTTCCGGTTCATTTTAGTGTAAATCTACTGGCATTCTATCACGAATGTTGCTCTCTTATTGGCAACTCTACTAGGGTAGCAGTGGGCGGTTGCCCACAAAATGGCGGCCGATTTGCGTTTTTCGAAGTGTTTGTGGAGAGGATTTAGATAAATTTTTGAACAACTAGATTTATAATAAAGCAATTAGATTATTTGCTCTCGATTTGTCAGCGTGATGGAAATCTCGAGCTCAAGTTGTTAATCTAAGAGATTAATGAACACTGAGACAATTAAAACGTATTGATTTACTGACATAAAGGAACTTGAGAGTGAATTTAACTGGTATCAATTCAGCATGGATATATAGACTTCTACTATCTTTGAGTTAAGGAGCTATTTACTTTGTTTTTAGCATCCCGGAGGAAGCGAAATCATGCTGGAACACGCAGGTGAGTAAAGAGTCAATCACAAAATTACATTTACTATAGTGCTAAGATAATATTTTGCGAGACTAAACTGTACAAATAAAGCAAGTTTGTAGCGAACTTATAATCTTCGGGACAACCCATAGATTAAGTCGATTTATATATTGCTTTCATTGAGTCAAGATCCATAATTAATAAATTGAGACCCGTCCTTATAAAACTTGCAGAAATTACAATTGAGAGATTTTAGTTAATTAAAACATCCATGTTTAAGGCCTTATGCGGTCGATGGCGCGATGAGGACGGATGATGATGAAAACATTCATGGAATTACTTACATTTCAGTTGTCACTGGTGGCGGATTTCCATATAGCACTCCATATAGTTCCCTTTTTAGCCCTTTTAGTGCCAAGATTAATCATCATCATCATCCATCACGATTAATTTTCTTTTTCCTCTTCGTTACCCTTTTTCATTGGCCAATATACATGTCCACTGGGAGGCGTCATGAGCATGTTATCACCAGCTTTACTCATACGCGAGGTCTCTGCCATAGCCATTGACGAGACCAGCAATCACGTTGGATTTAGAAGCTCCTGTTTCTGTATTTCACTCATTTGAGAGCTCCGACCATTTTACTTTGGAGAATTTAGTCTGTACAAGCTCAATTATTTCTCCTGAACAATCAGTTCCGTCATTCTTGTTACTCGCCCTAAATGAATTTGAAAAACAACTTGAAGATGAAGGAATTCGAATTAAACTTCTTCCGAGGGCTAATTGTTAAGAATGCCGTCTTAGATTATTTCATTAAGAAAAGTTAACATTGCATTTAACGTAAATATTTCTGAATTCTCCATAATTGAGGTATGGATGCCACCACCGTGTTTCAAGATATTGGCCACTCGACTGAAGCCCAGGACAGTCTCTCAAAATATTACATTGGCGAGCTGCGAGAGGTTAGTGTACATTTCTAGACGTAACTTATAATCCCCATTTACACCAAATAAACTAGTTTAAATACAACAGGTTGAGGTTTGTCCAATTTGTCGATTACGCTCCACGATCATTTTGAAAAGACAAATTTCAATTAAACCACCTTGATACCTTGTCTTCATCAAACAGATCTTTTTCCTGGTTAAGTTGCGCGGGGTGTGCGCGGTATGAGAAACTACTTTTAAACCTTGTTTAGATATTAAAGCCACTTTTAAATACGTTTAATATGTTGGTGTGAACAGGGTATTAGGCTCTTTCAGGCGTTTAGTTGCCTGGAAGAGGCTAGGCGTAACTGGGTAATGTGTCCAGATCAGATTCAAAATCTCAATGTTTTGTAATGTTTACTGTAAAAGAAAGAGAAATACATATGTGATCCATGTTTACTCATTAGAGAGCTTAAGCAAACCACGACGACGACGGAAACGAGAACGTCACCAAACAATAGGTTTAAGGTGGTATGATACCCTAAAATATGGTGATTTCAAAAAAATCTCAATTTATTGAGAACACAAGATTTAGGACCCTTGAACACTTGTCGAAAACATTTTCAAGTGATCTTGCTAATTTTCGTCTAGATGACTGCGAAATTTAAGGAAAGTACACAGTGGTATAAGTTTTTTTACCTAGCAACGACCATAGCAACGGATGTTTACCATAAGAACAAGCCAAAATAACTGATTAGTTTGAACATATATAAATGAAACTTTGGAGAAAAGCTTTGGAGACATGCACAACTCCATTGACATAATTAGTTGTTAAAGGTTTTGCCTCGATTCGCCATCACAGGCTCATTCATTTTCCTTATGAAAACGAGTATTTCCTAAAACTGTGGTATCTTTTTACAAAATAGAACAAACAATGCACCCCCTCCCCCGAGATCCAAACTACACCCGCCCCGTTATTTGTGGCTTGTTAAATGCTAATACTTCTTGTAAAAAACTTTGCATTTTTCTCAAATGCCTATTTTTGTACCGACTGACTTTACGCCAACATTTCTATTTTGTAAGCTATTTAAGTAAAATTCCTGCAACTTTAGGTAAACGAAGACTGATAGCGTTGTAATGCAATAAACCAATAAAATTGTAATATTTTAACTTCTGTCACGTGACAGGAAATGATTTGTCCAATGGGTGTGGTATGAAATGAGGTTACTTCCAAAAAACGCCTGTAAAAGCACTGAACAGAAGAATCAACTGCCAAAACGTAGCTTCATTGCACAGAACAAAACAGAAACATACATAATATGTTTTATTGACAGCCAAATCTTGTTTTGTGAAAGAGCAGGAAGTGTTGGCGTTAACCCTATAAACTCCTACTTCAAAAGGCTTTGGCTGGTTGCCATAGCAACCATTTGGAGTGAAACCTTCAAAATTCATTTTCTGTTCATGAGTGCAATAGCACACAATTGATCTTTTTTCACCAAATTTAAACAAACTTTTTGGTTCATATATAGGGTACCATACCACCTTAATGAGCAAAACAATAGCTGTGCATGTGGGTTATAAATCTTTGTACATTTCTTCGCCCTGCCGTAAGGGTCCACGAATGATCCCCAAATTGGACTGCAAATGATCCTGGACCGGAAATGGTCCCCATATTGGACCGCAAATAATCCCTTCCCAAAAACGGAATGGTATGGATAGCTTAATGGTGTGGACAGGGCATTGCAACCTCATTCCCTGTGTCTCTCATCTTAAGAACGAGGTTGAGGGGATTGGCGAACGTGAATACCGCTATTTTTATATAAGCCATCTTAGATAATTTTTCCTCTCAGCTGATACGTCCGCTGTAATTTATCAATTCAGCTAGTCCAGTCCCTGAACTCTCCTTTCTTCCCGCCCCTAATATAGGGGCTGAACCCGGCAGGCGAAAGAAGAGTC
>CM042746.1:4543916-4553916 GCA_022496165.2 Catalaphyllia jardinei
AGCTTCTTCCTTCCATTTTGGTGGCGATGAGTGCACTTGATTAGTACAGCTTGATGTTCCCACACTCGAAGACGCGCATCTTTCTCGGGCCTCTAGTTCGGTCTTAAAGGCCTTCTTAAAGACAATGCGCCGAATCCACTCCTCGTGCTTGAAATCCACGTGCGTGGATTTCAAGTACAACTTCGTCATATATCTGGCGAATCGTCTTGATATCGGCCATCGTACTCACACTGCTTAACTTTATTAACATAGCATCCATATACGCATTGATGATGATCTGTTTTTGAGCGAACCTCTCCTGAAGAAGATCAATTGCCGTTTTATAATTTTCTTCTGTTAGAGATAATCCCGCAATTGTAGCATATGCTGCTCCCTCTACTAAGCTTCTTAAGCGATTACATTTCTCGACATCCGAAATACCATTTTCATGAACAGCAATTTTGAACCTATCCCACCATTCTTGCCACGTTTTGGAATCAGCCGAGAATTTTTTTAGGACGAGTTTGGGAAGTTTGGTTGAATGTGACGTTGACCCTGTAGCTTGAGACTTGTAGACACTGCAGAAGGTTCCGAAGGTTGTGAAGGTGTCTTCAATGCCTTTAAGAGTGAATCCAGTTTGAGTAAATTAATAAGGTGCATTTCATCCTTGATGCCCTCCGATTCTTCAATTTCCTCATCAATGTTGCCTTCCTTGACGATGCCCAAAATAGACTTGTCCAAGTCTTCCAATACTGAGAGCTTTCCCTTTAGAGAGAGAGATCCTCAACAGTTCTATTTGCTCCTCGTCATCAGGAGCTATTTCTGGTACTCGTTTGAGCAATTTCGAAACATACGCGCGGTGGCCACCTTGAATCCTAATTTGCTGTTTAACATCCACAGACATTATTCTCCTCGTTCCTTGAATCTGGCTCTCTAGCCGCCTCCAAATCCGGCTCGAAGGACTAAAATTGTGTCGAGAATGAGTAATAAATCCAACTCCTTCGAAAGTGATCTACTGTATTTCCAAAAAGGACCCGTTCCGTACAAAGCTGATTACATCTGAATATATTGCGTGAGCATGCAAAACCTAAAATACATCAGTAACATCTGTTCATTGTTCCTGTTCACGATAAGAACCGACAACGCTGATTGACTTGATACATCATTCCGTTTACTATAATAACATCTAACATATTAAGCGTAAAGGCGAATTATCTGTAATCCGATCAATAATGGTTAACTTGACAGCTGCTAGTAACGCAATGGAAAAGTAATAAAGAAAAGACAAAGACAAACAAAAAACAATGTCACACTATTTCAGAAGGCTATCGACATAATTCACTTGTTTTGATAAAACCAACACCTTTGTATACAAACGTTTTCTAGTAATTCAATGTAAAAACCCCAGAGCCAAGTAGATGGGCTTAGCCAATTTTCCATTGATCTTGTGGATTGCCTGTTTCGTGCTCGTGTATTGATAAGTTGTTTCCACTGATCGAGACAACCATCAGGTGCAACACCTGTTCATCTCTCAATAGGCGTTTGTAAGGGCTTCCTGGTCCTTATATGGCAACACTGATACGATGGTGTATGGGGATATAATTTTTCAAACTTGCACGACTTCTTAACAGCGGCGAGAAAGAAAAGCGGCACCA
The DNA here is from genome assembly GCA_022496165.2 of Catalaphyllia jardinei. Classification (NCBI taxonomy): domain Eukaryota; kingdom Metazoa; phylum Cnidaria; class Anthozoa; order Scleractinia; family Caryophylliidae; genus Catalaphyllia; species Catalaphyllia jardinei. The sequence goes on from CM042746.1 coordinate 4,545,551, forward strand.
CACGCCACCAGTAACGAGATCACATGCATTGTGGTCTAGCGTAGCTAATTTTGCTAAATAGGTTCCGTAAAGGAATTCTAAGGATTTTTGATAACATTTGTTTCATCCAAATCATCAGAGATCTCTAAAGTCTATACAAATGAATCCCAAACGCATAACTGATTTTATCCCGGATGTTTAAAGCGACATTGTTTCATTGTTCAGTGTGTAGGCGTGACGCAGATCTTAGTTAACAGTTTAGTCCGATCCACAGATAACAAGACAACATGATCTGACTCAGGATCATGATCTCTTGCAAATAATCACTGTCCAGGTAGACGTATTACTAGAGAAGTCCGTATCTGGGCTGCTTACCCAGGATGCTCCAAACATTCACTGGCACCTGGATGGTTAATGCCTGGTTAATGTGACAGTACAAATTCTCTTCTTGCAGCCTAAGAACAACGTGGACAGCACCTTTGTTCTTTTTATACTTCAGGCCCACACGTCTTCAGAATCAGATACATAATCATGTACGGTGTCCGAACCCCAAGAGCTTACACCCCAATCATGATCAGAACTTGAGTTCTTGTAATCCTTCCAGATGTCTCCACTGCTGTTGTAGTATGGACCCAGATTCCAGATGAACTGTTCATGTCTTGTCTTTTCTCTACAGCAGGTCAAGTTTTCATCGGTACATTTGGTGCAAACATACTGTAGGGTATCGCCCCTCCATCCATGGGCAAAATTGCAACTATCAGTGACTTCGATTTCCGCTGTCGTTGTGTTTGTGTGACGCAGACACTCTTGTGACTTCCGAGTGCCGAGAACAAAAGCGCCATGATGAAGTTTTCCATCTTGCGACACGTATCTTGGGTCAAAATTTCTCCTCTTGTGGCCAAGGGTTCCTTCGACTGTTTTCCAATTTTCTCGTTTCTTGGTTAAAACTTCTGCCTCTCTACGCCATTTGCAAGATTTCCAACCATCATTTGTAGTGTCTGTTCGCCATGCCGATCGCGACTTACGTACGTCCAGGCCTGAAATGGAACGATTTGCTATGGTAGGCGGTGAACTCGAAAGAGACCCCCATTCGGGGACACGGTCATCTTCAGGGAACCGTGTTGATAAACGGGCGTAATGACGCGTAGGTGGACTGCAACGGAAGTTTTCTTTAACGTGGTGTCGATTAAATCCCTCATTGTGAGGTGCCTCTGATGAATTTCTGGCCACCTGAGTCTTACTTCGACTAACATAACGAGAGGAAATACTCCATTTCTTGGAGTCATTGGACCTCTCGGATGAGGGGTAAGCTGTGGGCAATGACGTACTTGACGTTGTTTGTCGTTTTAATGCAGCGTAGGTGTCGTTGTCAACTGGATCATATGCATAGGGTCCAGCAACAGTAAAACCAACGTAAAACCAAAGGTCATCTTTACTTTCGTTTGGATAAAGTGTGTTGTCGAAGTGTAGTTGGATTCCTTTGTATGAGATAATGCCTTTACTGCCTACGTCTTTTTGACCTTGCACGCGTTCTAACCTCTCGGAGGGCTCCTTCCCTCTCCAGAACTCCGTTTTGGTTTTCCACTTTGTCTCCAGCCACCGAAACTCTTGACTGCTCAGAATGGCGTTGAGACCAATGCCCTTACCAAGAAAATATTCTGCACCAGATTTTCGAAATCCTGATCCTGCCTTTTCTCTAACAATGCTGGAACATTTGTTGACTGATGCTTTAGTGTCTGCATCGTAAGGAGCAAGGCTTCCATTGGGAATGGGAAAGTGAATCATGTAATAGAAGAGATGCGCCCATTCTGAGTTTGGGAACTTTTCCACCCATTTCTTGACAATTTTGTCTAGTTGGTCAACTGGAGGTCTGTTTTCAAGTTGAAGACAAGCCTTGGAACAAATCAGCATATCATTATGGCTTCCACGACCACAAAGACAAATAGGTTTCAGCCACTTGTAAATAGAAGACACATCTGCATCAGTAAGGGCTGACCAAGCGCTGTAGGGTGTCTCATCCTTGAAAAAGAGCATGTCTTGAACCCTTTGTTGATAAAGAGCAAGTTCTTGGTTTGTTGAAGAAAAATGGGACACTGAGTACTCTTCGGTAGTTAGCTCTCTTTTGTCGAATCCGGTAATTTCATAGAATTTTCGGCGAAGATTTGAAGCTCTTATCTTTGCATTATTAAGACCTCTTATTTCATTATCATCATATGTGGTCGTTTGCTTAAGTTTAACATTTCCAAACAGCTCATTCAGTAGATCAAGTGTGGTAGAACAAAGTCCCTGCACGTATTCTTGATCATTCAGCGAAAGAACGTCTTCCATTTCAGAGGGGGCATCTCCTTTTTTCAAGTACGTGGTGAATTTTCTGACTTCGAACTGAAAACAGGGCAGATCCTTAATGATTTGTAGTAAGGAAACGATGGCTTGGATCTTTCCGATCATTGAAAAATGATTAGGCTCACGGGAATTCTGAAGAGCTTTGTCGTATACTCCTAATGCTTTGCGGCATATTTCAATCGCTTCAGGAAGTGATGGAAGCAATGGAGGCTTAAAATCCCTGAGCTGAAGAAGATAGAGAACACCCTTAGTCGTGTAGTGGTTGACGTAACTGGGTTGGTGAGAAACAGCAATGTCCACTGCAATGTGTGCCGCATCAATTCCAGTTCGAGGCATGGACAGCTTTATGGGATGTTCTTTCCTCATAGCGTTGTATAGTCGCTCATGTAGCTTGTCCTTTTCGTCCATTTCATTTGCACGCATCTCATAGCCCATGAATCTTGCCATCTGTTGCCATACGTATGCTTTATCCTCGGTTTGTGTTGCTTGCTCACAAATCGTAAGAAGAACATTCAGAGCGCCTTGAATGTTACTTTCTTTATCCAAGATATCCATGATGACAGGTGAATATCTGGTGCGTTTCCCGTAAAACCCAAAGACTTCGTTTTCTAAATCAGTACCAACTACGCCGTCGTCTGTTGCCTGCTCCTCGACAAAGACAGGATCAGATATTCTTTTACGTTCCAAAAACAGTCGAAAAACTTGCTGTCTCACGAACTTCATTACGTATGCCTTTCCACGGCAGACCTCCTCTAAAGTGCGTATGGCGGTGTTCTCTAAACTTATCCCTGATATGACGACCTCACTGACGAGGGAATGTGCTGGTCGCCAGCCATAGTAACCATTGGTTTCGTTTTGTTCTTCAACAAGGAGTCCTCCGAAGACTTCATGGACATCTTGAATAGCTGGACATCGCTGTTTTGCCACCAAACTTGTCTCATAGAGGCAGTCCAGTACCACAGAATGAGGTAGGATGACCCAACCATCACTGTACTTGTTTAGAAAGCAGCACATTTCGAGCATCCTTCTGTGCATCCTCTGTGAATCACCCAGGAAAGCCATGAGGATACTGTGGATGTGATTCTGTAGCCTCTCTTCGATCTTCAAGTAATCTCTTCCAAAGAGTTCCAAACCAAACCAAATGAACCTCTTTTCTCTTTCAAGAACTTGTTCAGCTTCCCTTCTTCTCTCGTTGTCGCTCATGATGTTAATCAAAATATTCTTAACAAGACTCGTCTCCAACTCGTCCAGTTTTCGAAGAGGTGTAATCTCAAATTTGGTATTTGTTGCTGATTTTGCAATGGGCAGCGTAGCGAGCACAACACATTTTGTTTGTCTTTTCATTATGTGTTCTGTCAAGAGACGCACATCTCTCTCTGGGAAGTTGTCAACAAGCAAAAGAACAGGAAGTGCGTAGTTGAAATTCTTCTCGTCGTAGCCAATACTTTGTAGTTTATCGATCTGGTAGTCTGTAGACGATGTTATGGCTTTTACCACAGCACAGCGATAGTCCTTTCTTCTATTCCAAAGGATTCTGCGAGAGAGGGTAGTTGCACCAGATCCTGGTTCATAGGGAAGAGTTATGGTCTTCATGTGGTAGTTTGCGTCAATGTTTTCTTTCGATAGAGACTTCAGTGCCCGTTCAACCTTGGTGTTTACCTCTTTTTCAAGACTTCGAGGAATGCTGTGGTCTTGGAGCAAATTGATCTGGCTAGCCTGAGCACCCTTATAAAATGCATCGCGTTCCTTTTCAATGGCTTCTGCTAACTTGGGCAACCGAGGGTTAGGGCTGTATACTTCTAAATCGTTCCAGGAGTTGACAATTTTATTGAGAACCTCCTTGTGTTGTCCTGTAAAATATGGTAGTTCCGTTGTGGCTCCCTTTTCCTCAAACTTTGACGGTCCCACCATCTCACGTACAATTTCCTTCAAAAAGACCCAGGGAATACCGGTTATGAAACATTCCCTTAATTCCTTCCGAAGCGAGAGCTTTGAAGCGTTGATGAAAGCCTCTGCCACAGGTCTGGTTTCACTAACAATGGTAACACAGCTACTGGCCGAATTCCCGAGAATGCTAAAACTGCTTTCCATGATATCTGTCATTTCTTCAATCGCAGTTTCGCCGAAACACAAGAAGACACACACTAACCGCCCGGGGAGAAAGCACTCTTTGTAAGCTGACAGAGCACGATACAAGCAGTCCTTGGAACACGTGATCCAATCACCCTTCTGCATTTCTTCATTGCTGAGAATCCAGGTTGTTCCTCGAGTAGAGAGAAGTGTATCTTTGTCGGTTGCGTCTTTAAAATCGTCAAGAGTTCTAACTTTTGCGCGTAGTGCGTCCGTTGTCTCGTTGCAAGCGTAGTGTAAGCCATCTCGTTTAGTTGATGGGTCAAACAAGTCAAATACGGCAACCCATGGGATGTTTTGCAGGAATGAAAAATGTGCTGTTCCTCTGTACTGAGCAGGTAACTTGTTTGCGATTAGCATGTAGCCATAGTCTTTGTAGTTAAGGTCGTGTAATCGTTCTCTTAATCTTTTTGCATCACCATCATCTAGACTGAAGTCTACATGGACAACAGAAAAAAAACTTACGTTATGTTAATCATTCTAATGCTTTGCTATTTTATTTTATTCGAAGTAAGTGTACTCCATAGAAGTGTACGTATTCAAAGGCAAAAGCTATTGTTACATATCACCACCAGTAGTGTCATGTAGACCACATCAAGCGTTAATTCATGCTTAGCTCCCCAAAACAATGAATGAAATAAATATTGTGAGAGGACTTGCCTTCGGGTATTTCATTCCAACCTGTAAAGATAAAGAGGAACTAGTGTCAAAATTTAAATAGGAAACCCTCACTCGTTTCACTGGTTACTGTACATTTAGCTCATTCCCATACTAAAGAAAGGAACAAAGGTGGCACATAAGAAATGATGAAATGGCCCATGAAGTAAACTTCAGTAAAGTTATAGTATCGTGGACTCGACAACTGAATATAACAACGTTTTATACTATATACGTGGACTAACCATGTTTTTCCTTCCGCCTCCACTCCTTGTACTTTATTTCCAGGGGTTTCTTCACTTGTCTGTCAACGTCAAGGTGTTTCACGCAGCTAGATGCGCCATTGGTACGAATTGCAACGTCGTCAAACTCGTCTTTGACTTTGAAGTAGTCGCCCAACCCCTTCTTTCCAGAGCAATCCTTGTCAGCTCCTCGCTTCTCGGTCCAGTTTTTGGTGTAATAAACGTTGTCTTTGCAGAATCGCCATTCTCGGGTCACCTCTATTTCTATGACGTACAGGTTAGTACGATTTCCTTGATTCTTGACTGGGACAAAATGTATGTTTATACAATTTTGTTCCCCTCCCTTTTGAAGAGGTCCAGCGTCGCTCTTGATGTGATCATCAAGGACAAACTGGAAGGCCTTATTGATGTCATCTTTGATATCCTCGACCTCGAGTCCTAGGATTTCCCCATGTTTATACTTTGAACCTTGCTCCTGACTGTCTCCAACTCCGAAGTAGATTATGCCGTTTCGGTCATTATTTAAACAAGCGCAGATGAACTTTTTTGCCTTTTCCATAATCTTCCATGGAAGAGAACAAAGTTGGGCACTCACAAGTGATTTGAATTCCAATTCTCTGTTTTCTTCAGCGTCCAAAACCGAACCTTTCTCATAGAAAATGTCTTTTCCGATGTGTCCGCGAGGCCTTGGGTTACCTGCCGGAAATGTTTAAATCTAAATTTTAAAAAAGCGGTAACACTTGAACACATAACATCTCAGAACTGGGGCCCGTTTCTCGAAAGCCCCGGAAATGTTTCGGGGTCCATAAAGTGCATACAGCTGAAACTTCTTGTATAAAGGGTACCTCTGTTCATATTAAGAATAAGTGAATAAAACATCTCGAAATTTTAGTTCATCTGTATCTAAAAACGGGGAAGTGTATACCCCTGAAACGTCTTGTATAAAGGGTACCTCTGTTCATATTAAGAATAAGTGAATAAACAGCTCTTTCGAGATGGTTGTTATGGCTTTAAGGGCCCGAAAAGTTTCCGGGGTTTTCGAGAAACGGGCCCCCGTAAAGATAAACGCTAGTTGATTCGTTATCTCCAAGCTTAAAAAGATATCAACAACCGTGATTCAGTTGATCACTACTCTGTAGCGAGTATTAATGTTGTCCTAATCAAACCCTCTGGTAAATAAATAAGGTTTCGCGCTTGGGTCGCTTAGTCCCCGTCCTTAGATTAACCTCCATCTCTGTCCACAAACACCGAGTTTCGTGGAACTCGTTGCTCCTACAAAATTATTTTCCTCTTATCTTGTACCTGTTGGGGCAACGAGCAGCCATTGACATAAGGAAAGTATTATAACATACTTGCTACCGAACTAGCGTGAGTTTCGTCCTGGGGAAATGATTGCATGATCGATCGTTTTTACAAGTTTCCCGCTTACAGCTGGCGCAACTGAAATCTGTATTGACCAATCAGGATTAAGCAGGCTGGAAATACTTTGCTCAGTGTCCTGACAGCAATGTAAGTTAACAGGAATAGCGTTGAAATCAGGCAACATTACTCACTGGAGAGGGCACTAAATAATCACGAAAAGGGATTTACAATCCTCAAAACCATATCCAACTTTGTTCCTAGGGCCTTTTCCCTGGCCCTGGAAACGAGGTTGAGCCATATCAGTTTTGTTTCCAAGCTTCCAGTTTGGCGCCAAAGATGTTATTTTGAACAAAATATGTTATTACTCTCCAAATTACACCTGGAATTAAATGTTCTCATGTTAACTATTACAAGAGGGCAAAACAACTTTAGCATTGTCTATGAAAGGATGTACCGAGCCGCAACAGTAAAGTAATATGGCTGATTTTTTTTAATTCTGTTGATAAATTATAATTAATGTCAATTCTCGGTAAGCGAGCGTACCAAAGTTAAGCGTAATGCATATTTTTTAGGCTGCGTTCGAGAAAATCTCACTGAAATTAGCCTCCAGATATACTTTGTTTTCTTTTGTGCAATGTTTTGAAAAGGCACTTTGCCGAAACTATTTTTGGGCGGTCTTTCCTAGCGGTCGGCATTGCAAAATTTTGACCGCTCAGAGAATTTTCACACGGTTACTTACATCTGGCAATTTTAGTGGATTCGTTTTCCTGGTCTTTTGCTCCAACTGTTGGATACTTGTCTTCGGATTTAGGTTTCTGCTCCTCTGATCTATCACTTCCAGAATCTAAGCTTGAAGGTGATGCGTTTTCTAACGAAGAGCCCTTAAAGGCAGATGTATCTGAAGATACCTCTTGTTTATCATCTTCACTGGAGCAGGTTTCTTTGTCGTTTCCTGTAAGCGTCTTAGTGAAGCACGAAATGGAAAACGGCTTTTCTGTGGAAAGAACTCTGGCATGGTTGTCCGTTGTGACAACAAAACTTTGCTTTTCTGGACTTGTTTGAGCCTGACCAATATCGTCTTCACTCAGAGCAACCTCTTCAGCTATAGAAGAATAAAGAATTTTTGATGTCAGTTGACCTGTGAAGTCGAATGAGGTCAATTTAAATTTGTGTTTGTTATAAACAGTCCACTTTATTTGCAATGATAATACGTTGTCAGAAGGAGTTTTTCTCTATTCTGATTTTAAATGCAAATTCTCAAAGAACAAAATCCGTCACGGTCAGAAATGACTCACACTTTATAAAGTTAACCTTTAACTGGCCAAACAACGAAAGTACAGCTTTTCAATCCCCTGTATTCAATTATTATAACAAGACCACATTGATATATCGAGACAAGTCCTTACCAAAATCTCCGTTTAACTAAACAGGTATATAATACTCACTTCTACGACAAAAGAGCCATCTCAGTATTAAATCAAATACCTCCTGGAGAAGTTTGTCCTCCGTTTTTTGGTTCCCTCTCCTCAGTGATGTTTTCAACACTCTCTGTCCCCTTGGAAGCCTTCTTCTTTTTCTTCTTTTTTCTGTTTTGTTGTGATATACATTCCGCGTTGGAAGGTTTGCTTTCATCCGTCTTTTCTCTTGGCCCAT
>CM042746.1:4558916-4564171 GCA_022496165.2 Catalaphyllia jardinei
TGTTTTTTTATTTGGCAGTGAAACCAAACAATTGGGCTGGATTCCAAAGTAAACCATTAGTGAAGTGGAGAGAATGGGCCAAATGCAAATGGAATTAAAGGTAAGTCTTATAACTTTCAAGGAGAAAGAAATTGCATTTCATTTAGTAAAATTGACTACGTCATAAAAATGTCCCTATCTGAGTTGTAATTCGTCAACTTCTCCGTTTTGTATACTAGTTCTTTGAAGAACATTAATACAGACTGTATTGTTTTTAATTCTGGAGTTAGTGATAACAATTCATGCCATATGTTCATCTGTCTAATTTAAACATTGTGTTATTGAATTAAAAAAATAAGAAACTTAAATATGCTACCTGCGTTAATACTACAATTACATTTTCTCATCTATCCATGATTGTTTTGTTTACATTAGTTTCTTTTTTCACTAATTATTCTGCCTTCTGCTAAATATTTATGTAGCTATTACAAATAACATATGATAAGAACTATTTTTATCAGTGGAATTAGTACCATACAGCCACCAAATGGCATAGTTTGGTGTCTGAATGCTCTATAATAATTAATAAAGAACAAGCCTTGGTTATTCAAAGGCAGGATAGTTCTATCCAACGGATCAATCTTTATCCAGTGGATAGTGCAGTTAGTTTCCCCAGTACTTAACCGCTGTATAGTGATTTATCTGTTGAATAGCGCTATCCAGTGCTTGGACAACCAGGGCAAAGACTCCACTAGCCCAATTAGGAAAAAAAGTTCAATTACTAACTTTAAATAACATTCGGCTTCAATCAGCTTTGGAGCTCATCTAAAGTTTTTTGTTGAATTTTTTGTTTTTGTAATTGGGCAACATGGGGACTGTTAGGTATATATACATAAGTTATTTGTTGTATTCATCTTCACATCCATCTCATGTCAAGAATGTCATTCCTTATTCTCAATTTCTTAGACTTCGTCGCCTTTGCAGTGAAGACTCTGATTTTTCCTTAAAATCATAGGAAATGTGTTTTTCGACAAACGTGGCTAACCTGCCTCTGTTGTCGAAGCAGGCCATCATCGCGCCCAACAAATTGATCGGCAGTCAGCACTACAAACGTCTCAGAAGGAGGATAACAATAGAATTCCATTCACTCTCACATTTCACCCTCACAACCACGCAGTTAAATCCATCATTCTAAAAAACTTTAAATTACTTCAAAATGATCCCGAAACTGGCAGAATCTTTTCGCAACCGCCATTAGTTTCATTCAAGCGCGACAAAAACATAGGTAACTTTTTAGTCAGAAGTGTTTTTCAAACGAGTGAACAACCCGGTACTTTTAAATGTGCACGCGCACGATGCAAAACATGTCCTTTCATTTGCAAGGCTGAGAAATTGTCGGGACCGAAGCAATCCATTAAGATCACTGATAATTTTACCTGTACCTCAGCCAATGTCATCTACTGTATAACTTGCACTCTTTGCAAAAAGTTATATATCGGTGAAACAGGTAGACGACTAGGTGACCAATTCCGAGAACATCTCCGCGACGTAGAGAAAGACGACAAAAACGCATCTAAACCGGTCGCTAGACAATTTAATCTGCCTAATCATTCTACGCAACATATGACAGTCTGCGGCCTCTCCCCACAACAAGAAAACACAGAAAGCCGCAAAACTCTAGAACAAAAATTTCTTTTTCAAATCGGCACTCTTAATCCTCAAGGTATCAACGAACGCTTTTCATTCAACTAATTTATTCTGTTGTTTTTCACGTTGCCAGGCACCAACCAATAGCGTAGCTCCATATTTCTGTATATAAACCACACACAGCCCACAATTCCTCGATTCGCCCCAACGAAGGGCTAGCGCTCGAAACGTCAGCTTCCGAATGTCTTTACGGTGGCCAAATCACATTATCAACTCAGTTGATAAAACCAAATTATCTTATAAGACATACAAAGATTGCAAGCCATCTTTATATGTATGTTACTAGAGCATATTATATGTTTTAACCCCGGTCACCTCAACATTTGGTTGACCATTTCCCCTTAACTCGCCTTAACTCGCAACTGATAGGCGAACTCAATTTATCCTTATCTCGCCTTAACTCGCCTAATCTCGCATTAACTCGAACAATCTCGCAGCGAGATAAGGTCCCAGAGTAGGCCTACCGAACAGTATAGTCTGGGAGCACATGTAATCCCGTGGGAATTTCGTGAAGCCAGCAATCCACTAATCTAAATATATTATTTGGACCCTAGATAACTGATGAAAAAAAGTTTGGACTTTATTTTATGACTTATGCTCCCGGAATAGCAATGCTGTGCTTTCAACTGTGTTTAAACTCCCAAGAAGAGGCAAGTATTTCAAGTTCAAAACATCTTATTACACAAATTCGTTCTCTCCACCTTTTCCATTAACGTCTCATACTTTCTGGAGACATTGAACTCAATCCAGGGATGGCAACAAATAATTGTAATGAAGTAAAAAAGACCCGTTTCTCGTCCCCGCCCGCTTCATTTTTTAGCGCCGCCTCTCTTTCTTTTTTTATTTTTTTTATGAGCAACGTTTTTATGAGAAAAAACCAACAGGCGTCACTTTTACCTTGTACTTAGTTCTCCTCTGTCTCATACAAAAAAAACTTAAAATAGAGAGATGGCCTTATGTAATTCAGTGTCAACCAAAACCACAAACCACTCTCTTTTTTTTAAAGAAGTCCAGACGAGAAACGTGTTTTTTTTTAAGTTGGCCTTATTTAATTCAGTGTCAACCAAAACCACAAATAAAAGCTAACGGCAAGCAAACCAGGATGGAACTAACCGCAAGCAAACAAAAGTGGAAATAACCGCAAGCAAACCGGAGACGTTTTGTCACACCATATATCGCCATATTGTGTTTCTTGTGAGAGCTTGGGGTGCCTGTGGCACAGTTAGTAAACATGACAAGTTGGACTTCCGCACTTTCGTGTGAAAACGTACAATATCTCTATAGTTTTTAAATGCTTGCTGAACATATTTAAGGCTTAACTGAAAATGTGTGAATACAGCAGAAATAATCAGCAATGTTATGATGGCGCTTTAATCAACTTCGAATAACGATCTCGATATATTTTAGTGAGTTCTCAAAACTCCCGTGATCTATTTTATTTTCGCAGTGTAAATCGTCAATCTGTTGAAGAAACACACATGATGTTAGTAGCCTTCTGGCGTTTTTAAAAATTGTTGCAGCATTTCAGCACAAAAGATAACGAAAGAAATCTTTATCAAGATTTGTTGACAATTGAAAACACCGACTCGCACTTGAAAGTGCACGCGCTGACTTATCCAAATGAGGTACTTGTACCCTCAGGCTTTCCTTTCAAAAACTTTTGCAAACTCGCCAAACAAGCAGAAACAAAAAAAACAGGTTTTAGTCAAGATTCAGTATTGTTAGAGAAACTCGCAAATTAACTTGATACCACGAATAGAGAGTCAGAAAAAAACGCAAAAGCGTCCGCGTAAACAACGCGAGCAGACCTTATCATTCATTCATCATTATTTCAGAGTATAAAACTATATATACACCCTTTTAATAAGTCGCGGCGCCATTTTGAATATTAAATTTATGACGTCATTCGCGGAAAGTAACCTGTCATCTTGCGCTGATTTCAGTACGTTGATCGCTGGTCATCGTCTAAAGAAGAGAACAAGAAAATAGGCAGTCAATGACTGCACGTGGCTACTGCTGGTATTATTTAGATCACTGCAGTAAAACAAATCATATTGTAATAAAAGGGGTTATAAAACGAGCTAATACGAAAACGTTTTTGCACTCGTAGCTCATTAAAAACATGTTTGACTTGTTTCTTGCACCGCGCAAAATATGCCGATCTACAAATTTGTAAGATAAGACTCTCGGTAGTTTGAATTTAATATCTTACCGCTACGTTAGTTGGCTTTAGATAAAGGGTGCAAAAAAAAAAAAACACCGTGATTTTGAAGTAAAATTGAACGGGAAAATTAAAACTTTGATTGTACGGGTAATTGTGCGAGATTATTGACGAGCCAATGTTCTTCCCAAGTTCAAAGCGGGAAATTCTGCATTGACAATAGTACTGCCAAATTTATTTCATTAGTAGTTCAAATATACTTAGCAGGCTTAGCAATGGCCAATTCTTTTGAAAAAACTGCGTCTGAGTGCTAAAGAAAATTATGTTGCGTGACACGAACTAAACAAGTGTAGTCAAAATAATAGCAAAACAGACTGCCGCATCTTCGTCTATAAATGAGCTCCTTTTTAAGAATACTCCTGCCTTGATTCAATAAAAATATGTAGCCTGATTATTGCTTCGCAAACTGCGTTAGGAGTCCCAAATTCTCGGAAGTTATTTTCAAAAAACACAACTTGAAAGTTTATGCAGATTATGTGCAATGTAATTTGACTCGTTATTAGACTGTTGTTTTCACGAGTGAGTTTAGTCCAGTTTATCATGATTCGTCTTGGTTCTCTCGAAAGATATTATTCACTCTTCAGAGGAGTTATAACTCTTGAAAAGGGTTCAAGATCGAAGCACGGCAGATATGGCTGCACAATTCACTTGGATCGCCACGACCAGTAAAGGAACTCCGAACAATTTCTGCTAGCATATGCACAGCCGGAAAGTGTTTTTAAAATACTACATACATGCATGCCCGGCAGTCTGAAGTTATTCTAGAATTTCCACGGAAAAACTCCTCCAGTCCTTCTAAAAACTGTAGATCTTTGTTTAGAAATGTCAAGCGATTTCAATTTTAATTTTTGCTATGTCCGATTACCAGTCGAGCAAAACCGAGAGAACACCTACTTTATAAATTCTAGTATTCATTCATTCATTCATTCATTCATTCATTCATTCATTCATTCCGAACACTGTATCGATTTCTATTCGATTATTCGTCGCGAGGACCGAATAGTTCCAAACTTGGACACTCTACTTACTTACGCACACGATAGCATTCTGGCTACAGCTGCTAAGCAGAAGTAGCCACAAAAAGTCAGTATCTTTCTTAGCACCTTATAAATATAAGTAAGTAATAACCAAGATACCAAGTGCACCAGTAATAACCAAGATACCAAGTGCACCAGTAATAAAATCAGCGCAAGATGACAGGTTACTTTCCGCGAATGACGTCATAAATTTAATATTCAAAATGGCGCCGCGACTTATTAACCCTTTAGTGCTATAAGTCAACAGTGCGCATTAAAGGGTTAAAGGGGTCTCCCTTTGACGAGTAAAATCGTCTGGCGTTAGACAGAGT
>CM042746.1:4573986-4616486 GCA_022496165.2 Catalaphyllia jardinei
GTCTTAACTTGACAGATGGAACACCACGAACTGTAAAATTTTACTGTTTTGTTTGCGATCAGTCCGTGTAATCTATATATTATTAAATATGAGAAATTCAGTACCCGAAAACATTTTTCCTTGAAAACTGGCTTTATATAACAAAGGTCGAGTTCCTCCAAGGCAGCGAATGCTCTCCGATATTCAGGGTCATCTGTGAAGAATGCGTAACATGTTAGCGATGATCACCTGAAAACAAATCTGACTAACACTGTTTAAATAAATGCACCTCATTATTAAACTAGTGTTACTCTACCAGTTTGAAACAAGGGAGGAACAATAGAACTTGTTTTTACAAATCAGACTCTGGTTTTACTGTACATCCGCACCTGCAAAAACTTCAACCATGAAGGAAAATCGAGATAGAGAGTGAAGACAAATCACAACTCTTCAACGGGGTTTACGTCGGTGTAAGAACCTGTGAACTTTTCCTTTGAACTATTGTTAGGGTTAGGGTCTATTATGCTGACTTCTTTGTTTTCTTTGTTTTACGTCACTTGTGAGTTTCACAGGTTCTTACAGCGAGGCAGAGCCCTTCAGCGTGGATCTATCTGACCAACACATTAAATTTCCTGGGGAGTATCGCAACGGAAAGTTTGTCCAAGGGACAGACAATTTCGCACCTTTTTAATGTTTCCTATTGGAGCTACTGAAGCATTATCCTGCAAACCATTTCCCTAAAATTCCTCTTTTTGTTTTCAAGGTAGATAAAACATAAAACATCAGGCCATTAAACTTCACTAATTTAAATTTGCATCCATGGGTTTAATTATGTCTCTAAACTTTAAGGTCAAATGCAACGAAATTTGGACAATTTTTGAAAATCCTCTTTAGAAACATCAGTCATACCAACAGGAAGCAGAATCAACACTCAAAATTACATTTTGCCCAAACCGTGGTGCTCAAGATAAGAAAATCCGACGGTTTCCGAGAGCTTTACGAAAACGAACCAGAAATGGCCGCGCCTAGATTAGAAACCAATGTATGGTATCAGGCAAAGATTCGGTCAAAATAAACGAGTAGATCAGACTCTTAACAAGATGGCGTACGATATCAATAGCGAAAAAATCGACCGCATGGATTGGTGATCCTTTTTTGAACATGTTGAAAACTACTCTTCAAAGATTAGTAATAAAATCAATGAATACAGGTTTTTGCCTCGAGTGTTTGCCTTGTTCTATTTTGTAAATTGAGATGATGTGCCCAATTTCCTTACTGTCAGTATGACAAGTCCTTATGCGGGGATTTTTAGCATTAAAGCCCATCTTGCTAATGTTGTTTTACATGACATGTGGGTGTTGTTTTCGTCCTTAGAACTTTAAAGGTTACGGAGATTCAAAGGTTAGGAAATCGTCAGCGGAAAGAAAAATCATTAAGGTCTTGAATATAACATCACTGGAAGAAACCTTTCAGGTCCTGTAATTTCAACGATGATTTTCGCTATATAGAAGGTAAATTCGTTGAAAACGTAACAGTGGTAAATGGGTGGAAAGTATGGTTGTGGAGGGTGCTTCTACATTTGACATTTTAATTTGTGATTATTTCGTCAGTTAGAGAAAAGTTAAATAAGTTTGAAACCTGATTACTGTGGGAAATGACAACCAGTATTGTAGGATTATATATGGAAATAAATTTTAATCTTCCTTTGTGGTAGCATTCCCTGCAGTAAAAGGGCTTACCTGCCATTAAAAATGTGTCAGTGTGTTCTGCTTTCTTGACTAATGTTCTGGTCTTGATGATTACTTACTTCTTGCAATGAAGTGTTATAGCTTTCTGTTCACACATGTACATCAGCTTGATTTTTAAACATCAATTAAACTTTAGATTAAGTGATGATCCCTGCAACAAGTAGGCCAAAGAACAATAGACCGTGGAAATAGCGGCAGTTATTATTCAGATTGGCCGAATCAAATTAAATTCAACGTATGTCATTGGTCCACATGCAAAAAGTGCAAACTTTGAATTTCAAATTGAAAAGTAGATACATTAGATTATGTTTGAACATCTTTTCATTTTGGCTTTGAATTCATTGCATTTGTAAATATAACATATCTTATCCTTACAAAATTCTGATGCTCCAAAACGCTAACCTTTGACTGGTGCATAGAAAAATGCTAGAATTTTACCGGGAGATAGATTTTAGAGGAATGGGGCACATGTCAAGACAAAATGTTGTTGATGTCGCTTTTTTATTGTTTTTTTCCCTACGATTTTTCAATATCAGCCAATCAGATGCACCGTTTTAATTGAAGTTAAAGATTATCTTTTCTCATCTTTTAATTGACTTTGACAAGTGCCTGCCTACTTGTTATGCGGATCAATACTTAAATATGACATACAGTGCATGGAGTAAATGTAAAAATAGAGATCCTGTTTTGGGTTTCCAAGCAAGCAGGCCTCATTTAGAGAGAGATGCACAAAACACAAATGTTATCGTAATTCAAGAAAACTGATATGAATTAACCCATTGGCACCTGAAGGGTTATGGTTCACCCCAGCATCTTTCAAACAGAAGCATACAAATCCAAACAGATATTAAGTAACTTCCATAGTTTTAATTAGACATGCTAAAAGACAAATATATAAATTTTTACGGTTTTAAACAGAGCTTATTGAACTTGATAAATTGATTGCAAACTCCAAGCCAAGGTATTCCCATGTGGAAAGGCTGTGGATGCTTGTCTCTTAAGGGTTGTGAAAAGAGGACTGTGGTTTTATCATTTGTCTCCTGATGAGATCACTAGAGATGTCTCAGCCTGCTAGTCTTCATCGGGCAATTAGTTAAACTGATGATTAGGCAGTACCATTTACATCACATGGGGGCTTGTGATTAGTGCATTCAATCCTTTGTTCCAACAAAAAGTTGATGAGCAATCAAAATTTACAATAGCATTATAGCATTTCTCACAGCAGGGCCATAGTGAGAAAACATTTTGACTCAGGCAATGTCCACAACTTTTAGCTTTTATATACAGCGACTTTACCTCGCTTTCCGCTCGTCGCAACATGCATGGCCGCCAAACAACAGCATTCCTTGTTTGTAGAGCGTTTGTTCGTAGGGTGTTCGTCGTCAATTTTTACGACATTTGCCCCTTATCTGTTTTTGTTTTTGGGCTTGAACTAGAAACCCAGCTTAGCCATTACGAAACACATTGCTCCAAGAGGTTTCTTCTGAAAAGTTTGCTGGCAGCAAGAAGACGAGATGTAGCTATATGACCAGATGATTCGAAAAGGCGGTTAAAATCCCTTCTTCTATCAATACTATGCTCGTTTTGATCAACGTGATCTATTCCCTACAACATTTCTCATCTTCTACAGGGAGTAACAAGGCTCACTCCATGAATTTTGAACGACTGCTACAATTAAACCTGCACAAAACACCCATGTTTGCTCTGTTTGCTCTATGTTCTAAATGAGAAGCTCACCGAAAATCCAGTTCCGACAATTTTCCGACGTTTACCCAAACCGTTCCATTTGTAAGGCGAAGAAAAAGGGCACATTTCAAGGTCGAATATCTCGGCGATGTTTGAACGAAATCATGTAAAACTTTGGATTCTGATTATTTGGATTATCATCTTTTATTTTAACTCAAAATCAAACTAGGCCCAATTTTGTTGCATTTGACCTTTAATGATATCATTAACATCTATCTCGGGGCGAGGTCGGGGGGGGGGGGGAGGGGGGGGGGGCTGGGAAGTGTTGAATATTCAGACATTGACCACTAGTTGTTAAATGCTCTTAGTAGCCTTAGTTGTTAATGTTGCTAAGTTTTGGATAAGCAATAATGTAGATTGTAGTACGTATGGTTATCTGAGCATTGGTAGAGTTTTTCATTTTAATTCCACCTTTAGACTTAAAACTATTGTTGACTAGGGTAACTTAGCATTCTCATCGTCAAGTAGCAAAAGAGTAACACCAACACATTTATAGGTGTTATTTTTTAACCTTACCTGCTTCTGAAGATTCTTCTCCCTAGAAAATAATGACTACTGTTAGCATTGGTTTTATAATATGAGCTCTTTCTTACATTCAAAACGACCGAGGTAGTGTGCTTACGAGTGTGCTTATTACCTTCTCTATTCCCACACGAACTTTCCAAAAATGCGTAGCGCGGATCATTGAAACCATGACCTTCATTGTACAAATATGATAATTATATTTCCTCTGAAATTTAAGATTACACAACCCTATTGAAGTTTGTCCTGCTTGACGTTTACTTAATTCTGCTTCTAGACTGTGTTAGACGTTTCAGCAAAGTCTAATTAATCAACTAGTTGTCAAAGGAGAAGTAGATTATCGAAGTGAGTTGCGTTTTGTTCGAAGGTTTACCTCAACACATTCGGCATCAAAATGGAGGTTTGCAATGGTTGAATATTAAAGAATTCAACTAGAAACAGAAAGCGAAACTATGTTAGATTAAACGTCTAATGCAATTCAAGCAATAAAGTCATCCTGCCATTTTAACAGTTTAAAAACAAAGCTAAAGTCTGATAGAAATGGCTGAAAGAGGATAGAGAACAACTTCAAGACAAATCATGAACAATTGACAATTTAGGTTAATTTATGCAGTGTTATGCTACACTAGTGCCTGTCTAATATTTAGCTTGGATAAGTGTTATCATGGAAGAAAAACAAGAGTAGCTCAGTGTTTCCCGAAGCACCCATTTGTCAAATCGACGACTGGTCGTTTCCCAGTATATGCAACAATCTCTGATGCAAAATTATCTGAAGAATATTCATATCCGACGCTTAAGACTGTTAACTAACCCGCCGAAAAGTCATACAGTGAGCGTTATTGAAGAGAAATCTGGAAGAACTCGAAATAGATTGTCAGTGCTCTGAAACAGTTGCCTTCAAAAACATTTTTGGGATTCCTTCATTCAGTCAGTCATAAAATCCTGATGGTGAAAATAATACGGCAAGCCGACCAACTAGAACTTGGAACGGTTTCTCGTAATGCGAATGCGACCAGACAGTTTTCCCGGAAGCGCCGAGGAAGGGCTAAATGACCTATCGCCGCTAGTTACTGTTTAGCTAGTCTTGCTTCATAATAATATAAAGCTTCATTTGTAATTGGAAAGATTATTTCCAAAACCTAATAGGCCAATGGTGCTATTTCTTTAGGCAGACTGTGCTAAAAAGGCCGTAAACATGACGGCTACAGGTTTACAGACGATTGTATTCGAATTCAAAATTCAGATACACACAAAGTACATTTGCCAGTAGAAAAGCTTGAAACTAAAACAAGCAAGAAAGTAATGTTAGCGCGATTTTGTTGCGTTAAACACATGGAAAGACTACAAAAGCCAAGTTAGCATTTTTTGAGATATTTACGAGATGAGCGTCGCTTCCAATTCCTGAAATATTTCTCTTGCAAATATCGCCTGCAGTTTCAGTTCAATACCACTATGCTTGAAATAACACTAAAGAAAAGATTAAGGTTACATTTCAGTGTTCTACAGTAAATAAAAACTTACCATCCCAGTGAACAAATGTCGATAACCTCAACTAACCCATTATATTACCGACTATTACCGTCGGGCTGATGACATCGAGTGTAAATAGAGTGCAGCTTCAGCGCGCTAACAAAGCACCATGGGTAAGGAAATACGTAGTAGTGTTTGCAACGACCACCGTGACAAAACAGAATTACCGGATCCTGTCGTTTTAGATGATCTAATCAGCTATAGGATGAATAATAGACGAAAATTAGCAAGGCTGATTACGCAGTATAGAAAACAGTCTTAAGAAAGCACGCGCGCTGATTGGTTAATAATCGTGTTTGTATAACTCGATGGAGACACAGATCTAGCGCGCGCTGTTGACGTACTGATGACGCTGGGAAAGAGAATTTACATTTTGATAATCAAAGTTAACAAGTTGTTTTCCTTTTTCTCGTCGTGGTGTTTTCTAAAAGAAATAGAAAACATGTACTCCGTGTTTCTATCGAGTTATATAAACACTCGTGAAAGTTTGGGAGCACTCGAAAAAGCTGTGGAGACACTCGCCTACGGCTCGTGTTCCCACAGCATTTCTCGTTCTCCCAAACTTCCACTCGATAGAAACACAGTACATGTTTTCTATTTCTTAAATATTTTCCAATATGTCAGAAGGCACGGCCTTCCGTCTTCAGGGTGTTACAGAGGATGACTAGTTTTAAACGTCACAACTTTAAAATATGGGAAATACGATATGACTAGTGAAAAGATAAATAATAACAAAAGACTGATAGACAGGGCTAAGTAGCAAGTAACGATGAAAAAAGTAACGTTAATATTTAAAAATGTGGGAAAAAGTAACCCATCAAGCCCGAGAAAAATTGGTTATGACGTCACCGTACGAGCAATGTCCGTCCGTCTTCTGGGGAAGGGGAGGGGAGGGTCGTCTCAAAGTAATCCAAACGGGGAGCTCAAGAATGCCATAAACGCATGGCTATTTGTTATCTCAACAAACGATAACGGATTTTGATCTAACATTTTCAAGATAGGGTGTAACTGAAGCAGAACGTGAAAGAAAACGGCAGAGAATAAGAATGAACGGCCAAAGAGGTAGCGAATAAGATCGCAAAAGAGAGCGGGCTAGGTTAGACAAAGGAGGCGAAACAGCACTATACAATGCCATAAATAATAGCGACCGAGCCGGCTAGAGAAAGGAAATGAAATACCGAACAATACTGCAAAGCAGAGCGAACGATGGCTATAGAAAGGAGGTGAATTACTCGACAAATTGACGCAGAAGACTGCAGAGCCTCTAAGTTAATTTGTGGGTCGAGATGTGCAGTCGTGAAGAAAAGTCACATATGCAATTCATCAGGTGATCAACAAGAGAAATCAGACGTGTTTCGTACGTTAGAGAAATTACGAAACGGTAAACACAGCGGAAAAGTTTTTGATTCGTTGATCTATAGAAAATATTGCTTCAGTTCATTGACAAGGTATTTTGCTGGAAGTTTCTACCTACAGGGGCCTACAGGGTTCACGCTGAAGTGAACCACAGATTGTGGTAAGCGACTTTGTTATACAGAGGCGGCTCAAAACAGTCTGCAACACGTGGATTTTGATGGGTCACTCGAGACACTCTTGATGCTATAATCATGGTATCAAAAAACTGCCCAACCAGTGCTGAACACGTTGTTATCCTTTTCGTAATAAAATAGGTTACCATAGTAACAGTATGGCCTGCTAAAACACCCTTAATTACAGCTTTAGGGGCTTATTTAAAAAAAAAAACGGCACGGTATATTTTTTTAAACAATCTAGATTTGATAATCATTATAATAAACAATTATTGAATAGGCCTACTCTGAGACCTTATCTCGCCACGAGATTGTGCAAGTTAATGCGAGTTAAGGCAAGTTAAGGCGAGATAAGGAAAAAATGAGCTCGCCTATCAGTTACGAGTTAAGGCAAGTTAAGGCGAGTTAAGGGAAAATGATCAACCAAATGTTGAGGTGATCAGGGTTAAAACATATAATATGCTTTAGTGACATACATATAAAGATTCCTTGAAATCTTTGTATGTCTTATGTATATATACCTAACAGTCTCCATGTTGCCAAAAAAAAAATTCAACAAAAAATTTTAGATGAGCTCCAAAGTTTACTGAAGCCAAATGTTATTTAAAGTCAGTAATTGAACTTTTTTTCCTACTTTGCCCTGGTTGTTCAAGCATTGGAAAGTGCTATTCAACACTATACTATACAGTGGATAAGTACTTGGGAAACTAACCGCACGATGCACTATCCACTGGATAGAGATTGATCCATTGGATAGCACTATCCTGCCTTTGAATAACCAAGACTTGTTCTTTATTAATTATTATATAGCATTCAGACACCAAACTATACGATTTGGTGGCTGTATGGTACTACTTCCACTAATAAAAATAGTTATCACCATATATTATTTGTAATAGCTGCATAAATATTTAGCAGAAGGCAGAATAATAAATTAGTGAAAAAAGAAACTAATGTAAACAAAACAATCATGAATAGATGAGAAAACGTAATTGTAGTATGAACACAGGTAGGATATTTAATTTTCTTATTTTTTTTTAATTCAATAACACAATGTTTCCATTAGACAGGTGAACATAATAGATATCACATGACATGGCATGAATTGTTATCACTAACTCCAGAATTAAAAAAAATATTCTGTATTAATGTTCTTCAAAGAACTAGTATACAAAACGGAGAAGGTGACGAATTACAACTCATATAGGGAAATTTTTATGACATGTAGTCAATTTTACTAAAATGAAATGAAATTTCTTTCTCTTTGAAAGTTATAAGACTTGTCTTTAATTCCATTTGGCCCATTCTCTCCACTTGACAATGGTTTCCTTTGGAATCCAGCAAAATTGTTTTGGTTTACTGCCAGAAACGAAAACACCAATTGCCTTTTCGTTTCCTCGGGATAAATCCATGTTAATCTCATCTCCATGTTAAGGCGAGATAAGGCGAGTTAAGGCGAGTTAAGGCGAGTTAAGGCGAGTTAAGGCGAGTTTAGGTACCAGAGTAGGCCTTTGAATGAGGTTTTTTTGATCTCAATAAATTCTGGTGTTCTTTCAAATAAAACAGAAGTCACAGTGATGTAGTCGCGTGCGTTAATTTCAGCCCGAATAATCTCCACTCTTACGGATTTGGTGTGATTTTAGACACGAGTTTATATTATAAAAAAAATGTTGTCCTAGTGAAGTCGAAATGTTACTCCCTTTACATTAACTATCGACTGGGACCTCACTAGCAATTCACAAATGATCAGACTCCAGGTTTATTTCTGTAGTTACGGACCGCTCATTATTCATCGCCTGGTGGGACGGGGGGTGGAGGATTGCTTTTGCGGGGAGAGATCATTGGAATTTTAGGATGACTGTCGCGATCCCAGCACGGCCCGCACGGGGTGTACTCGTGCTCGCCAGGTCAACCACAATGAAGTAACAGACGGATACTGAGTAGACTTCAAACACAGCTTTATTGGACTGTATTATAACAAGAGCCCATTACTAAAGGCCTGCAACTCCCATCATAAGCCAATGGCACGGCATTTTTACAGACCAGTCTATTTTTAGATATTTTTTCCCGCGAAATAGGCCAGCTTCAGTCTACGCGAACACGCTTTGGTAAGGATAAAACAATGTGACCTCACGTGGACATGTTGACATCATGTCGACATGTCAACATTAGTCCGTGCTTCTAATTGTAATTGGTCACTGAGGTTCCTGTGGAGATCTGAATTTGAGATAAATTCAAACTAAAACTAGATCAGTCTGTGAAAAGGCCGTGACAGGAATATGGGTTAGTTGCAGACTCCTAGTGATGGGCTCCTGATTGTAACAATTTGCCTACTAATATGCATGAACCTACAAGTTCAAAATTTTCCTGTGCAGCATACCCCTGGAAACGCTACGCTGAATAGGCCATTTCCGAGTTCTCTTGTGCCTCTGTTTCAAAACGAGTCTAAGTGCAAAACCTTTCATATGAAAATGAGGGTTGCGTGCAGTTTCATTTTCATGCAAATCAAAGTCGTTTTCATAAGAATAGTTTCGCACTTAGACTCGCTTTGAAACAGAGGCACAAGGGAACTCGGAAATGGCCTATTGCCCCTTCGGGAGAATCGCACATAACTTTAATTTATGCCGCCTTTCATGCTTCATCGGATGGCATGAAAATTTCTGCTAAGAACCCTGAGTTTACGAAAGGTACTGATCATTTATCGGGAAGACACGGATCCAAAGACTGCACCATGGCGGCTTCAAAAATATGTAAGTCAAGGTTTAGTGTAGAACTATTACTATCATATTACCGTTAAAATCCCTAAATATAAACTTCGAAAGGTGAATATGTATGTGAAGAGATTGAGGGGCGGGGGGGGGGGGGGAGGGGAGGAATCACGAAATTTATTAGAAGCTATGGATATGGGGGATACTTCAAAAAAAATAACATTTAACGGGGTAAATCGGTTAAATGTAAATTACTTACCGGTCCTTTAGTCGTGTTGAACGCTCAGGTTTGCAATCGAAAGTGATTATTTGTAGAAAAAAAATCCACCCAAGTTACTGCGAGAAATGAAATGGACGCCCCAATGCCCCCCTGTAAAAAAAACACTCCATGACACTTTGGCATTTGAATGATTTTCAATTCTTTCTCACGAAATGTTTCATTTTCTTTTATGAACGAAAAACGCGTTTCACACCGACATGCTGAATTGATTTTGGTTGCAATTTCAAATAAAAAATTCGGCTTCTCATTTTAATGTAGAAAATTCATTATTGGGCGAAATAATGGTTCCCCCGTGTTTCCACTGGGATGACCCCGTGTTTTCCACCAGACCCTGTGTTTTCCACAAACCAGGACCCCGGCCCCGCGTTTTTCACCTAGCATTTTTTTTCAAATTGAAGAGTTTGTAGTCCCGGTTGGTAGCTTCTTTGGTATTACATGATTCCTGATATATTCACTCAAAATGTTCGCTCGTAAATCGATCCCTCATAAGGCTTGCAAACCGACCCGTTCCGAAAACGCTCGACGTCCTTTAGTGTGGATCTACCGCGAACAGTTTGTTCGTTTGTATGTGATTTCATCGCTCTGGAAATGGAATCCGTGCTAACTTTTAACGACGACAACATCTGTAAATTCTTACAATGTGCTCGACTGCCATACTCTACGCATGCACGATGCACAAGTGACGCATACGCTTTAGAGACCAGACGGCGGTTTGTGACGAGTAAAACAGAAAACCGAAATTTGAACCCAGGCGTCACTGCCTGGGTAAATATGTGTCATAATAAAAGTTAGTGTACTTATAGCTTAGTAATTAATTTTGGCACAATTCAATAGAAAAACAACCTTATACATAACGTTATAATTGATGAAACACATATCAAATTGTTCCATAAGATCATACAGTGTATTTATTGAGATTTTTCAATATTAACTCCATGCGTTTGGCCATTGATAGCTCGAAATGTAGCGGTATTGAGGAAGAAAAAAACACATTTAAAGGGTACCATGGCACGCACCTTTGACGAGTTATGTTTCTAAAACGAGCTCCGCTCCATATGTTTTTTATCGCACATTTTGAATAAATCCATTCAGTTAAGGAAAAGAGAAAAAAATTGAAAAAATTTAACGTCGTGTTATTTCTAGGGAATAACCTTAAGGATGGTGCCTACATTTTTTCTTGCGCACACGTTTTGTGCATCACGCGCGCTACAGTTGACATTGACGCAGTTAACTACGCTACCAAGTACGGAGTCACCCCAAAACACAGACCATGCAGGCTGCAGACTGCAGACCGTGTAGACCGTGCAAACTGAGCGGTTTTTTTTTCTTATTCTCGTGTTTGCATTTACTTTTGACTGTATTATTTTTTCGATTTGGTCACAAATTAGTGTTCAATTATATTTCGGAGTGTTTGTTAAGCACAAACCGCGCTAGCTCGGTATCTGACTGTTGACATGCTTAGACTTTGCAATGGAAAATCCATTAAGTCCTCAATAGTAAAGTTATTTTAAAAGGTAGAAAACACTTCACTTGTATTTTAATGCCACACGTAACATGTGCATTTTCTCCTCTTGATGTACAAAATGTCAGTTGCAAATGGCTATTGGAGAGTGACCGCGATCACCTCGAAAAAGCCAAGCGCATGGAAAGGCCACATAAAACCCAATAGCCTTTGAAATTCTCAGCGCAGTACGGTTGCAAATTATTTACTTACGGGGAAGGTGACAGGAAAAAATGTAACGGGCACCATAAAAGTTTTCTAAAAAGATGAATAACTTTAAGAAACAGGTGATTACCCCTACATGTTATGTTATGAAATGAAAGTGGCAAGTCTATTCAATAAGTAACTATTTTCTGGAGTTGAACAATAGGTACTAGGCTGTATTTTAGCTGAACCAGTGGAAGGCGGTCGGAAACGCTGAAAGCGCCGTGTGCAACAAATTTGTTATTAAAAACAGACGGATGGTTTTCATGGTACTATTTGCCACACAGTTTTAAAGGATCTTTTTAATGTGTTTACTTTTCTGTATGTAAAGGCGAGTTCTATGGAAACCTTTTTTTTAAGAAAAATGCTGGTGTCAGCATTTTTGTTGAGGTTTAAGGCTAATAGACAATATTCGTATTCCTCGACGGCCCTGTGACAATAGCCTTCTGATCATGAATGCGAGGCTATTGCGGAGACCTTCGGTCGGATATAAAAGAAACATGAGGGAAATTACAGCTTGGGGGCCGGAAAACCAAAAAAGCATTGAAAGTTGCAAGTCTCTGGAGTTTGTAAGTGATCTGCAGGTTAGAGGAACACCTTATTAAAGCGAACATGCAAAACCATTTAGTAGGAGTTACCGGGAAAATTCACAGATAAATTGATCTGACAGGAGATTGCGATTTACGAGTCAGTCGGGAGTCAATATCCCCAATCTGAAGCGAAATACTTTTTAGCTATTTTGTCAAAAAAATTTACTGAACTGGTTCGGTTTAGTCTTTGATGACCATCTGATATCGCTTTCCACCAAAAGGGGGGAGATACTGAGGAAACTACAAGTAAATATATTTGTCACTCGCTGGCACATTTCTTTGATCGCTAAAATGACCAAAACTTCCACATTTCTGTTGAGTCAAAAACATGAAACCTTCGGTCTAAAGACCAGCTTTTCATTTTACTTTAGCGATAGTGGTGTCCACAGTTTGAAGATCATTTAATTTTCTCCCTGAAAAAATGTCATAAACTAACAGAATTGCAAATAGTAGAAAGTAAACAACTTGTGTGCGTGACGAGTACGAGTAGCCGTTCCAGCCTTCTCTGTCACTCCTGCCACATTTTGTTTTTGGCATTTTTGTTTAATACTGGTATTCCTCTTGCCTTCAGATCACTTATAAGCTCCAGAACCTTGAAGCATTTAATGCTGTTTTGGTTTTCAGGTACCCAAGCTGTAATTTTCCACATGTTTCTTTGTATTTCCGAGCGAGGTTCCCCGCATTAGCCTCGCATTCGTGCTCAAAAGGCTCTCGCCCCAGGGCCGTCGGGGAATACGAATCTTGTCTATTGCTGGTTTTCAGTGTCACGCCATTCAAAACAGGTCAAAATAAAAAAATCTAAACCGTTCAACAGATAAAGTTCAGAACCTGCGAAAAAATAGGTAAATATGCAAAGCCCCTCTTCAAGATTCAGGTCCCAACTATTTTCCTGAAGCAAGATATGCGGAAAAATGTTTTACCCAAATTTATAGAGATTTGTATGGAGACGTCATGCTGTAGTCCAGTGAATGGGCTCCAACATGGCGGCCGGAAACCAACAAACTTATCGATCTGTCACTGCGTTTTGCTACAAAAGCGTGAGGGACTCAAGAACATCAAAACGATACTTTTTTTAAACGTAGTCTATTACAAATTAAAGCAAGGACCCATTCTGAGCGAAAATTTGTGTGAATACTAGGTGCAGCTGCTCTTAAACATCATGAAAGTAAAATCTCAGGAGAATTCAATATTTTTCTAGTTTGAACTTAAGTGACGTCATGCCGCGATCATGTGAAACCCCCCTCCCAATTAGCTCGAAAAACTGCGTGGCTACCCCAATTTTTCTTCGTGGATTCCAATAGCTCTTGCAAAGATGTACTATTTCTGCGTGGCGCTTACTTAGGACAAAAACCTTTGTATTTAGTAGACACCGTCCTTAACTAAAAAATTAATATATAGATTTAGGCCAGCCTAAAAGCGTAGCTCCAGGGCCAGGTTGATCAGAGCACGATTGAGTTATGTAACTTTGCGGTGAGGTTTTCTGTATATTGTTTGGTCTCCTGTTTTGAGTTTTAATGATCACGATATACACAGAACAAAGCAGCAAAAAAACATTTGTACAGGAGAAAAAGTTATAATTTGGTCAACTTTTAAACCTGCCCTGTTTTCAACAAGTTAACCTGACATGAGCCCGCGATCGAAAAGAAAACCAGCACTTGGTCAGCGGTCAACTTCAGAAAACACGCGATTTCGAGCTCTAAACCTGAGCAAGTGATATGGTTACGTCATAGTGGTCAGCGGATTGCTTGATATGACAGCTGTCAATTAAACATGATATGCGTGTCTGATATTTAAGATATATGCTGTAATCCAAGACTGCATGACTTGGTATTAGCTTGATGGCCGCCATGTTGTGCGACGTCGTTCGTCATCGTCCGTCGTCGTCGTCGTTGGGCGCACGCGCCCGTGATCCATCTCTCTAGCCCTTATTGCCCCCGGTGGGCCATTGGGCCGCAACAATGTCACTTTTCCCCCGGGTCTTGTCCTTCGCAATAGCCTGTGCCTCTCCCCATGACAAACCCATCTCACTAAGTTGAGTTTCCACTGTCTTTCTCTAGGTGGTTTTGGGTCTTCCCCTTTTTCTTTTGCCTGCAGGTGTCCCACCTAAGGGCAACCTTAGGTATTCTCTCTGGCGGCCATCTAAGCCGGCGTTTCTTGATTTCAAGATCTATACTTGTGCACCCAGTCTTCTGGTACAGGTCATTGTTGGAAATTTTGTTGGGCCAGAAGATGTTGCAGATCCTTGGCAGACAGCTATTGTGAAAAGCATTGACTTTGTTTATGTCCCTCTTGACAATTCTCCAGCATTCTGAGCCGTACAGTAGCACAGATTTAACGTTACTGTTGTAGATGCGCACTTTTGTCTTAAGGCTTTACTGTTTAGACTTCCAGATGTTTTTGAGTCTACGAAATGCACACCTGGCTTTGTTGAGCCTAGCCTTGATGCCCGTGATCCATGCTGTTAGCCATTTTGACCATAAGAAAAGAGTTGCATGGGTTCCTATTTCTATGCATACATGCGGTTCTTTTGGTATAACTATGGAGCTCCGCTTGGCGGCCCCTCGGGCCGCCGGAGTTCCGCTATTATTGGATGCCTACACATAAGTATTCATCAACAAAGTGCTATTTTTATGCCAGCATGATTTTGTCGTAGGAAAATAATCTTGTTACATTCCTGTATGCTGATCTTAATACTGTACAGCTATCATACCTTTAACTGTGGTGCATCTTTAGAGTCACTTTTTGGAAGTGTCCCAAGGCTATTGTAGCCCTTGTAATTATTAAAAAGTAGTATCAGTGGGGATATGCTTCTGGTAGTATTAATAGCGTATTTTATGAAAAGGAACTGAACTCTTGATGAATGTACAGTAATTAACAATTATTCCATGAGCGCGCGTTGGATATGAGATGGTAAACAGCGAACGAGGCCCGTAGGGCCGAGTTGGCTATAACCAATCCCATGTCCAGCAAGCGCGAATGGAATAATTGTTTCATTAAATTCGGAACGGTTGTATACTTAGGTAAATTTTATTGGTTCTTAACTTACAAAACGACCGGATGTTGATGTGGCAAAAACAACAGCAAGCCGTTTGAAAACTTAGTTGAATGAAAGTTTCAAAGCGATGCCGAGGAGTCTGCTGAATGAAAATCACCATCATCTATAATTTAAGGAACGTCTACCAAACGAAGGATATTCAACCTTGGTCCGAAAGTTTGAAAAACGTTCAAGTTTGAATCATCGAGAAGAGTTTTAATTGTGCACTTGCACATAACAGTTGTAAAAGTACTGCGGAAAACTTTGATCTCCATGTGACAGACGTTGTGTCAAAGTTATTCTCGACAAGAACTCTATCAGCATTCCCCTACTGTGACTGCCTTCGCATCAGTTCGAGCTTGATATGTGGAGATGATTGCTGGCCAGTTTCAGAGTAAGGGACAGAAAATATCTTAGCATCGGATTCATCCTCAGAATCTCCGAGACCCTGATGGTTTTTCGTGGCTGGTTAAGATTCGAGCCGACACTTCGGTTCAGCTCATCAAAATACTCAACTCCTTGATGGATGTTTCGCAAGGACAGAATTGTTGGCGTTAGCTGGCGTTAAATCTCTTATCCTTGACGGCCAAACAAGAGACTGAGGTAAAACTAGGTCGTCCTCTTTAGATTTGCGGGATTTTGGCTCTCTGCCCGTCTGAGCTCACAGCTGTTTCTTCATCTGTTGATTTGAAATTGGTTTCTGACCGTTTCTTATGGGCGCTATTAGGCCAGCAGCGTCGCCTGTGTTTCTGAGGTCTTTTGCGAATGCTCTATTGCTTTATTTGCCTTAGTAAAAGCGGCGTCAGAGATAGTGGAAAACGGTTTGTTGAGCGGCAGCGAGCGAAGGAAAGGATCAATGGCGGCTCTCAGATAGACTTCATTGATGAAATTTTGTAAAGTGACAATGTGCCATCCTTATATATACCTCGCAGACGTGCAAAAACTCTTCCGAAAGACAATCAGTTCTTCTTTTGACATCTCTTCTATCAGTTTCGAAAATTTGGTGCCACCATGACTAGCAAGCCATTCAGTAACATTAAGGAATAAATTCTCGATTTTCATGTTTGAAATTTTACAGGTTTTAAGGGAAACTACTTTATGGCTTTTTTGTTGTTACTGAGATGGCATTGTCCGTAATCTCTTGTATTTGTTCTGAAGGCAGCTCATCGAATTTCTTTTCATCCAGTTTTTTTGCCGACGAAACTTGGCTTGCCACAAAACATTTTATGCCAAGCCACATTTGCCGCATTAATTTCCATATAAGGTCAAACGTAGGTATAATGGCTGGCAACCGACATAGTAAACCAACCGAAAAGCTAGAATTGCATTATCCGAGGTTGAGAATTTAATAAAGGCAAATAGCTATCAATGCAAAGATTATGTTATAAAATACATGTACAAATTCACACCACCACTAAGTCAATTGGGGGTTTTCACATGGAGTCACTAAAATTAAAACTGCAAAACTATTTATCCTAGCTTGAGATTTTACTTTCATGATGTACAAGAGCAGTTGAAAACTGCCATTCATACAAATTTTCGCCCCGAATGGGTTCTCGGTTTTGTGTTACACTACGCTTGAATTTCTAAGCTTTTGCGAGACTCAGCATTTACAATACAGACAAGAGAGAGGTCATCATGATTAAAAATGTGACTTTTTTCGGGGAATTCGACTATCTGAACAGTAAAGGGGGTAAGTTTCTAAAGAAACTGTAGTACTCCGTCGGTGGGAGTATTACAAGGTAATTTGGCTTTATCAACTTTACAGTGGCCAATTCCCGTTATCAACCCAGTTGACAAAGCCAAATTATCTGAACAGTACATGTTATAGAAAAAAGTATTATTTTAATGTTTTTTTAAGGTGACGTGATGTAAGATGATGCAATACCTGAATAAGGTATTAGAGGGGTGTGAAGGTACTTACAACATTCATGACGACATTAATATTCATGGCCGTACTGTTAAAGAGCATAATGTCAGGTTAAGGAAGACCTTCGAACCCATTCAAGAAAGGGGCTTACCTTGAACAGGGGCAAGTGTGCGTTCAGCATGTCAAAACTGACTTTCATGGGATATTTACTGTCCAACCGAAGGGATCGGCCAACAGAGTCGCGTGTAGAAGCAGTCGTTGATGCGAGAGAGCCTCAAAATGCAGAGGAGGTACGAATTTTTCTGGGATTAGTGAACTTTAGTGCCAGGTTCATCCCAATTTAGCAAGCATCTCAAACTCGAGCAGATTTTGAGAGAACAAGTTAAACCCCGCTGACTGAGGGATAGTTTGGGGCGAGAAATGGGGCAGGGGGTGCCATTCCTTCTCAACATTACGTTAGAATCTAAAGCCATTAAATCAAACGAATGCCCCCCAGTACCCCCAAAGGCTTTTCAACTCTTTCCCAGGCTTCTTTAGTTAAGCGGGAATCTAGATGAGATCAAACTGATTTAAACATTGCAGCTGGAGAGGACAAAAAACAATTCCTTAGTTACCCTCGTCAGCTCCGGAGATCTCTTGCTTCCTTGACCTTAACATGTATCAATGAGCACTTTGCTGTCAACCAACGCATCCACCCAGCATTTTCGGATATCAGACGGAAGAGCCTTCAAAGCGTTTACTAAGGCCAGCGTTTACTTGGTTGAGATGTTCAGAAGCTTCTGCTGGTCATTCCAGAAATCACGGCAGGACTGACTGCCGCCTTGGAGGTGTAGGACACAGCCCCATCCGAAACAAGAAGAATCAGTGGACAAAGGGAGTCATACATCTTTTCCATCCCTCCATGATAACCAATCTTGCCAAGAATCTAAGAATTGCTAGTAAGACAGGTACATTTCCCCTGAAATCTCTGCAGGGTGTTTACGTTTGTGTACTTCTTACATCCCAAGATATTTTTCTTCAGAACCGCTAGGCCTCTATCTTCCGACCAGGAACAATAATGCTTGCTTTAGAGAATCCACCCTAAGTACTCCACACTGGTGGTCGGATACAGCACAGATTTAGCAATGCCAATAGTGTATCCAAGATCAACTAAGAGCAACAGAACACAATAGATAGCTGCTATAGCTGCACTGAATCTGTATTCCTGGCCTCTGTTTTCTGGCATAACCGACCAGGGTCCCTAACATGTGACAAGTTCCCTATTCAGCCGGTAATTAATGCATAAAGAGCATGGTATACCACGAGCGCGAAGATAGCCCGACGCCACCAGACCGATGGTATGGTATATCATGATCCGGGAGATTTTCCTTCCAAAAGGTAATGTAGTACAAACAAACCAGAATCCATTCCACTGAAAGCCAACATAAGTCTGGGAAGATGGTGAGAGGGAAACATGATCGTAGCCAGAATTGTCATCGTATTTGGTCATATAAGACCCTCGATAAACATACCGCGGGGAACATCAGCAAATCTATCTATCAAATGGGAAAAGCACGTCGGTCATCCATAAATTTAAAAACCTAGCATCTAAAGAGAGCCTCGGTTTGGTTGGCTCTACGGTCAATGGGAGAACCAGATAGGGCGGAGAGTTATCATCGACTCTTCCCCATACTCTGAGCGCACCGGCCTTTAACCGTTTTAAAATCTCCTACGAAAAAAATTCGAACGCTTTGTAAGAGGCGTGGTTACTAAGATGTTTGGACGGCGAGAAATCTGAGCAGTAGTGTTGACCCTTAAAAGAGCCGTTGAAATGCCGAGTGAAGTTTGAACTATACTTCTGGGGGTGGGCTACCATGATCGGGTTTCTCTTCGGAGTATAGGACATCTTCCCAACTACTAGTAAGTTGCTTTTCCTCCTGAATGGGAATCCCATTTATATCGACCCAGGTTTCACAAGCTCTAGGATGTGAAGCTGCTATTTGCGCAGCGAACAAGTTATAATTAATTCCCTGGGTCTGATCAGCTGTTTGTTTCTTCCTTGCAGGGCCCTACACAAGAACAGAAAACATTGGAGGCCAATTATTTTTTTTTTCTACAAAACCGAGAAAACTGTGGTTGAAGAAACGGGATTCCCAATCAGGAGGGAGCAACTTCACAACTCCTGTATCACAAGGTAAACCAATAGGAGTTAATCACCCTCAGTTGGAAAGGGTATCTATCTATCTCCAAAGTAAAAAAGATGAAAAAGTTGCAAACCTCGCCTACCTCGCCACACAGGTCTATTCCCACACAGTGTTCTATCTCACTCTTCCACACAGGATTATTGCATGCTTTACTGTCACGCAGGTCTTTACAAAGCGCTAACGAGCCGAAAAGGTGAGAACAAACCCGAGCACAACAGAAACTACTACCGCCATGAGAACCGAGGGGAAACCATGAGAATGTGTTCCCCTACAGCTCGTTTGCAACGATGGGCTGTACTCCTGTCTGGATGTAAATTTGACATCACATTCAAAAATTCTACTGGCAATGCAAATGCAGATTTTTTCAGTCGATTTCCATTACAATCTCAGGCTGATGATGAGGATTTGGATCCAGATAAGCATCATGTGTTTGCAACCATGACAAATTAATTGTCCATAACTGCAGCAGAGATAACTGACGATACAAAGAAGGATAATCGTTACATCCTCTGGCTGGCCAAGCAGTTACCCGAGTGCAGAGCTCAGATCATTTTGGAATCGTAGAAATGACCTTTCATTGGAAAATAGGTGTCTGTTGTGGGGCAGGCCTGTAATCATACCACTTAGATTCCAAAAACGTTTACTTGAAGAGTTACATGAATGCTATCCAGGAATGTGCCGGATAAAAGCACTTGCCAGGTCCTTTGTATGGTGGCCTGGAATTGAACTTGATATAGAGGAGAGAGCTAGACTTTGTGATGTGTGTACCCAGGGGCATCATTCCCCTAAGGCAGTTCCGTTGCTATAGTGGCCTTGGTTGACTGAACCTTGGCAGAGAATTCATGTTGACTATGCTGAGGTGAAAGGTCAACAATTTCTCCTTGGTAGTTGATAGCCATTCTAAATGGATGGAAGTCTTTCCGATGCGGAACACCACTACAAATGCTACTATAGAGGTCTTGCAATTGAGAGCTCTGTTTTCTCGATATGGGCTGCCACTGGAACTAGTCAGTGATAATGGCCCACAATTTGTTGCTGGAGAATTCCAGACATTTTTAAGCACACCATAAACACACTTTGTGTCCCCCATATCATCCCTCCACAAATGGGTTGGCTGAGAGGCATGTGCAGACTTTTAAGGAGATGTACAAGGCTTGTCTTGATCCTTCCTTTCTGACATTGCCAAGGATTTCTAAACTTTTTACTCCCTCGGTGACATGTCCTTCTTGTCCGTATGCAAATGACGAGATGTTCAAGTTCTGTCAGCAATGTGTCTATAAGCGGAAAAGAGCTCAAGATAACGAGGAAGAGCAACAGTTAAAGAAAGATGTTGTTTAGGAAAGTGCTATCTTTGAACGTGTAGAGCAACTTGCTCGACAGCACGAGTCCTCCCGCTATGTCAGACAAAAAAGCGCTCTCAAGCAAGAGCTGTCCGATTTCCTATTCGGTCTTTCCTCGCCTAAATCTATCGCCACAGCTCTGCCGACAGACGTGATTGCTTTCCTTGTGTGGAAAGATAATGGCGGAAGAACACGCATCCATCAACCTGATTGCCAGAGGCAGGCGCCCTGTCAGTGCCCTTTACGTCTTGCTCATGGAACAGTAGATTCTCTTATAGGCAAATTGAGATCAATGTTTGTAGAAAATGGGAGAGGTGCTGAATGGCAGTCTCCCATGGGGATTGGTAACCCGGTTGCAGATCGTTCAGTGAAACAGTATCTGGAAAATGATAGAGAGAAACAGTTGAAGGCAAGGGTGGTTCCGCGCCAGGCAGAGCCTTTTCTTGTTGGTGACCTAGCTACGATATCAGAATTCATTCATGCGCGGATTCAAGAGTGTGCAAGTAGCGAGCCATCTAAGATTTATATCCTCGCGAGGGATCAAGCTGTCTTCAAGTCCTTGTTTTTTGCAGCGGATCGGGCTGCTGATTTGTTAGACTTAAAAGCGATTGATATCCTGCGTTTTCCAGACAATTCAGGATTTTTTATTAAACATATTAGGATTAAATCCTTAATATTGGGCGATGGTAATGTTTTAGCTTTT
Source organism: Catalaphyllia jardinei (assembly GCA_022496165.2). Classification (NCBI taxonomy): domain Eukaryota; kingdom Metazoa; phylum Cnidaria; class Anthozoa; order Scleractinia; family Caryophylliidae; genus Catalaphyllia; species Catalaphyllia jardinei. The sequence goes on from CM042746.1 coordinate 4,595,454, forward strand.
AGAAGGGGTGAAAACGCAGTTATATGCCCTTTTAAAGGTCTGGAAATGTATTTCAATATTTGTAAGCTTCTCAAAATATAATTACAGCCAGGGTATCTCTTTCGTTTTGTACCGAAAGAGGGAAAAATGAGCATGTGCATTTTTTATGTGCATTAACTTTGACCATATATGGTCATTTGGCACGAAATTTGACTTTCTTTAATTACCTGTAACTCTAAGCCATTCTATCCGATTGAGATGGGATTTTCCCTGTAAATATTGTTTTTCTGTGACAAAAATGCCTGTACCGTTTTGAACACTGCTTTTCAAATATTTAGCGTTGTTACTAAAAATAGGTGCCATTTACGTCATCATACTTTCCCGAAAAGTGAAAAATACCTTTTCAGTGATAAAAATATAGAGAAAAATGTTCTCCAAATAAGATGTTTTAATCTCTTGCTTCATTTAAAATATAAAGTTCTCCTCTGTGACCCAAATATAGAATTTAATATATTTGCGGGAGAAAAAGCCCTAGCAACTGACCATCGTGGATGCCCCTGACCTTGTCATCTGTTGTGCAACGCATGATTCAGTCTACAACAAGATTGAAAAGCACTGTATTGTGGACATAATATAGTCTTGTCTGACGCCAGCCTTGATTTCAAACAGGATGTCACCATCACTAACACATCAGGCAACGTTGCTAGAGAAGCTTCTGATGATCTCTGCAAAGCGAAAGAGGATTCCATAGGCTCGTAGTGTCAGCCAGAGGTTGTGCCAGTATACATTGTTGCATGCCTTTTCAAAATCCACAAAGCTCACCTAGAGAGATCGCTGCCTTTCGGTGCATTATTCCATAATATTTCTCAGCGTGTGGTCAATACAGCCTCTTCACTCTTCTGACCTCCTCTCGAGTTTAAGGTCCACAGCCAGTGGTCGGTAAAAGTTCCGCATACGAGCCAAGTCGCCCATCAGGCCGGAGCTTATCCCCGTTTCCGTAGCAGGAAGATACTAGGTGTATTTGTACTCCCCTTGGAAGCGGCGGGGCTAAAGTACAGGTCACAGGTAACAATAAAAAATACCTGTGAATCTGCGGTGAGTTCGTATTTGGTTCGTATCTATTTATTTCGTATTAGCCTACGAACACGATGATGTCCTATTTCTCTAAGATTCCTAGTTTGAGATTTCAAGAAATATTTTAGCTTAAATGTTTGACTTTAAACTTTTTTGGTGTTGGTGTTCACGCTTCTCAAGTTAGTGGTTTTTATACTGAAGGGATAATCCCTTACACAATCATAAATAATTTGACCGCATTTGGAATTGTAACTGAGTATTTTAAATTTTGATAATGAATACTTTGTCAGTTCTTTAAGCACTAAACACTAGTGACAGTTAATCTAACGTAATAATTGTTTTCTTCCACTATGGTTTTAGAAATAGTGGTGTTTCCATCTTTAATTTCAAAATAGCAAAAGAAATAATAGTGTTGTGGTACTGTGTAACAGAGGTTTAATTTCGGCTCTGACGTGAAATCGACATACCTACAGATCGGAATCATTCAATTATAAAACAAAAACACCCTAGTGCTTTTATACCGTCCATGCTTCTTTCGCACACCGTTTACAGTAGTTTTTCTTATATACCGATGGAATACCATTTGGGGACTTTCGGAGTTTGGTAAGGGTTAAAAGAATAGACAATATACTAAGAAATATAGCCACTTTTGACGCGCCTTGAGTGGCTATTTCGATCGACGTCTTGGCGCTCAATCGCAATAAAGAACGCAGTCTTTTGTATAAAATACGCGTGTACATCAGTGATATGATCTGGTGGTAGCTAGTAAAACGCACACGTTGCTATTTCACTAACCGATAGCTTTTATATGTGGATAAAGTATGGTAATAAAAGTACAAGATCCTCTAAAAAACAAAAAGAAAGCGACAACTCACCTTATACTCGGCCATTTGTGCGACCATGTACTCGACTTCTAATCCGGGGTAGGGTGGATATCAGGGCTATTAGAGACCACGAGTAACGTCCCAGTAAACCATTAGCAAATAATTTTTACTAGAACAAGTAGTGCAAAAGAATCTTGAAATCTCAAACTAGGAAATTAGAGAAATAGGACGACATCATCAGGTTAGTAGGCATGAATAGAGAATACAAACTAAAAGATACGAAGTAAATGATACGAACCAAATACGAACTCACTGCAAATTCACAAGTATTTTTTTATTGTGACCTGTGACCTGTGACCTTTTGCCTTTTTTTTTTTTTTTTTTACATGTGACCTGTGACCTGTGACCTGTGACCTGTAACCTGTGACCTGTGACCTGTACTTTAGCCCCGCCGCCTTGGAAGGGATGTTAGTCCATCGCAGGGTTACCCCTAGCATTAAAGTCGCCGGTACCCAATTATACACCTGGGTGGAGAGAGGCACTGTGAGAGTAAAGTGTCTTGCCCAAGAACACAACACAATATCCCCGGCCAGGGCACGAACCCGGGCCACTCGATCCGGAGACGAGAGCACCATGGGGCCGCCGCGCCTCCCAGCCAGTTACAGGCTTTTCCTGATTACTTTTGCTAGGATCTTTCCGAGGACAACGTTCTTACAGAGCTTCTTTCTTCGGTATCCTGATGATAATGCCTTGACTCCAGTCTTTAAGTATTTTCTCTTTTTTCTAGCAGCGGCAGGTTGATTGCTGTGTTCACAGTGTCGATCGGCCTTGAACAGTTAAGCATTGAGGCAGTCTATGCCAGGTGCAAGAACATAGATGATCATATAATTACTCGCTGGACCCAATGGCATGTGGAACGTCCTGTCTAAACGTTGTCGACATTTAGTTCAACAACGCTTTGGGGAACGAATCTTGAAGCAAAATTTGACGGGACGTAAACTGGCCTTCCTGTTCATAATATATGCTTGTTTGGCTATGATTGCCTGGTACATGTTGCTTCTGTGAAAAAAGATCTGACAGGTTTCTAAGCACGAATTGTTCTGGTACCTATATATGACTCAAGATTATAATCTCTTGCAGATAATCACTGTCCAGGTAGACGTTACTAGACTTGTCTATCTAACATCCCTGTACATCAGTTGCAGATTCTCCCCAGCGGTACCTAGGATACCCCAGCCATTCACTGGTACCTGGGTGGTGGAAGCCTCTGGGGGAGTAAAAAGTTCCCTCTGGCAGCCTAAGAACAAAGTGGACAGTACCTTTTTATCTGCCCGCGCTTCAGATTGATGACAGTTTCTTAAAGTTTTCTGTGATCTATTACTGAATGGACGCACGCCAACATGGAATCTACTTGTTTTATAAAATAACGAAACAAAGTACTACAGATACAGCTTTATTTTATTTCAACGTAACGTGAAAGATGGCCATTGCAACGCCATTTGATGTAATCTATTATATATACAAAATAAAGTAATCTCATAGGTTGCTTTGCGTAGCAAAGAAATGTGATTGGTCCGGGAAAATCACGCCACTGCCAAACCTGGCTCTAACAGCACGAGCGTCTCTCCTCGTGGAATGAAAACTTAGAGCGAAAGCGAAATCAGAATTGAGCTGCGAAATCTACAAGTCTTAACGAAAATGCTGGAAGAGTGAAGTCAGTTTTTGTCATCAGAGCAGCTCTGTGAGCCGAAAAGCTTGGACGTTGCGTAAGTTTTGCAGGAGTTGAAAAAATACCCTCGGAAAACTTGTGGTTGCGATCAACCTAGAGGCCATTTGCTTCCAGTTTTGAATGAAAGGAGCGTTAGTGACGGTGTAAATGTTTGTCTTCTGTGGTTGATGATTCTCAAATAAGTTTAATATAACGTCGGAGAAACATTTTAACTGCGATACAGTTGGTCGTGAGCTGTAGTTAGCCATACTTGGTTCGCTGCTGTGCCCTGAAACGGACTGGAATATTCGTATGTATGCATCGGAAAGCAGCTGAAGGTTATGCGTTTGTTTTAGCAGCTTTTAAAAAGTGATGCTTTCATGTTTTATTCCTGACATCGATCAGCGTGTCGACAGTTATTTTGAGACTGAGAAAATTTGAATTTTCTAAATAAATTAATACAGTAACATTTTGTTTATAGGTTAAGTCTCGCTCGACTGCCGATTGAAACTACTCGAGTATTTTTTCTGAATCTTTTTGTAAAAGAAGTGGCTTTATCTTTCTTCTTCCTGCTTCTCGACCCTGTTCAATGCTTTGGTAAGACTTTTTTGTACCTTATCTTTTGCCCAGCCACGTAAAATATTATCTAAATTCTCGAAACTTTCCGCCATTTTAAAACACAGAGGGGGAAACTCTGTAATGACGACGTCAATCCTGCGTCTGTCCTCTAATAGATCATAGGCAAGAACCATTCAAAATGCGAGAATAACTTAGGTTATTATACAAAATTCGAATATTTGTCAGTCTGTCAATTAGAAGACACTGCCAGAAAAATAAAAATCAGTTGTTTATTTCGATAATTTAAATCTAAATTCTTTTGGCTCATGCCATCACTCTGTCAACACTTGATAGTTCTGTATTTCAATCCAGTCCTTCTAGAATTCTAGATCTATAAGTTTACTAATACAATTTAGAGAGGCTCTCTAAACATTTCGGACCCTGGAATAGCTTTACTTCATATTTCTACCACAAGTGCTAATATCTATCCTTACTTATTAAATGTAGTTGAAATAATCGAAAGTTTGTTTTCCTCCCGTCTAGAGGATTTATCGAGGTGAATAAACGGTTAAACAGACATGTTTGTCTTTCGCGATAATCCAATAACATTTCATGTTTGCTTCAACTTTAAACAAGCCATTAATTTACTAACACTTCTAACTACTGATAAATGATTTAGCTATTTTCCAGTTCAAAATCGGAGGAGAACTGCAGTGTTCATTGAACACCTTTATCATTTATTCAAACATCATGAAAATATGGTCCTAAATCTTGCCGTAATACATGTGACAACTAGGTGAAATGCAAGCCTTAGATTAAAAGCTAGTTTGTCTATTTTATAAAATAAAAATTGTGGCACAACTCGATTCTAAGAAATAAATTCTATTGATATTTTGTTTCTGACCAGGTTTTGACCAGTCAACATAAACAAAGTACAGAAATACTAAAACTACCCTGAAATTATAAAAATAAGCTAATCTGAAAATAACTGCCATTTTTCTGTCTATGACTTCACTTATTCCGTTTTGTGAAATTTCAAAGGCTTATACGACAAAGTTTGTCAAAGAATTGAGGTTAAACTGAAAACCAAAATAAACTGGTACTTATTATATACTGTATAAGAAGTTATTACATTACATATTGTAACGCGATACCTATATAAGCAATTCCTAGATAACATGGACACGCTAATAAGGCCATCTCTTGAAGACTTCCTAATCATTTCTAAGACACGCGACCTATATTGAAACATGTTCCAACGTTTTTCACTTTGGTCAGGATTCTGAATTTGTGACCTTCAAATGATGATTGATCAAACAGGGACTTCCCTATGAAATAACTAAAAATATGTCATATTACACTGTAATATAGCTTGTCCTTTGCTGGAGAGAACTTCTCAACTGTTGTCTTCCCACTTTTTTTTCTGTTAACCTCTTCTAGTGCCTTGCAAGACGATTCTTGCTAGGTCAAGAGATCGTGAGACGTACCATTTCATATCATACCATTCAAGATTACCCATCTTAGCAGTGGTCAGGAGATCCTGGCATTGTCTAATGACCCTTTGATGCCTTCCTAGTCGTAAAAATCAATCTCAGGCCGGGAATCATCGTATTCCATTGTAGGTACTTAATCTTGTTGTTTTGGTCGTACTTGAGGCCTGCTGACATAGCTAATTAAGGCTTTCTTGAAAGAGCTAGATACGAGTCTTGTAAAGGAGGCTAATCTCATCCTCAGGCTGATCTGCAGGGTCCCTTTAACCCGTCTATTTTCTTCTTTGTCGTAATTTTCAGACTGACTTCGGCTGCTAACGAAATTAATTCTGAGGTAATTGATTTGACACGGCTGGGATTACATTTATTGAGATTGGTAGTTATTGGGTCACTGCGGCCGAGGTTGTTGTGAGAGACATGATCATCTCTCCCCCGCTTCTTCAATGTAGTGTTATTGATGATCTAAACACTTCATTTGACTTCGCAATCTTTAGTGAATCTGAATCACTGCAGTCTCAAGCTCTTCGTTGTCCCATGAGACGATATTGTTCGGTCTTGCTGCAACAAACATCGGAACAGTATTTCGTCAATCAGTTAACAAATGGTGGTGCTCTTACCACGATTGGCCTGATTAGTCCTGGAGAAGATTACCTTGCTGAGGTTGCCTTGCCTTGTTTCGTAGTGATATAAAGAGCTCTATTAATTTGCTACATCTTCTTACTGGTTTTTAAAGTCTAGCGCAAAATCTAATGCATTTTTCTGTTCTCCAGTTTATTCTTGCTCTTTTTGATTCAACCGTTAACACCCGGCTCGATTACGATATTCGTCGTCAGCTGCAGTGCCATTTTTCCCTTTTCAAATCTCTTTCGGTTACGAAGATAAAGAACGTCTGCTAGCTATAGTTTGAAATGCAGGGTGGCGAAGAGTGATGAGAAGCTTCTCACTGACCTCACTTAGCTTTTGAAGTATTCTTTCTGTCAGTTCCTTTCCAGATTCTTCCCGCCTTAGTGACGTAGGCACCTAAGTTCCAAATAAATTCTTCGTGTTCCTTCTTTTGCTTGCACTCTGGTTTTTTATCTTCTGTACACTTGGTACATACATATTGGATAGTGTCTCCTCTCCATGAATGTGCAAAAGTGCAGCGATTAATACCGTGGCAATAATCAGTGTTCGTGTGGATACGGCATTCTACGGACTTGCTCGCGCCACGTACCCTGGATCCATGGTGAAGTCTCCCTTTCTTATCTACGTACGTTACTTGAAACTTACGCCACTCTTCTCCCTGATGACCCCATTTTCCTTCTATTTCTTGTCGCACTACTGAGGCCACAGGTTGCTGACTTAGAGCATTAGCACTTTCCCTCTCGTGGCTGGCTTCTCCGTATTTTAACGCAGATGCATAGGAAGTTGGAAATGTTGTTGCCGCAGGCCCCCGAAAATTATCATCGCTGACTAAAGGCGATGGAGCAGTAGATCTGAAGTATGGAGTCGAGTTCAAAAGCCCTTTTGGTCCATCAGAAGGTTCACTGCGGAGCTGTTCTTGGGTAATAGTGGTTTCTTCTTTTATATCTTTTACATCCGGATTTCTCTCCTTTCCAATGCCAATGTTTCGTTCAAGTGGTTTTCGTCGCCCTCTCCCACGGCCAGCAGCAAATAAGGCACGACTCCCATTGTCCTTTGAAGTATTGGTGGACGGAAAAGCCGCTAACTTTCTGTTTGCTGCTCCTGTGGTCATGTTTGAATAAGTGTCTTTATCTACTGGATCGTATGCGTACGGACCAGCTACTGAGAAGCCAACGTAGAACCACAAGTCGTCTCTGCTTTCCTTAGGATAGAGCATCTCATCAAACCGAAGCTGAATTCCTCGATATGTAACGACTCCTGTAGATGCTTTTTGACCTCGCACACGAGCCAATGTTTCGGAGACTTCCTTACTCCTCCAAAAGTCCGTTTTTGTAATCCTCCACTTTTTTTCTAACTCGGGAAACTCTTGACGGCTTACGATAGCCGCCAGTCCAGTCCCGTTCCCGAGGAAGTACTCAGCTCCAGATTTCCGAGCTTTCCAACCAGTCCTCTTCTGGACCATTTCACAACATTTCTTAATAGACGCCAATGTTCCTGAATTAGTCGGAGCTAGACTTCCATTTTCGATAGGAAAATGGATCATGTAGTTAAAAAGATGCGCCCACTCGGAGTCGGGAAACTTCTTTATCCACGTTTGTACAACTTTATCAAGCTCTTCCACAGGTGGTTTGTCTTCAGGTGGAAGGCGAAGGCAGGCCTTAGAATAAATGAACATGTTGTCATAGTTGCCACTACCCTGTAGACAATGAGGTTTTAAGAGATGGTAAATGGACAAAACCACTTCTTTGTCAAGGTTGTACCAGCCACTATATGACGTTTCATTATTCTTGAAAAGGGTATCCTGCACTACAACTTGAAGGCGATCAGGTGCCGTCTTCGATAATGGTGACAAAGACTCCTGCATCTGTGCAGTCACCAGCCCGCTTCTGTCAAATCCAGTGATTTTGTAAAATTCTTGTCGCAACTTGCACGCCCTTGTGTTTGCAGTGCTTAGGCCTCTAAGTTCGTTTTCATCGGACGTGGTCAATTGCCTGTATTTGATATCTTCAAAAAGTGTATTTAGTAGTGGCAACGTGGTTAGGCCAAGATTCTGGATGAATTTGTGATCTTCCCGAGGCAGAAGATCTTCCATTTCTTGAGGGATCGCGCCCATCTCCAAATATCCTGTGAAACTGGAATTTTCACTGAGACAAAAACAAGGCAAGGACTTCACGATTTTCAGGAGCAGGACGATAACTTGTATTTTTCCATTTACGGAGTAAAAATTGAGCCCTCGCATCTTTTGTATTGCTTTGTCAAACACCCTGAGAGCGTTGCGACCTATATCTATCACGTCAGGCATTGAAGATACCAGAGAATGTCCATCGTCAGTATTGACGTCTCTCAGTTGCAAAACGTACAGAACACCTTTGGTCGAGTAATGGTGGCTGTAGTTGGGCTGGAGGCGAATAGCAATATCTACAGCGATGTGTGCTGCTTTAATGCCAGTTTCAGGCATAGGAAGGTGGGACTCATCGAGTTTGCTTAAGTTTATGGCATCGTAGAGACGACTGTGAACAGCGTCCGCGCTCTCCAGCTGTTTGAAACGCATCTCATAAGCCATAAATCTAGCCAACTGTTGCCAGGCGTATGCTTTGTCCTCAGTTTGGTTTGCCTTCTGGCAGACAGTGATCAGTAGCTCTAATGTTCTCTGATTTCCATTTTCTCCTCCCAAAATGTCAAGAATCAAAGGGGAGTACCTGGTCCGGACATCATAAGTTCCGTGGACTTCATTTTCTGCATCTGGGCCAATGTTATCTTCAGCGTTTTCGTCATCTTGCGGAAGAGTAACTAGGTTGGACACCCTCTTTCGATGTAGAAGAATCTGGAAAAGTTGTTCTCTCAGGAATTTATTTACATACGCTTTTCCTCTCTCGGCGTTTTCCAAAAGCTCCACTGCAATTTCTCCAGTATTCATTCTTGATTTGACAACTTCGCTGACAAGAGAGTGTGCAGGTCGCCAACCATGATATCCATAGGATTCGCTAAATCCTTCAAGAAGAAGTCCTCCGAATTTATCATGAATGGATGTCTTTCGTAGACACTCTTCACCCGTCTCATCACTTAATTCATTAAGGACATCAACCACGAATGCGTGAGGTAGGATACCCGAACCATTACTGTAGAAGTGGAGAAAGCAGCAAAAATAAAGGAGCTTTTCATGGATGCCATGTGAATCACCAAGGAAGGCCAAAGTACTCTCAATATGATTCTGAAGTCGTTCCTCTATCTTGACGTAATCTCTTCCAAACAGCTCTAATCCAAACCAAATAAATCGCTTTTATCTCTCCAGGACCTCTTCAGCTTCTCTTCGACGTCCGCTGTCCCTAGTAATATTGATTAAGATGCTCCTAACGTGGCTCATTTCATTTTCATCCAGTTGCCGTAGTGGTTTCATTTCAAACTTAACTGTAGAACCAGTCGTTTGAATAGGATAGGTAGCGATTATGACACATTTTGTCTCTCTCGGTATCAGTCGGTCCAAAAGACCCCGAGTGTCGGACTCGGAGAGATTATCGAGAAGAGCCAGAACTGGAGGTGAAAAATGTTGTTGTGTCTCATTGTAGCCTATACGCTGAAGCTGATCGATTTGAAAATCTGTAGATTTTGTTACGGCCTTGACGACCGCACAACGGTAGTCTTTCCGCTTGTTCCAAAGAATTCTCCGACACAGAGTCGTTGCGCCAGATCCTGGTTCATACGGAACCGTGAATGTATTCACAGAGCAAAAGCGATCACCGCTCGGGATAGGGTTATTTAGTGATTTTACCTCTTGTTCAATCTTTTGAGTTATCTCTTGTTCCAGGGTTCTTTCGATGGTGTGATTGTAAAGCAAGTTAATTTGGCTGGCTTGTGTGCCTTTGTAAAAGGCATCCCTGGCTTTCTCGATATCCTCCGTTGCGTTTGGTAATCGAGGCTCTGGGCAGTAAACCTCAAGATCATTCCAAGAATGGATAACTTTGTTCAGGACTTCCCTTTGGCCAGTAAAATGGGGAAGTTTCGTGGTAGCTCCTCTCTCCATAAATTCGCCAGGTCCAACCATTTCTCGAACAATTTCTCTCAGTAGATCCCACGATATGTCGGCGAGGGAGCATTCTCTCAGCTGTTTTCGTAAGGCTGCCTTTGAATTCTTTATTAATGCATCTGAGAAATTCTTGCTTTCACTGATGATGGTGACACATTTCCTTGCAATGTCTCCACCAAGTATGCTAAAACAGCTTTCTGCAATATCCGACATTTCCATGACTGCGTTGTCCCCAAGACCAAGAATTGCAATGACCAGTCTTCCGGGAGGGAAATACTGCTTGTAGGCAGAGAGTGTGCGATAGAAATAGTCCTTGGCTGAACATGTTATCCACTCTTCCTCTTGCAGCTGCTTCAGCTGCAAAATCCAAGTTGTACCTCTCGTAGTCAGAGGGCAATCCTTGCTGGCAGTCCAGTCAGACGAAATGTTTTTGAAGTCGTCCAGGGTCTTAACATTTGCACGACGTGCGTCCGTTGTCTCGTTGCAAATGAAATGTAACCCATCTTTCTTCGACGCAGCGTCAAACAGATCGAATACGGCTACCCAAGGAATGCTTTGCAGGAATGATAGATGCGGAGTGCCTCTGTACTGGGGAGGCACCTTGTTGGCCACAAGAATGTAGTGATACTCTTTGATGTTCACGTCAAACAGTCGCTCTCTGACCATTGTATTGTACATCTTGAAATCAGGATCGTCTGGCTTATATCCTGCAATTATAAAATTTATTTCGATATAAAAAGGCTTTAAGGCGAAATGTACATAGTCTGTTTTGAATACCTCATAGGCAAGACGAAAGATGAAAGATGTAAATGTACCTTAAATAAGAACAAAAAGACTTTGTGGATTATTTCATACTGTTTCAATTGCTACCTAACTGAATTGGAATTTAGGGAATATATTGCGCAAACAAGTTTCTTCGCAAACAAGTTGTAAAAGGTCTAACTGATATTCGAAGAATAGGCCAAGTTTGCTTAATGAATGCCTTTGTTTCTAACACCGAGCGTTCACCATCATGAAAAAGATCCTTGATGTTAACCCGATAGAGAAGTTATAAAATTCATAGCGCTAAGGAATATCTTCGAACTAATTGAACGTGCTTTGTAATTTTTGTTCCTTCTACACATTTTAAAATCACGCGTTGAATGCCTAATGGCTAGCACTTCTTCTGCTGTCAGTACTTCGATATGCAAATGAATGTGAGTTTTAGTTACCTTTCCATAAAAAAATCGTGGACACCGTAAATGAGGAAAGACATTTCAAATAGACCCTTCTCCAAAATGGCGGCCGAAATTTAAAATACGTCAAAGTTAAAAACGTATACCAGCACTAGAAAGAACACCTTTAGTTTAGTAACCCTGCAAAGTTTCAGTATTTCAGGTATAATAACAACTGAGAAAATGTAAGTTGAAAATTGAAAAATTTAGAGACGTTTGTATGACTGGCGGTATAATGCATACCCCCAGTCATACAAACGTCTGTAAATTTTCCAATTTTCAACTTACCTTTTCCAGTTGATATGACACCTGAAATGCTGAAACTTTGCAGTTTTACTAAAGTAAAGGTGTTCTTTCTAGTGCTGGTATACGTTTTTAATTTTAGCTAATTTTAACTCATTTGAATTTTCGGTCGCCATTTTGGAGAAGGGTCTATTGAACACAAAACTGTGAAGAACGCCAGCTGGTGAGAGACTGACCAGCTGTCGATGGGCAAAGCTATCTAGTGGCAAGATGGAAGATTTAAATAAGCCCATTCAGATTTCAAAAAGATATTCTGTCTAACTCCGAATATGTCAACATCTCAAAGTTACAGGAACAAATTATATGCAACTTACTGACAAAGACATCTAAAGCGTGAGGCCATATTGGCATGAAGTATTTTGGAGAAGGGTCTATTGAACACAAAACTGTGAAGAACGCCAGCTGGTGAGAGACTGACCAGCTGTCGATGGGCAAAGCTATCTAGTGGCAAGATGGAAAATTTAAATAAGCGTGAGGCCGTATTGGCATGAAGTATTGTGTTCGAGGGCCTTGAAGTTTTCGTTAACAGGCGGAAGCAATATTTTTTACAGTCAATTCAGAACATCTAGGTTCCAAACGTCTACAGGATTCTGGAAATGGTGAAGACTACGATCAAAGCATGCATTCTAAGATGTTATGAGGACAATCACTAATGTATGCACCTACTTACCACCAGTAAATTCGTTTGCACCTACAATGATAAGAGAAAGAAAATTTAGTCAGGTTTAGCGTTTACCATGGCTCGGAAATATAGTGTAACCACTGCTTTGCGTCAATTCCGCCAATCTACATAGCAGCAAACAATCAATAGAAATGTCAATAAATAGACAATAATCAAAAGCCATCTTGTTCTCTACCTAACGTTTAATCATGCTAGGCTAGATATCCAACCGAAAATCAACGTAAAGTGTTTTCACTAAAAGAAAGACATCCACGTACCAAGCTTTGTTTCTTTTTTCCACTCCTTGTACTTTGTCTCCAAAGGTTCCCTCACTTGTCTTTTTACTTCGTGTTGTTTCACACAAGTAGATGCACCCTTGGTACGGATTGCGACGTCATCCCACGTATCCTTTAATTTAAAAAGGTCATTAAGTCCTCTCTTTCCAGTGAAATCTTTATTCCCTCCCGGCTTCTCGATCCAGCTTTTGGAGTGAAAAACGTTATCTTTGCAGTATCGCCAGTCTCGGGACACTTCTATTTCAACGACGTACAGATTTGCATGATTCCCTTGACACATCACAGGGACGAAATAAATTTCGATGCAATTCTGTTCTCCACCTTTTTGTAGCGGTCCATCGTCGCTCTTTATATGATTATCAAGGAGAAACTGAAGAGCTTTAGTGATGTCGTCTTTGATGTTCTCAACTTCAAGGCCGATTATTTCTCCATGTACAAATTTTGAATTCTGTTCTTGATTATCTCCAACTCCAAAATATATGATCCCTTTACTGCCAGCATTTAAGCAGGCGCAGATGAACTTTTTTGCCTTCTCCATGATTTTCCAGGGCAGAATTAAAGGATGGGCACTTGAAAACGATTTATATTCGACCTCTTTGTTTTCTTCTGCATCTAATACAAAACCTTTATTATACGTGATGTTGTTCTCGGTTGCTTTGACCCCAAAGGGTCTTCCAATGCCTATAACAAAATGAACATGTTATAAAATCGGCTTTTATCCACATAAAAATTACATAAAATTACCTACATGATGGTTTCATATGTACTTTTGAACTCGGCTCGCGCATAAATCTCAGCTGCGTACTTACAGCGAGTCAGTGGAAATTGTATCATCACTATGTTAGGGAAAAACACACTAAATTTGCTTAAATTAGTTTTTAAAATCCTCCTGGATAGCTTGATCTCGCAGAATTAACAGCAATGATAAAAACAACTTTCAGTTAACTGGTTTAATCATAGTAAACTGTTGCAAATACATACATTTTGAGGCTCTCACAGGCGGAGAGTCCTTTGTGTCCTGTACTTCTGCTGATAAGCTTTGTTTCATGGCTCCGCCCTTTTGGTGACGGATTTGTGGCAGCCCAGCATCTTTTGACATTGAAGATTTCGACGAGTTGGGAACAGAAAAGGAGCCATTGTCAATTCCAGCACAGCCGTCTTGAGGCGGCACCTGTTCCACGCTTTGGTTAGGTTTTTCGGTACCTGTTGTCGCGAATGACTGTGCAGAACTTGTCCTTTCGGTCGTGGAGTTACTTTTTTTGTCACTCCAGGGAACATTGCTCAGAGTGCTATCACCTTTTGATTTCTCGTGCTCATTTTGAAACTCGCCACTTTCCCTTTCTCTGGTGTCATTTGGTATCGGACCTGAAGATATGTGAATGTACCGCAAGAAGAAATTAGTTCAGTGTTGCTTGTCTTTGTTATACAAGCCGAGTAGAATCAAAGTGGCTCTGAGCCAATCAACTTGGAAAATAATCGTCTGTAAAAAGTGACAAATATGATGCCACTGACCAGCGGTTTTAACCCGTAGGCTAAGTTAAAAACAAAAGCACACTGGAATTGTCAAGAAATAGTGCAAAACGCAACGGTAAAAAAACTCACGAGGAGATGCGACACCGTTGAAAGCAAGTAATAATTCTCATTTTCATTCGGTTTTTGTCTTCGTTCTTTATTTTCCCAGCCAGTATCAGTAATTTAAATTATAAAAACGTTCTCTGGCTAAAAAAGGCTAAAAGCAATCATAAGCTTTCGGCTATCAGTCTACAGCCTTTAACGAATAAAAAAATGTAAGCGGGTGGACGGAATATATACGAAAATTTGTAAAAGTGTAATACAAAAAGAGGTGTGAAAGGAGTGAAAAATAATGTAAAAAAAGGGAGTCTAATTGCAATAAAATGGAGTATTGCCTAGGCAACGGCTTGGAGTTATTTTCCGCGTCGAAAGTTTTTGCTGTACGCCATGATTCTAGTGTTTTTCGAACGAGGTAATTGCCTTTGTCAATGACACAAGCATTATCGAAGTCAATGGAGTGATTGTTTTGATGTGAAGTATATATGAAATAATTCATATATTTGAACTGCGGTTGTAGATCAAAGTGAAGAATGATCATCGCAGTAAATTTTCCAATTTAAGCAATTGGAAAGAAGAAGCCTGAAAAAATCAAGGCTTCAACGGGATTCGAACCCGTGACCTCCGCGAATACCGGTGCGATGCTCTACCAACTGAGCTATGAAGCCACACATTGGGAGCGAGGTCAATTTATTGAGTCCATTCTCCCGTGAGGAGAGAATGGAGATTACCCCGTAAAAAATGAAATCCGTGTTGTCAACAAACCATTCAAAACCCTTCAACAAGAATTCCCGTCTCCGAAGTTCAGACAACCATCAGATCTCCAATCCAATGTTGTTTATAAAATCCCATGCAAAGACTGTCCATGGAACTACATAGGAGAAACCGGAAGATGTTTTCAAACCCGAAAAAAGGAACACCGACGAAATTTGAAGAACTATGCAAAGGGCTCAAACGTTGCAAACCATGCGTGGCAAAACAATCACTCCATTGACTTCGATAATGCTTGTGTCATTGACAAAGGCAATTACCTCGTTCGAAAAACACTGGAATCATGGCATACAGCAAAAACTTTCGACGTGGAAAATAACTCCAAGCCGTTGCCTAGGCAATACTCCATTTTATTGTAATTAGACTCCCTTTTTTACGTTATTTTTCACTCCTTTCACACCTCTTTTTGTATTACGCTTTTACAAATTTTTTCGCACCCCTTTTCGTATATATTCCGTCCACGCGCTTACATTTTTTCATTCGTTAAAGGCTTTAGACTGATAGCCGAAAGCTTATGATTGTTTTTAACCTTTTTTAGCCAGAGAAGGTTTTTATAATCTAAATATGTCTTATCCTGGTTACAGTTCTATTTTTACTAGTATCAGTAATTATTACTTTTGTCCTTTTTTGTTACCTGTTGGAGTTATCTTAGGAATTAAAGAGGAAATGTATCACTATACCGCAAGGACAGTTAAGCCCTGCTCGGCGTGGTTCCTACTTGGATGGGTGACCAATTACGTGTTGTAATTTTTCCTTTTTTTCCCCTTTTTTCCAATGCGATATCATTGACTGTAGAACTTCCAGGCTCGTATAATGTCTTTTCTTCAATTTATCAACTATTTGTTTACCTATCTGTTTATCTTCGTGTTGGCTCCCATCAACTGCTGTTGTTGCTAATAATTCATTATTCCCATTAACAGTTGTTGTTTTTCCTCCTGTGGTTTGTATTTGACTTTCCTTTTGTGCTGAAAAGTATACAGTTTGTTTATTGCTAATTATCATTGACAAAGGGCACGCAATAACAGAGCAACTTTGTATTCTTAAATATCTCCATTTGCTCAAAATAACTAAATCCCTTCAATTCCTTGCAATAGCCATCGTCGTTGTAGATGGATATCATGGGCTCCTGATGGCTATTGCATTGATTCGAGGGTTCTATAAAAGGGTTTCATGTTTAAAGTCAATGATTTCACCTTACATGTGGAACCGTCAGCACTCTAACGGCGTTGCCACTAAATCAATGACCCTATTTTAAAATTTGAGTTATTCGTAGTCAGTTTACAATGATACGTTTTAAAGCACATCGCAGTTTTTAATTAGCTGTATCTGCGCCCGTTTTTAAACTCCCATCATTAAGATTTTTCGTGGAGGCATGCAATCCCCTAGCCTGCGAACAGCTTCCCAGCGAGGAAGAAAAATAAAATACCTGATCTAAAGTTTCTAAGCTCATTGAAAGGGAGGCCGAGTTTGGTTAAACCACAAACCCGGAGTGTATTTATGCAGGCCAAAGTGACAAGGGCATTTATTGAACTGCATGAGAACAATCTGGAGTGAGGAGGGAGTTGAGACAAAGTGAAGGAGCCTGTACACATTCTATTGCCGTTCTCTTTTAATTTTCGGTCTTTCAATCTCTCGTTATTCCACAAGTGATCATGCTGTTATGAGGAGGAGTTTTAAGTAGAAACTAGTAGAGTGGAGCCGTTTGGCTGCGCTATAACAATTTATTTTTAGAGGCCAAAGACATGGCTTCCGGACTTTCCGCTGTTCATTGCATGATGCGTCGCAGTGTTTGACACCTCTATCATGTGCTTATAATTTCTTTAGGCTCATTTCAGCATTGAACGCAAAATATGGTTTATGTTACTTACTTGTACGTTACATTATGACGGCGGGCTCGACTGTTTGATTAGGTCGATTAACGCCTTTTACAAGTACAGAAAATGTAGCTTCTTGGCAGGTCTAATTCAGTACTAAGGGCGGAGAGGCATATCAAAGACAAAGTGTACAGGCTCCCCTGTCCCGCCTCGATTGCTTCGCTCATTCGTCTGTTTCGCGCTCGCCGATTATGGATAGGCACGAGTGCCGTATATAATGTAATCATTTCAAACTTGCGTAGCCTTGCCAGGTGCACGCTGGGGCACAAGCGCAAACATTCTCGTCCCCAAAGGCCGCGCCTCGTTTGGTAAGTACCAAGAATCGCAACCTCCGGGAAGGTCCAACACCGGACGTCCACGATTCACGGACGTCCCCTCACTCTTTGCATGTTCAGAGTTAAGTCTGACCATCTGATTGGCTGAGAATACGAAACGATTACTCTGCGCATGCTAGGAAAGTTCGACGTTCCCAGAGGTCGCGATTCTTGGTGCCGGACCAAAAGGCTTGCGGCCATCAGGGACGAGAATGACGCGCAAGTGGCAAGACAAGAAAGTTACTTTCTTAGCCCCTCTTCCCCAGACTCCACCCCGCCAGATCGATTCGGCTCTTCGCCACCTGCGCCACATGTCTAAAAGGTGAGTCTGTTTGCACGTTAACGTTAAAACGTGCCGGACTTCCACAACCAGCTCCCTCTGTTAGCTACGACAAATAAACTGTACACCTGCCATATTTCTCACAACTAAAGCACAACAAGCAATTTTAACATAACACTCGTCTTGTTTTAATATCTGCTAACCTCTCTGTTTATGACACGTGTTGAACCATTGTCTGCTAAATTTGAAGGCCGAACCATATGGTAAACCCAATTCCTATAAAAAAAAACAAATATAGAGCGAACTTGTCAAAAGTGGACAATCACTTAATTGGGAGATATCGAAGTGATTAGCAGTGAGTTAAGAATATTGGAGCTTTGCTATCCAACTCTGTCGTTGAAAAGAAGTCAGTCGTTGGATAATAAATCTCTTGTTGGACGTTTTGTTGTGTAGTATCGCCGAGAACTTCACTCGTTGTTTGTATTTTGACTCTATCTACGGGCTCGTCAAAATACGACACAACTCGTAAAAATACTAATCTCTTACAAACTGAACGCAAGGGCTATACTGGGGAATATATGAATGTTGTGCCGCGTAGCACCATAAACACAAACGATGTAACAGAGAATTAACTCTGAAGTGTAAATTTTAGTGCTAATTTAACCCATGAATATCCCACTGGGCGTTAGCCCTAGTAAAGGGAATCAGGGAACCACACGAGGTAAAGAAAAAATCTTTTGACCTCGGTGGGAATCGAACCCACGACCATCCTAATCGACCCCGACTTTCTCTGTCCGACCTCGTAGCTCAGTCGGCAGAGTAACGGTAGATCTATTCCGGAGGTCGTGGGTTCGATTCCCACCGAGGTCAAAAGATTTTTTCTTTACCTCGTGTGGTTCCCTGATTCCCTTTACTAGGGCTAACGCCCAGTGGGATATTCATGGGTTAAATTAGCACTAAAATTTACACTTCAGAGTTAATTCTCTATAGTGGGGAATATTGGCTCGAGGTCGTGGCACACGATATTTGTACTCGTCTTATTCCTCTTATTCGTGGCAGTAGGCGCAGCGAGGACCGCACAAAAACGACCGAGGGCCAATAGTCCCCAGTACGGTGCAAGCTAGCTAGGTTAGTAAGTAATTTCCATGTAGTTTATTATATGGCACTCCGGCACGGTGGCCTCATGGTTAGTGCCCGCGACTCCAGAGCGAGCAGTCCGGGTTCGAGTCCTGGCCTAGGACATTGTGTTGTGTTCTTGGGCAAGACAGGTTACTCTCACGGTGCCTCTCTACCCAAGATTAAGTGTATAAATGGGTACCGGCATCGCTTGATGGACAGCTCTTCTCTAGCAATGTAGCTATTAAGTAACTTTGTAGTTTCCAAGCACTTAGGATAGCTAGCTGTTAGTATCTTAACTGACTTCAGTCACAGATTTCTGAGTTGAACGGCGGAATTGTAAAATCGAATGTAGCCACCTGTTGGTCACCTGTTCCGGTCATTAAAATTTTTACACATATAACAATACATTACTATAAGACTAACAGACTGAGACGTTTGAAGAAGAAAATGGTACTTAAAATGGTGAAACAGCGCTACTTGTTTATGATCATAAACAACTCATTTTCCGTGAACCTTTGCCCTCCAAAATGCATGAAAACGCATCTTTGACACTTAAGAATCGTACAATTTCAAAAATTTCCGGGGGGGCATATCCCCGGACCCCCTTAGGTTGACTTGCCCCTTCGGGCGAATCTGTCCTCCCTTTAATTTATGCCGCCTGTTATGCTATACTGGGCGCCTATGAATACGTTTGCTAAGAACCCTGATCAGAAATCAGGAAGACACCGATCAAGAGACTGTACATGACCGTTTCATTAATCTGCGAGTCAGCAAAAAGCACTAAATATAAACGACGAAAGGTGAATATGTGTGCGAAGACATTGAGAGGGGTGGCATCACGAAATTTATCAATAGCTATGATGGGGATACTCCAAAAAATCACATTTAAAGGGGGGGAGGGATCAAAAATTTGACTGTCTTTAGCCGAAAATCCTTCCCTGGTCTATTAGGTAGTTTCTTTGCGAAGAATTACAGTATCTATTTTTCTTTCCGCAGTTTTAGCTGCAAATTTGATCTTATGACCGTTACCACGGAAACGGTTCGTATGGGGAAATCCCGACCAAGAAAGAACCAATCAGATGGTTCGGATTTACCTCAAGACCACCTTGCATATGATAATCAGCGATACTACACACCAAAAGTTTAAACGTCTAATAAGATATTTACATATACGGGTTAAATTCTTTAATTTGTTTGTACATGTTGTACGCAGTTATGAAATAAATGAGTAATCGAATGAAAGCTCATGCAAGCAATTTAGGATTTACACTACTGCTGATATTTGGAAACTCTTTCAAATTACACTCGCCTGAAAGCTCGCGCAATGTTGAGGAACTTTTCAATTATCATTCGTAGTGAAAATCCTTAATTGTATATAATGCATTTTGCATTTGGATAAGTTGGTGCATGAATAAAAAGCTTGAATTTATCTGGAAGCCATTAATGGGGAGGAAGAAACTATCTATGTCAGTTTTCTTTGCGATGTGCGAACCTACACGAGGCACAGTTCGTCTGCCAGAACTGCAGTCGTAACTGTAAATCACCAATTGGAATGTTTAGCCACAGCAAACGCTGCACCCAACCAAATTTGTGGCTAATCCATTGCCCAAGGGTGCCTCCTACCAAACCTGTACTTTAAAAATAAATCTCAAGCAATCTAATTGTACCTTCATAAGAACGTTTCGAAGTTCCTCCTCAGACTTCATGACAAACAACGT
This sequence comes from Catalaphyllia jardinei, assembly GCA_022496165.2. NCBI lineage: Eukaryota > Metazoa > Cnidaria > Anthozoa > Scleractinia > Caryophylliidae > Catalaphyllia > Catalaphyllia jardinei. The sequence continues at coordinate 4,615,854 of CM042746.1, forward strand.
GTCATCCTGAAAAAAAGATGGGCAACTAAAAAATCAAGTCTCTTTTTTTCGGGGTATTTTTTCTTCATTTTGTCGTGGTGTTTCGACTGTACCTATAGCTAAGTAGATGTTCTGATAATAAGAAGGCAGTTCGTCATAATATGATTCTCTTCTGTAATCATCTTTTTCTTTACCGTGGGGTGTTGTTATTCCGATATTGTAACCTGGATACTTATTATAGAGAGGGTTCCTACCTCCAGGACGTGCCCCTTGAAAAAGGACTTTAGAGAGCCAAGTCCCAACTCATCAAGGACGGAAAAGACCACCTGATACGCAAAAGTATCTGTGGAAATTAATAATAATATTAATCATAAAAATTACAGTTTCCTCGATTGTGATTGGTTTAAAAAAAATCCTATTTTTCCACTAATTCATTTGCCAAGTTGTTATCGGACAGTTTGTTATCGGACAGTTCAATAGGCCAATCACATCCGAAGCTGTAGTTTAAATCAACCAATCACATTCAAAGTTGTAATGACGTGCGTGCGTGCGCGCGCGCTTGCTTTTGTGTTTTTGGCGCCTAATTACCTGTAGGAGGTTTTTCATCTCCTTTGTAGGTATTTTAATGCGAATTTTCCCCTCCTTTCATAACTT
>CM042746.1:4618986-4623986 GCA_022496165.2 Catalaphyllia jardinei
AATAAATGAAAAATTCATTGACAACTGTCCGCCATGTTTACTTGCCGAGATAGCAAAGGCGGGAAGCTCAGTACCAGGCCTGGAAAATGTTATATAAACCGCCTGGAACGGTTTATATAGCGTCATATAAGGAACTGCTCGTCCAATCAGATTGCTGGAAACTCTTTGTTCAGCTCTGAAATTATACTAATTTAAAACATAAGCAACAAAAACGTGTTGGTAAACTTTCTATTTCCAGATACTTTTTTCCGAGAGCTATTTTTGTACGATCAGTCCATATTTTTTAATCCTATTTCGAAAATGTTCTGCTATCTTTCTACTAAATTTGAATATGGAAAATTGCAGACACGCGTTTTCAGCCCTTTGGGTCCAGTAACTGAGAGGTGAGTTAAATTAAGCGAGAAACAAAATTTGCTTTGAGTTGTAATTATCAAAAGGTGACTCGGACGCTTGCATTTAGAAGTCTTGAAAGATTTGAAAATTTGTTTTATTTCCATATTCTTGGGTTAGTTTGATATATAGCCAGCTTTATAAGACTTAATTTGGGTTTTAGCTACAGTTTAAACCGGGCTCGTTACATTCAATGGACGCAAGACACCCTTAAGGTAAATGGTAACCTTGAAACCATTAATCGATGTTACAACGGCTGTCATTCAATTAAATTGTATGTAACGCAAACGGAAGGGTGCAGCTGACTCTTGCGGGAAGTTTGCCTTTGAAACTTCCTCGTCTAGTAGCGAAAACGTGACGAGATAGGTAAGAGTTCTTATTAGCATTCCTTTCGCATTTTCCGACTCCAGGAATTAAGTCAATTTTCGTATCAACCCGATGAATTGCAGTAATCAGAATTACTGATGCCAAAAATTCACAGAAGATGGTCGGCGGATTTACACAGACAATTTTGAATTTATTATTCAACATCCAACAGCTCTTTTCACGGTTAATTTTTCTCATTTGCATTACAATGTAATCCAACATGGATGCGAGCCAAATTCAGGCTTAAACTACAAAATAGCCCGAAATTACCTCGCATACATCATGCTGAATTAATCAGAATTACTGATGCCAAAAATTCACAGAAGATGGTCGGCGGATATACACAGACAATGTTGAATTTATTATTCAACATCCAACAGCCCTTTTCACGGTTAATTTTTCTCATTTGCATTACAATGTAATCCAACGTGGATGCGAGCCAAATTCAGGCTTAAACTACAAAATAGCCCGAAATTGCCTCGCATAAATCATGCTGAATTTTATTGTAGTGAAAATGAGCAAAGTTAACCGTGAAAAGGGCTATTTGTTGTTTGGTCTGCTGGTTTTATTTTAGGCTGGACGCACGAGTTATCTCCTCGCATCTGATTAGTTGATAAACAATGGAACGAGGTGGACTGGTGGACAACATTATAGCTTGCACTTGCGCCGAACTGCACAATGAGGGATTAGACATTTTACGACTAAAGGTTGGGATTCAAGAATAAAATTGTGGTTCCTCGGATAGGGAGGCGGAAATTAGGAACTAAGCACTTATTATGTGCATGCATGCATGCAGCATATGACAAGCATCACAGTATCATTTTCAGATTACTTCATGTTTGACAATTTATGTGTGTTTTGATGACTTTTTTACAAATGAGGACAATTTGTGATGCTTACCATAAGTAGCATGCATCTCTTAATATTTCAATTCTGGACATATCTGAAACTAACACTGTTAAGCCTAAAATATACGAACTTTGGGAACTAAAATTTTTCGCTATAAATTTCCTCTCATTATGGCAGATAGTTAATATTTAATATAGTGGTGTTACCACAGAATTAAACGCTAAACATTGATGTTTATTGACTTCTAATAGGTTTCCTTAAGATCGCAAACAATATTTTTGGTACTCAAAAACAACAGCAACAACGAGCTTTATTGCATGGCCATAAAAGGGAGTTAAAGCATTGCAAAAGTATCAGCACACCGATTCCAGTGCAACGTTCACACTATTAAAAGACAAAACCCACAAGAAGTTGAAGTTTTCTTTCTGATATTAAAAAATTCAGGCTCAGGAATGCCATCAACATCTTAAACTCGTAAGGGTTGTTTAACGTGTGTCCGCTTTCTGCATCATCTTACGTACAGCGGGGGTTCCCAAAGGGATTTGTACCAGACACGGTCTAAGTGCTTGCGAGACATTCAGTTAAGGTTATGAACTTGTGGTTTTCTAGAAAACTCAATAAAACAGTCTATTGTTTTCCTCAGTTGCTCTAAAACTATTCCTGCTTCGCGAATAAACGACAATAATATGTATTGGAAAACAGTCCTAAGAAAGCACGCGCGCTGATTGGTTAAAAATCCTGTTTGTATAACTCGATGGAGACACAGAACTAGCGCGCGCTGTTGACGTAGTGATGGCACGAGCAAAGAGAATTCACATTTTGATAATCAAAGTTAACAAGTTGTTTTCCTTTTTCTCGTCATAGTGTTTTCTAAAAGAAATAGAAAACATGTACTTCGTGTTTTCTACTCGAAAAAGCTGTGGAAACACTCGCCTGCGGCTCGTGTTCCCACAGCATTTCTCGTTCTCCCAAACTTCCACTCGTGTTTGTATAGTAGTAGTAGGCCTCCGTCGGTCAGGGTCGACCATGGGTTTAAGCATCCTAGTTGTGTGCTAGGCTGGAGCATCGGCGACTATGACTGTGAAGACCGATGCGTGAATGGCAGTCCTTGTTGCAAATATTGCATGTGTATGCTGGCTGTTAGACAGAGGTGACGCAAAGCTTTCTGCGGGCCGGCCTCTCGTGTTTGTATAACTCCATACAAACACGGTACATGTTTTCTATTTCTTAATAATTTTTCACTCTATATCTCCCTATGTTTTGGAATGCGCTGGTCAAATAACAGAAGATTGTTTGGTCCATCACATGAAATCGATGGTGGGCGATTTTAGCATTTTTAAAGGTTTATTTATGCTTTGGAATTCTGAGACTAATTTGGCACGCCAGTGGTCACTGAGTGGTGACCGATTAATGCACAGAAAAGGTATTTGTACCTTCTGAAACCACGCTTCCATTACTGAGCAATCGGCAGATTGCCTAAGCACGCTAAACATAACCCCTTTTTAAGAAGTGCCAGTCATCAAAAAACCATTTACATTACACATAAAACCGCAAAACACTAAGTGCTTGAACACAGATCAGCACTGAAAATCTTTACATTTAACGATTCCTTCGCAGATTATCTCAGTCGCTTCACTGATTTAGTGCCTAATACACAACAAATGAAGTATCTTTCAGTCCTATGACAATTAATCCTGCATGATGTAACGTCTTAAACATTTTTCTATCAGATTGATTGACCATGCCTCTTCCTGACAAAATCGCATTGGTTTACAGACTCACCATGCTATTCTACCACTGCCGGCTTCCTCCTCAGGCTTTATCGAACTTCAGCGAGCTAAAGCTCCAGTTTGTGGTAGCATGCAATAAACCCGGCCGCGGATCCCAGACTGTTGGATCCTGATATCAGCAGGAACAGCCCCGATTTCTCAACTGTATTGTTTGTTAGAATCCTGCACGGTTCCAGTTTTAAAATGTATCCGCCAAAATTCTTTTTACAGAATTTATTGTGGTCTCGTATCCCGGATGTCGCAAATAGCTTTGCTTAATGTGATGGAACGGCCTCAACGAAGCCCCAGTTCTTCTTTTGTATATTAAATTATGTTTCATACATGCGTTTATTCATCAGAAATGTTCTATTTCTTTCAACGGATATACACAGTGTCAGAGAAGGTCGACACGGGCGAAAAGATACTTGAAAATTGATTTACATATCAATTGAAGCGTCCTCTGAAACCCGGAGGGTGGTCCATTGAATTCTATCGAAAAAAGGAAGTCTATTCATTCGATTTGACGAATGGATAATTTTGTTCACGATTCCGACAAGCACAGTTGTGGTCGGACTATTGCATCTCGATAGCAGGACTTACGGAAACAATTCAAGATGTTCTGGTAGAGCCCCGGTAATTCACTTCCCGATAATTGATCTAATTTTACGATCCGACAATTGAATCTTATCAGCAGGTCTATTAAAACTGCTTATTTCAACACATTGTAGAGCTAGCCGTGATAAAAGTTCGATTCGATCTTTGTGGGGTTTTTTTACGTCACTTAGATGCGCGAACGATCACTCAGTCCTAGTGTTCTTCCTGTCTCACCGATTTAAAACCTTTTTCTCAGAGTGCAAGTTCTTATTCAGAAAATTACAATCGAAACGATCGGTGATTTTCATTGAGCGTGTCGGATCTGCGACGTATTGTGAACAAAAGGACAAGTGTTATTCGAGCGCAGTAAAAGGCATTTTAAGGTACCTGGTTTGATCGAGGAGGAGGTGCTTGTCTGATTTAACAGACCATTTGCCAAAAAAGTTTCCGAGATTCTAAAAAGTCGAGTTACATGTAAAAGGACAGAAGTGGTGGTTGAGTGAGACTTCTACCTGCTGCAGGTATAGAGTTAGTTAGAGTTATATCCAAAGCTTATAGCTAATTGTGTGTTAGGCTGTTAGGTGTATAAAATTTATGGAATTCCCTCTTCCTTAGATCTTTTTTGACGTTTGAAGCGCTGTTTGTTGATGTATTTGTTGAGCGCGATCTCTTTTCAGTTTTCATATATATATTTTTGAGTTATTGTACAATTAAATTCATTGCTGTGCCTAAAATTGCCTAGTTGCGTTTTTTATTCAATAGTGGTTCAGGTCGTACCCTAAAATTTGCATCTGTGTATAATATCCACAAATCTTGTATCAACTGACACATAGTTCAGAATTAACTGCACTTTTACAAAAATGACCTGAATTTACAGGTGTGATACAGTTGCATGTAAAAGGAGTGGTGTTTTGAGTGAAACTTCTACCTGATGCAGGTAAAAATTAATGGGTATTGATTGCAACTTTTCCTTTAGTTGTATACATAGATCACTCATATACCAAGATCGACGTAGTAGTAGTAGTAGTAGTA
>CM042746.1:4636670-4661670 GCA_022496165.2 Catalaphyllia jardinei
CCCCCCCCCCCCCCCACCACCCCAGGTTTGCAATTTGCTAGAATTAGAGCTGTAAACATTGCGTGATTAAAGATTGCTCAGACATGTTTAACATGTGCATGATTTGGTAAAATGTTGCTGAATGTTGACCCTAAAAAACAAATTGCCAGATTTGATACTTGTAGGTTATAAATGAAATTTCATATAAGAAGAGGTACAGTCTGAGGAAATTTCATTGTCCTTAGGTCCTCCATGGGGCTGCAATTCCAAGCATCCGAGACTCTAGAAAAAAAAAGACAGTACTGCAATCTTTTTCAAGGCAAAACGTGTTAAACCAATGAGAAAAAAAATATCACAATTATATTGGATATCATAAAGCAACACCTGACTTTGTCTGGTACTTAATGATAAATTAAAGCAACATGGGAAGCATCAGATCACAAGAAAAGGAGGGGGTTTTGGTAAATGAGTCAAATTAACATTTCACCATACCAGTACTTCCCTTCCAGAGTGAAAAAGTGATTTCTATAACCTGATCAGAGGCAAAAAGTACACCCTGTTCAGCTGCAGATTCCGGTATGGTCCAGATTTGGGAGTACCTCCTTCAGATTTGGGAGTACTCCTTTGGGAGTACCTTCTCTAGGCTCTTTGCTTGAATGCTGACAGCTTTATTACGAATCTTAATGACACATCTGTTGCCATGAAAGCGGTTGTCTTTTGTTAAGCAAACATGCAAAACATTTTTAAGCTAACCAATACAGTGCAGCTTATAAATTCATTGAAATGTAAGATTTGAAAACGAAATCAAACAAAAACCTACCTAATACAATTTCAATATTGTTTAGTTTCTATAAGCCCACTTGTTTATGGAAAAATTTTCACGGTCGAGTTCTACCCATCTGGGTATTGTCCTTGTATGTGCAATATTAAGGCTGATAGTGTCTCTGCAGATAAACACTATCGCAACATGTGATCAATTTAAACCAATAAGAATCAGAGAAAATTCTGAAAGGCAAGTGAGGAACCCAGTAAAACATTTGGTATAGGAATAGCAAAATTTAAATGTAAATGTCACACAGTAATTGTCAATCTTGTTTCACAAGATCCAGTCAGCCAGAGCACATACACAAACACTCTTATGCAGTGATTAAATTAATAAAATAAATCAAAAAAATAAAATTAGACTGTGAGCAGTCTCTTTCTAACCCGCTAGAAGTTCTGGAGCATGCGATCGAGAGGTCAGCCCCATTCCCTGCTCATCCCTAGTTTGCATACAAATGTAACATAATTTGAGTTCCACGGTGGAGGATTTCAGGAACAAAAATCGACTACTTGTAGTCTAAAATAAAATAAATAAAATTAAGTGGAATAGCCATTTGCAGTGGGCATTCATAAGGGGGGTGGGGGTAAAAGAGAATCAAAAGTTGCAACTATAAAGTGGGGTGGGGGCTTGCAGTACAACAACTGGATCTTCATATATTGCATAGCAATTAATAGACATAATTTCATCATACAGTGTAGACATCTGGGCTTTGAACAACCCGGCCCAGAAAAACAAGTTTTCTTACACACCACTAGTCACCATATCAAGCCGACTGCCATTTTTCACTTATTTTGTTTCACTCGGCCGGTGAAAAATTACTTGTAACTCAGACTATCCTGAGCCTTGAACATTCTAATCAATACCCGTAACTACTGTAAGTCATAGTAATACTGAAGAAGGGGAGTTTACTTTTCAATTTTGTGTTAAGTGGTTCCAGAACAAAAACAAGCAAGGTATAGCAGCTTACAACTTTAAATAGTACTCATTTGGATTATCATTTTTAGGTGTAGTCCATTGAGGTAGTCCACGGACTAGGGGGTCAGTGTTTTGTCCATCACTGCTCAATGACATGTATGTTGTTGGTACAAGTAGTTGTCAACATCTTAATATCAGAAACTTGCCAGTAATGTAAAGGTTATGCTTACAATGTATATCTCTACAAACTCAGCACTGTACAATTGCCCCAAAAAATATGCAAAACAAGTACAAACCAATATTACATAAACAACAATTTCAAAATGGTGGACACGGGCAAATTATTAATTAGTTAGAGAAGCAAGGTTTTCAACATAATAATACCCATGAAAAAATTACTCGATTCTGATTGGCTGAGAGCAGGGCAGTTCAAGTGTAACACCAGTGCAAAAAGTGTAACACCAGTGCAACTTACACATCGTAATACTGGATTAAGATTTACAGAAAGACAAGGACAAATTTTTTTAGGCCAATGACATCATGTAAAGCAATGACAAAAAAATTTGTACGGAAACTTTGAGAAAAGTTTTCTCCAAATTTATGCGAAAAAATGGCTTCAAGAAACATCTTCCGGCACTTTTTCCGTGCGAATTTTTCATGTTTGTATTATTAATAAGTAATCATACGGTTTTTCTAATTCAATTTGAAATTAAATTTACACAAGTGAGTTTTTCAAAAAGCTGAAATTGCAGTCGCCTTGGCTCGTGCAATTTCAGCGTTTTGAAAAACTCACTTGTGCAAAGTAATTCCAAATTGAACTCGAAATCGTATGACTACCTATCCAAACACTGATCCCAGGCCAGCTGATCTCCTTGCTGACCTCTTCTACATGCATACCATACTTTCTGATTTGTTTCATTCAGAGTACTCTGGTTTTCTTCTCTGACAAACAAGTGCAAAATAAACTGAACCAACATCAAGTACTTTATTCATTTCCATGAAAACCACAACAACTGACAACAGAGTGGGATTGGGAACAATAAAGTTTTTCTTTGTCAAATAGTTTTTGAGATACATGTAGAGTTTTCACATTCACTAGCACCACTGCCAATAAATAATGAACACTGATTTATTTGATAATAATTTGCAGTGGTACTGAGGAAGTCTACATAAACTGGATCAAACATTACAAAAACAGTACAAACTTCACTCCTTCAGCACTTTGGCCAACTTCAGGAGGAACTCTTGATCCTCTTTCCTTCTCTTCGCTTCTCTCTCTTCTTCTTTCCTTTCCCTTTCCATTTCTGCCTCCAGGAAAAGCCTATCAGCTTGTTGCTGGTATTCTATAAATGACTTCAAGGAGTCATCAATTTTCTTCAACACATACTGTTGGGTTGTCTTTCTTCTTTTCTGTACTGGTTTTTTTGTCCTTGGCTACAACAACAATAACCACAATGGTGAATTAAACCACATGTAAACATTTGAAGATTACTTAAAAAATTACATGGAAATCAAGTAGCCAATTATAAGGCAAGACAGCTGTTAAGCTTAAATGCCCTTTGTGAGCTTTATGACGCAGGTAAGTTTACGACATTTTGACAGGCTGAAGCTGTAAAACGACAACAACGGGTAACGAAATAATGCCAACTTCGTATGAAACATCTAAAACACAAGCTCTGAATAGGACTCTATCGATTAAACAAAAACAGGAATCGAAAAATATTAATGTTTGACCAGTCAGACGAGCGAAAAGCGCCAGCGCACTCAGGCTCTTTTACTATAAAGCAATATGTAATATCATAAAGCTGTCAAGACGAAAGTTTGTTAATAGCCCCGTGGTCAAGAAAAGCGACTCAAACGTTTCCTGATCCTCGGTATTCCTCCATGGCGTTCTCGTCCATTTCCTAGGTTATTTCGCGAAACTAGTGGTCTGTAACCTGTGGTTTGAGGTAAAGAATCACGTTCACAAGACTGTAGTTGTAAATAATTTACGTTGCTTTACACGAACGTCCGAAATAACAAGGCGCCATCTTGTCGGGTTTCTATTTTTCACGTGACGTTTATTGCATAACAACTTGGTCAGGTGGCAAATTACGTAACATTTTCCCGTTAACATGGAAACAACAACAAACTTACTACAGAGAAGCTTTTCGTCGGCTTTCTTTCGTGCTTCTTTTTCCAAGGTGGGATAACTGCAGCTGGGTTCTGGGCTCTTTTCACCGTCCTTCAGCTCTGGCTCCTTGCTTTGAACACTTTCCAGAGAGGTTGAGCTTAGGACGATAACCGGTCTGGTAGCTGGCTTGTCAGATAAAATTTCGTCAATTTCGTCAAAGAATGGTGCCTTCTCTTTCGGAGTAGCGTTGCCAGACCTCGACAGCGCATCTTTGTAGCCTCTGTAGGCCGAGACCAACGTGTGGATTCTCGTTTTGCAGGAGTCGCAATCCCGGTCGTCGTACCCAGAAGCGTTTAGAAAATTGCTAATTTCTTGCCAAATAGCCTTTTTGCGAGTACACTCTTTGAGACGTTGCTGAATGTTGTCCTCTCCCCACTTCTCCAACAGAATTACTGTCTCTTCTTTCTCCCATGTCCTTCCCCTTTTTTTCTCTTCCCTTTCCTCCGCCATGTTGGTTAGACAGGGTTTAAACTACCTTTTATATAATAACCCAAGTTATTCTCGCATTTTGATTGGTTCTCGCCTATGATCTATTAGAGGACAGATGCACGATTGACGTCATCATTACAAAGTTTTTCCCTCTGCCGTTTTAAAATGGCGGAAAGTTTTGAGAATTAGGATGATATTTTACCTGACTGGGCAAAAGATAAGGTACAAAAAAGTCTTGCCGAGGAATTGAACAGGTTTGAGAAGCCAGAAAACGAAAGATAAAGCCGTTTCTTTTAAAAAAATGATACAGAAATAATTTTCTAGCAGCCTCAGTCGGCAGTTGAGCGCGACTAAACCACGCACAAACTTGGTCTTGGTAAGCCGAGAACCACTCCGTTATCTCGAATTTAACAAACCCAATAAACAAAATGTTTCTGAGATTAATTTATTTAAAAAATTCAACTTTCCCAGTGTCAAAACAACAGTTGACTCACTGATTCTTAAAATTGGTAAAATAAAATACATAACCTTGCTTTCCGATGCGAATGTTTCAGGCCACAGCAGCGAGCTAAGTATAGCTAACCACAGCTCACTGTCAAGAGTATCGCAGCTAAAATGTGTCTCCGACACTATATCAAGCTGATTTGAGAATCACCAACCACAGAAGACAAATTCTCCACCGTCATTTACGCTCCTTTCATTCAAAACTCGAATCAAATGGCCTCTAGGTTGACCGCAACCACAAGTTTTCCGAGGGTATTTTTTCAACTCCTGTAATTTTCAAGGCAACGTCCACACTTTTCGGCTCACAGGGCTGCTCCAATGACAAAAACTGACTTGATTATTCCAGCATTTTCTTCAAGATTTGTGGATTTTGCAGTTCAATTCTGCTTTCGCTGTAAGTTTTCGTTTCACGAGAAGAGACGCTCGAGTCAGGTTTGACAGTCGCGTGATTTTTCTCGACCAATCACAATTCTTTGCTACGCATAGCAACCAATAAAACTGCTTCATTTTGAATGTATAGATCACGTCAAAAGGCTTTTTTTCGTGCAAAGGCGGGAAAAAGGCGGGGCAAAAGGCCGGCTTTCGCGTTATGTTAAAATGTTTTGAAACAAAAAATTGGCTTTTCGTTATTGTATAAAACAAATAGATTTCATGTTACCGTGCGTCTGATTCAGTAATAGATCACAGAAGACGTCAAAATGTGGTAAGAACATCAGTGACAAACTCGGCTACGCCTCGTGTGCCACTTTTTAGTTCTTACCACATTTTGACGTCATCTGTGATCTATTACTGAACAGACGCACGGCAACATGGAATCTATTTGTTAAGCAGAGGTAGTTTAATTAAACAGGTTTTTAATGTGTTTAGTTCAACAGCGTGCGCGGTGTGAACAGGTAATTTTTTAACCTTGTTTAGCTAAACAACACTTAAACATGTTTAACTCTTTGGTGTGAACGGGGTAATAGTAAAGTAAAGTATTTGATGTTGTGACCGGTAGAAATCGAATGCTCAGCAACAGCGGAGGCGTGACCAATTTGAGTGAGAGCTTTGAAGTGCTCAGTCTTTCTATCATGTAATTTAGTCATATTTTGTAACCGTCACTTCTGAGGATGTATGTTGTAGTATACGAAACGTCAAGTATAAAATACCATGCGAAACTTTACTATGTTTGTAACCGCTGTTTGTTTACTCTTTCTATTGAAATTGAAATGGCCGAAAAACAAGAATCTTTATGATGACACTTTTTGGTGCTTATTATAAGGAGGTTGCATCTCATCAACCTCCATTTCTGGAAATGAATTTTGGTCATCTTGTCATCAACGTATCGATACCACATAGCTGGAATGGGGTACGGTGTCCAGTGCTTTACTCTCAAAGTGTTCTATAAAGATGAGCGACTATGGGTGAAATTGGGTACCCCATCATATTTCTCTTTATATAATTTATTCTGGGAGATACCCGTTCAAAGCTATTTTAAAACGAATCTGATGATTAACATAATATAAGCCGATGATGTTTATGTACGAATGTAGTACACACACTTGAATGACTTGTGAGGCAGATTTTTCCCTTCTGCCATTTCTTCTTTTTTTAGTCAAAATAAGGGGGCGGGATCCCCGGACCCCTCCCCTAGACCCGCCACTGGATGTTCATGGGTTGGTTTTAGTTGAGCTATCTTTTTTGTTGGGTTAGTGTAGAGGTTAGAGTGATTGGTTTGGCTGGATTGGTTGGCTCTGTTGGGTCGGTTTGGTTAGCCGAATTTGTGGGGTGACCTGATTGACTATCTACCCTATCTACGAGCTCCCTTTGAGTAGATGAGAATTCTGATTTTACTCATACTTGAATCTGACGATTCTTCCCCTGCAAAATTGAGTAGCTTTGTTAGATTTTGATTTGTGATTACATATAAATTTTAAAGAGCTACCTAGAAACAGGAATCTGTTATTACATGCAAAAGCAGTAGCAGGAGGAAATCATTTTTAAGTTTGTTTTGATGGTATCCAAAGGTGCTAAAAACTGGGAGGGAATCCTCAGCCTTGTGTGAACTTTATTTTTAAAAGCAAGAACAGACGGGGCAACAACCCACTCCTACATTTTTCTTTCGTCTAAAATATTATTTGTGACATCTAACAATAATAGACTGCCTAGACTTATTTATGAGCCAAGTCGAAACGAAAACGCGCTATTTTAACGCTAATTAAACGGCGTGAAATCATGCGCACTAAGGACCCTACTTTTATCTCTAGGGAGGGCGAGCGGGGCTTTTGTAAAGCCCAGAAATTAAAAGCAAAGGACTCGGTGAGAAGACATAATGCATCAATCAATTTGTCGATGTTTTTAAAGGTATATTTTTTCATTACTTTTAAGGATATAAATATATGCGACAAGGTGAACTATATTTTATCACAAAACAATCACTGACGTGAACACTGCGCCGTGAGCACGACTATTTCGCCTTTCGCATTCAAAACTAGCCTAGCAATCTTTAATTAAATTCACGAAGGTGGCGTCAAAATACCGAAGGTTTGAGAATTCAAATGATGCAATCTTTAACACAGATCTTACAAGCTTAAAATGTGATGCATCATCATTTAAAATGTCTTGATTCTTCACAGCGACAAGTTGAAAACAAAAATGAAAGAAAATTAATAAAAGTTTTGTTAAAAACAAAATATTAACAAATAAATATAATCAGAATCAACTAACACGTACTGTTGTCCTTGAAGTCATTAATACCATTGCATTAAAATACTGAAAAGTTGACCGTTTTATTCACTGATTGCTAAAAAAAAACTGTAGAAGTGTTGAAAGGCGACGATCCTGGGGACGGGGCATTTTCCCTCTTTCTTCGTCCCCACCCCGGGGCATTTAGACAGGCTATGTGTCCCCCACCCCGGAGAATTTGCCCATTCTTTAAAAAAAAAATGCTTATGCACGGGGGTTAGCCCGGGAGGGGGGGGGGGGTTTGGGGTGGGCACTCCTGGAATTGACTGACGCATAACACTCACTCATCTAAAATTTTAATTCAAGTCTTTTGGGATAAATGTTATGTACATGGTCTTCGTAGAGGGCAGTAAATTGCCATTGTTGTTAATTTCTGTATCGATAAAAAAAATTTCTAGGAAGTGAAGACCTGTCTCAGATCCTTTTCTCGGAACAATAACAATAGTTTCCTTGTCTTAGGTCTTATGATATATACGTCACTGTCGACTAAAGCAATTGAACCCGCGACCTCTTCAATTTTCATTTTAAACATGTCCCTTTTAAACTGAAATTATTTAACTTTTATTCCAGCTCACCTAGGGAATAATTTATCATAATAAAATCAAGTCTACCCTTGCTCTTGAGTCTGATATTATTCGGGCCGCGCTTATCCACTTTCTTAAAATTACCACGTAAAGGTCAAATATCCGCCCAAACGATTAGAATCTTAGACAGTATCAAATCACAAGGATTGCAGTAATAAATCCCTTTTTAGTGCTATCGTTTTGTGGAATTTCGCATTCCTTTGTCCATACATACATGTAGGTCCATACAGATAGGTCAGCGTGTTATGAGAACCAGGCTTCACTGTGTACTTAACTATTTGGTACAAAAAAAACTGAGAACCGTAGCAAGGCATTTGGTTGTGATAATGAAACATGAGTTGAGCTCACTGAAAAGATGTTGACCTGAAAAATTCCTAATTTATATTTAGTAAACTGCGTTTGTTCAGTATTTATAATAAATGAGGTCAAAATCTGGTAAGAAGAGAAATGTGATACGAGTAGAAAGCCAAGTTTTACGTACTGATGTTCTTACCGCATTTTGATGTCTTCTGTGATCTGTTGCTAAACACGTGCACGGCACCATACATAGCATCTATCTCGAGACAAAAACTGTCAATGGCCGAATTTATACTAGAGACGAATTATCCGACGCCGAATTTGTATTAGAAGACGATTTATCCATCTCAGACGATTTAGCGTCCCGGGACGGATAACTCATCTAGGTATAAATCCGGTGTTTAGACGAATTATGTGGCCAAATATATCTTCAATTGATCCGTCTGTCAACACGTCTTGGAGACGTGCTGACAGACGAATTGGTTGAAGACGAATTTAGCCACATAATTGGTCTAAACACCGGATTCATACCCAGACGAGTTATCCGTCTGAGGCAGACGAGTTACCCGTCTCAGACATGTAATTCGTCTCAGACGGACAGCCTGTCCCTAATATAAATTCGGCCATTGACGTCATCTGCGCGCATGTCTGTCCTCTTATTGATCATAAATAGGACAAATCAAACTGCGAGAATAACGATAATAGACTCACAAAGATTCACGGTCAAACATATTTTAGTTCATTGAATTGACAAAGATTTTGAAACACCGAAGAGTCACTCAATTTCACTTGTCGATACCCTTCTTTGTAAACTATCCCACGTGCGCATCAAACAGGATTTTCAAGGCGGAAATATGCAGTCAGTGGAACCTAAGAATAAACGGAGTTTCAGAAATATCTTAGCTTAAGGCTCACGTTCGCGATCAAGATAGAGTGAATAATATAGCGAAAAAAAATTCTTTATATCTCGTTCTTATGGTTATTCTTCCGTGGCATGAAATGCAGAACGGTTTTCTAAATTTATAAACATTCCCATTGGTTCCTCATGACATCATCAGTCTGTCAGTGCCGTATTAAGAGCAACGGGGAATACCCCACCAGAAGAGTCTGATAACTAATTGGTAATGCAACTAATGGGTCAAGGCAAAGTTATTTCTCAGTGATGGCCGCGGTAGACTGCATGAAAATGACAGATAAAAGAAAAAATACCATGGACTGGAGGCGTGATATTTTGGTTTAAGACATGGTGAGTTTTTTAAAATCACAATGACAGCGGATTTCAGGGGTTTAGGATTCCGTTCATAAAGGGTTTCTTACAATTCTTGTACCTTGTGCAAGCCATTCGATAGTTCAGCTGCTCTCGAGCTGAGGCGGCAAACGACGTTATCGGGCTTTTTATGACATATATTGAATACGACAGCACAAATTGTAAGAGATTGTTTCAAACAATTTAACCACTGATGCTCGTACAGTTGCGAAAATTATTGTCACCTTGTGTGTCAAAATTATTGTTCATGCAGAAAGGACAAACTGGAATCGAGCAATTATTTATTTTCTGTCTACCTGAAATGTAAATTTCTCTATTTGTTGATACTCTTCGCGCTTGACTGCATGCAGTTGCATTATGTTTTCGGAACAATACTGAATCATTCCTTCGTCATTCCAGTCTCTGTAGTGTATAAATGTCCATTCTCATTTCACTTAGAAGAAAATCAATTTAACGGAATGGTATTTAACCATAGAATCAAGACGAAGGTTTCATTCATTGTTGCTAGCTGGACTGCATTAGGCCTTAGCTCCCGCTATCAAAGGCAGTTCTACTGTTTGACGTACAAAAATTGGACTAAAATTCACTAAACATTTCCAACGTAGATTTTATGTTTTGTCGCTTAAACACAAAAGCATGTTAGTTCTTTGGATGATGAACTGTCGAAGGCACTAGTATTCCGATGCTGGATCTCTTGGTCAAAAAAGAAAGCGGGATGGGTTTGGAAATTGATAACTTCATTACCTTATCCTTCCACCAAGTATCCTATTTCAAGGTCGAGACGTGACTTAACGCATGAAAACAATTAACATTTTAATATTTAAAACATTTAAAAAAGACAATACAACTTCTAAACTTGCAAGACATGTTACGGACACACTCACTTACAAGTAAATGACATTGTATAAAGTTGGTAACAAATAGGTATTAATTATAAATTGCAGAAAAATGGTTGTAAACGTCCTTCAACTGGTGATAGATACTGAGTATTCGAAACATGTCTTGCAAATTTAAACCTTGTGTCGTCTTTTTAAAATTTTGATCAATCGTACTGCTGCGAAAAATTGCAATTTTTAATATTTACAGATGTAATTGATATCACACTGATGTTTGCGTAATGATAACTTGATGATTTTCTTTCATTGTAGGAGTCAAAGAACGAAGACTCAGGTAACCCATGTTTTATAACACGTTTGCATTTCGATATAGTGGTATAGGCTCAGAAAAATCTTACTAAAACATCATACATGGAAAGGTCAAAATTTACAATTTTTGGAAATTTTTGGAAACGTAGAAATTCGATCTCGACATTTCGATATCCACATGCTTGATTTAGAAACTTTAACAACGTTTAGTCAAGGAGAACTCCTGTTCGCTCATAGCTCTGTCATAGTATAAGTGGATTTTATAGTATCTATCAGCCCATCCCTGAAACTAATTCTGTTGTTAACTTCCACAGATGATCTCGAGTACCAGTCGGCTTTTGCTGCTCTGGATGAACTCAGACTCGGTTACTTAAAACCGTTTTTCAAGGAGCAATGTTTGCAGGTAACTGAAATGATGATTTATCTGTATTTTTGCAATTTGCCCAAAAAGCTATATCTCATTTCATATCTATTTACGAGCTATTTGTGAACGGAAACTTGAAAGAAAAAATTCATTTTTCGACTTCAGCCACCCTATGTTTGACAATTAGAGAATTTACCCTTAAGCGATGCATATACAGTTGAAAGAGGCGGTTAGCCTTAATTGTGAGCCTCCATCATTGCGAAACGAAGTAAGAATTAATAGGTTATGACATCTCAAATCGAAATCGCTGAATTTAGTCCTCTAGGCTTCGCGCCCTTTACTTGTAATGACGGTCGTCTAGTTAGTTGATGGAAAATTCATTTCTAAATATTTTAATGAACGTGACCTTTTTATTGGTACCGTTGGCTATTTACACTTTCTTTCTTGTTTTCCTGGTACCAAAGTGCCTTTCAAAATGCTAATCACAAAGAGTTAAGTTAGGTTTTCAATCTTTGTTAATAGACAGTAATAGAGTTGTACGTTAGCTTCAAGGGGAACGCTTTTCTTCTTTGTGGCTGTGAGTACTAGTTTTCTACTCTTCTGTGATCTCATACCGAGAAATCATTGTTCATGTAAGTGTTTTGCTAGTGCTCGTTACCTTTCGTACAATTTTCCAAAAGATGGAAAGAGCAGGAACAACCAGTAGTAAGTGTAACCATGGTAACAGTTCAGTCTTAAACGAGACACATTTCCTCTTGAAAATGTCACATTTTTTGCAGCCATGCCAATTTTTAAATGCCTTGTTTAGAGCAGGATATTGCCTAGTTCCTAGGCCTCAATATTACGCCTTGGTCATTCGTTTCGGGTCACGTGGTCCGGGGCGAAAAGTGTGGCCTAGACAGAAATCCGAAAAGTGAGACAATTTGTCTCACTTTTTAACCGAGCCGATTTCGTCTCGCGGGAGGGAATTCTCTGAGCATTTTGGGAGAGGGACCGCAAGAGAAAAGCACTTTAAACCCTTCGCTTTTGGTTTAATGTTAATGGGCCAAGTTAAAAGGCTTGTTTGGATCCAAACGGTCATTTATCGATTCAGAAGCATTGCCGCTATTAAACTATACAGGCAAATACTGATTATTCGAAATATTTAAGTTTCTATTACATGTAACCGTAGCGCTTGCCGGAATTGTGAATTTCAGATTATTTCAGTCGGTACATCATGTCAGACTTTAGTAGCTAATGGTATAAGCTAAACTCTTTTTTATAGTTGGTATCTGTGCTTGTATGATTATTTTATCATGGTGTTATAGAATGAATGCTGAAGGTTTTCCTCATACATGTGCGGAAATGAAATCGACCCAGCGTAGTGACTACAGAGATATCTTAGCTAAAACGCATGCATGAATATCCTTGTACCTAAAGGCGTAAGATAACATCATGAAATAAACAGTCTCGTATTGATACCGAGTGATATGACGTACGTTAAGGCTGTTCTAGCTAAGAGTACACCTTCACTATTTATATTAATGAAGAGTCAACTACATTGCTGTGTATCGATTAGCTGACTTGTAAGCCAATAAAGTTGCTGTAAGTATGAATTGTCATTTTTCATTTTATTTTATTTCATTTTAGGATGACACTTTGTTATTTATGAATTCCGAAGAAGAACTCAAAAACGTTCTCATCAAGGTAAGAATACAAGATCATTTGCTTTAATAGCACGGAGGCACAAAATATACATACATGCATCCATACATTTTTCTCGAAGTTAAAAGAAGTTACTACAAGCTAATTTTTCCAAGAGAAAAAATAACAAAAGAAATCTACATAATATACAATAACTTACAATTAACGGCTAAAATAAAATCAATCTGTCTACTGAATATTTTAAAATACTATTTTAAGTGTGAATTTAGTTTACAAAATGTCCCAAATTTACCTTAAGTTAAGGCTAGCTAATAATTTTTTAAAGTCATTAAGATTCAAAAGTTCGAACAGCGACATGATAAGAAAAAGAGCAAAGGCCATGAGTAGTAGTTTTAGGTACAGTGTCAGAATGTAGTGACCGCGTACATTATAGGAGTTAGTACGGAGAATATGCAAAAGGTGAGTTAAGCTGATTTGTTTCAAAAAGGAACACTGAAATTTAAGGTGGCCGAACACAATTTTTTGCACGTGCTCTTGCTGATGCAATTCAGCGCGCGAACAAGGATTACAAAAAAAACAAACATGCCGTCGATTCAGCAATCATTTTATTTGCTTAATGCCTGCACTATCTGTCTGCACTATCTTTCTTCATAACTGAACACAGTGTATTGATAATTTTAATTTTAGTCTTTCATTACAAAGGTACGTTAGAAAAGGTATCGATGCGGAGAACCCAGCAATTCTAGGAATTTTTCTTTAAAAGCTAAAGAACTCAGTTAAATGTAGCACATCCGTACCAAGTCAAAAATTGTGATTGAATGCGGGATAGCTTTCTCGGAAATAGGAAAATTTCTCGAGAACCACTCGTTAGAATTCCACGCAATTTCAGGGCACGAAATTACTTTAGGAAATAAGTAACTGGAGTATTGAAAAAAATTAAACTTTAACAATGGAAATTTTAGATATTCCAGTGAACCTTCAACAGGGGACAATTAAAGATCTCTCTGTTAAATTATTATCAAAATAGTGTTAACTTGTGAGCATCATTACATACTTGTTGCATGCAAATTTTAAAGAAAATCTAACGACCAAATTTTTTGCAAATAAATAAAATCGATTTATTGACATTGACATGGTAACGGCACATATGTCAGCTAAACTATCAAAAAAACTAAATTTGTGTTTTTAACTTGCTTGCTGCCGGTTTTGGTGATCAAAGGATCAAGACGGTTTTAGAGAAAAAGGTGAATGAAACACAGTTATCAAAAACTGTGTTTAGTCACCTCAAACTAACCCGAGTAACCTATCAAACTATTGAATTACATTAGCATATATTGCGCATATCCCTAAACAATATCTTTGTTTGGAACTCTTAATGTGTGGGTTTTTATCAAATACTCACTTGCTCCATCATAAAGTGTATAAGGCAAAAGTTACAAAACTTAAGGGGGTGGTTAGTCAAGTGTCATATAGAAGGTATGATCTCTCGAAGATCTTTTTGACCTCCAAATGTCATATTATATTGACCAAATATAACGTGAAAGTGTTTCTTTAGAAATTGACCGTATAACAAAGCCGACGCCTCATTCTCCGTCTGACTGTAATGCCTTTCCACGTCTGTCAAGCTTCTAGATGCATACGAAACAGCCCTCCATGTCTCTCCTTGTTCCTGGGCAAGAACTGCACCTAAATCTGCAACGATTATTGTCCTACAGTCACCCTGAAGTAACCCAATGTCTCAGCCTGAGCGACAAGACACTTCAGCTCCTCAAAAGCTATCTGCTGTTTTTCCTCCACTTGAAGGTAACGCCCTTTCTAGTCCACTCTTGAATGGATTTGGCAACGGATGCTACATGAACTGTGCTGAATACTGAACCAGACGCATAAAAGATCGTACCTCACTTGCGTCCTTAGGAGGTCGCAGCACCTTCTTCTCACTTGGGTTAATGCCATCGCTGCTGTGGGCTTCGATAGTCAAAACTCGCACTTCTCTCCGTTCACTGTCAACCCCACTTCACTCAGCCTATCCAACACCACAAAAAGACATCGGTCATGTTCATCTACGACCTTGCCGTAAATAATTAGATCACCCGCAATGTTCGCAACTTCAGGACAACCCTTTAACACATTTGTGACAATTTGCTGGTACCGACATCACACCAAGCATCAACCGCTTATAATGACGAAGCCCTCGGTATGTAGCCTGCGAACGCAGACGTGTTTCCGGCTGTCGCTTGTCGGCGGATACAAGCAACAGCCGGAA
Organism: Catalaphyllia jardinei; assembly: GCA_022496165.2. Lineage (NCBI taxonomy): Eukaryota > Metazoa > Cnidaria > Anthozoa > Scleractinia > Caryophylliidae > Catalaphyllia > Catalaphyllia jardinei. The sequence goes on from CM042746.1 coordinate 4,651,782, forward strand.
GTACGTCTGCGTTCGCAGTCTACTCGGATTGTGACGAACATAGTGATGTGGCGATTGTCTTCGCTGAGCAGAATCTGACGGAAACCCTATTTGACATCATCTTGCTGAACACGGTACTCCAGTTGAAATCGTGTAAAAGCTCCTCCACCGTTGGAATCGGGTGTCTTTCACGAATGATTGCTTCGTTTCCAGGACGCATGTCCACGCACATCCTTTTGTTTCCATCACCCTTAGGAACAACCACCAAAGGTGAGATCCATCCTGAAGGCATATCTAGTACTTCCTCTGCAATGTCGAGCTCCAGAAGCTGGTCGAACTTCTTGTCCATCTTCTCGCGTTACCCAAACGGTATTCTGTGCACAGGCTGGACCACAGGCTTCACGGACTCGATCACCAATATGGAGTTTAAGCTCGTATCTCTTCAAAAGATTAACACCTTGCATTTCTCTCGGATACAACTCTGTCAAAATTGTTCGCTTGGAAGGGACCAATGTGCAAAAGATTTAGAATTTCCGCGGTTTCTCGACCCAGTAGCGTCCAGACGTCGCCCGTGACCACCACGACGTCTGCCCTACAGCCGCTATTGTTACCCGGCAGCATTAGATCTGCAGTAAAAATTCCAAGAGTCGGTAAGGGTTCCGTACCGCCGAAAGCAAAAATCTCCCCGGATGACTTGCGTGACTCACAATGTAGATCTCCCGGATCTGTTGGCCCATCACGTTACAAGTAGCTCCAGAGTCAATAAGAACATCAGATACAGCTACACCGCCGACTATCAAGGTTATAAAAACTCGGCACTATGCTGAACCTGTCTGGTAAGTTCTTCGCTGTGATTTCATCAGCCACAAGGTTTGTTTCTTGCAATCTTTCACAACCACGACCACGTCTTCCTCTACCATCACCTCCTCTACTCCTAGTATTGCTTCTTCCACCATCAGCACCTGGGCCACCTTTATTCCCTCTGGATCCGGAGTCACTACACCACGCCCTCGAGCCCGGGAGCATCTGACTTTGAAATGGGCAATAACAACGCAAATTTTCTGCAAGCTCGTTCGGTCGCTAAACACTTCTTTTCTCCACTGAAAGGTCCTTCTTGATCGCAAGTGAAGCATTTCTTTCCTTTCCCAGATCGCGTAGTTCCATCCCACTTGTCACCAACTGCATTCACTTGGTCAGTACCGTACTGTCTCAACTGGCGATCACCCAACCTTAGAGCTCCCTCCTTTTCCAGGAACTTTCGACGTAACTTGCACGAATAACAATGGACCCTTCTCCAAAATGGCGGCCGAAAATTCAAATAAGTCAAAATTAAAAAGGTATACCAGCACTAGAAAGAACACCTTTACTTTAGTAACCCTGCAAAGTTTCAGCATTTCAGGTGTAATATCAGCTGAGAAAATGTAAGTTGAAAATTGAAAAATGTACAGACATTTGTATGACTGGGGGTATAATGTGGTGTTCTTTCTAGTGCTGGTATACATTTTTAATTTTAGCTAATTTTAACTTATTTGAATTTTCGGCTGCCATTTGGAGAAGGGTCTATTGTAAATAACGGATATAATCGTTCTCGTAACGTAGAGATTGCTTTTTTTCACCTCTTTCACCGCTGGCTTAAACTGTGAGGGGTTCCAAACAACTGATAGCTAAAGCGACCGAAGTTCTTCCAGAACTACGCGAAGCACCGATCGAACCGCCACTTGCTCCATCTGTCTCGCTTCCCATCATCACTGAGGGAAAGCCTTGTCGAAAGCCTCGACAAAATCTTCGACAAAATGTTTAGGTTATCCTTGTCGCCAATGCAGAGTCGCAGTAAATAAAATAACTCTTACTTTACTATACATGAATCAACTGTTGCATCTTTTGGTTTCCACACACACTCCATATACATTACAGCTGCTTATAGAAATCCCGAAAACAATCGATATTACTTGATTGGTTCCTGATACATGCCACACAAAATTACAAATTAGTCACAACACTACACCAGCAACTAGCTGGAACGGACTGGAGAGTGGGGATCAATGATGCCTTAATGTTTAGCTAGTTACAAGTAATGTCCATCCATGGTTATCCATAACTAATTGATTTATCTCAATTTTTTGCAACAGGATCTAGGATTGCCCTTTGGTCAAGGCTTTAAGTTCAGCAGATATTGGTTCAAAAAATATCACAGTAAACTTCCAGGTCAGAACATAACTCTTATAGAAGTGGTGAATGAATATATCTTACGCACTTAAAAATATACTAATTTGTTTGATCATTTCCGTTAGTTTTATTTGATTAATTCGTCTATTGATCTTTCCGTTCAACCGAGATATCCGAATAGCATGTATAGGTAATCGTATAGTACCAGTGATGTTTCAAAAACTGTATGGAAAATAAGTAGCGCACCTTTAGGAAAGTACAGTTTGAAATGATTTTCAAATATCCAGAGGTGTTTTGCAATAGCATCACATAGGTTCGTAGATATAATTTAGATAATCCAAACTGAGAACACCGAAATTTCCGCTTTCTTGTGTCAACAGAAACGTTAGATGCTACCACGCTAGAAACATCCCGCCAACATCAGAAGAAAGAAGATATCAATGGTAGTCCATTTAACCAGGCTTTAGCCAGCCTAGAAAATGAAGACACTGCCCAAGCAAAAGGGCCTCCAATATCCCATCGGGACATCGAGACTACCAGTGAAAGGTCGGATACTGCGATAGCTTTGCGACAACCGGAAAAGGAAGATGAAACTGCTGTTCATTCCACACTTAAAGAGCCCAGCAAAATTCCCCGGGCAACAACATCGAGTGTTTCCATGCTACCTCCACCTGGAGGCCACCACACACAAGAGCTTGGAGAGAATCATCAAGACCTCGCCGGTTTTCAACATGGCAGATCCAACCAAAAGTGTCAGTCTGGTAAGTTCAATAAAAGAAAGCGCCACGAGGTACGAGAGATAGGCTAATAGTAACGTAGCCATGCATCGCCGCAGCCAAAGATGAGAATATAATCTGCCATCAAAAATGAATTCGTGCCATTGTTCTGGGTTCGACACTACATTACATGCAGCAACTGCCCATAACACTATTGTTGCTGCTTCTACCTCTGCTGCTGTACGTGTTTTTGCTTTTGTAACGTGTTTGCTAACGAACATTCTTATTTAACAGAACTGGAAGAAATGTTCCCTCAAACGACGCCCAAGCGCCCCTACAGCACCTATATCATAGAAAACAGAAAAGACGAACCTGAAAACGCCCATTTTACTAGAAGTTTAGGCTCCAGAACTCCCAATGAGGTTTCTAACGAACGACAAACCTTTGAGGTTATTCAAGAGACTTCTAAAGCCCTGCATGACGAAAACAGCGATTCCATTGAGCCAGAGAACATTCAGGGGAATTTAATAAGCTCGACGACGACTACAGAATTCACCGTTGCTGTTAACATGGTCAACCACCAGACAGGTATTTCAAATATATACAGGATAAATTTAATGCATCGGTAAATGCAGGATATTTTGAAGCCTACAAATTACATTAAATTCCGAAGTAGGGCTCTATCTCTTGCAGGTGCAAGACCTTCTTGAAATGGTTCACACCGGTTTAAATGAATTTGCCCTTCAGCTGCTATTACCATTTCCTTGTATTCTCTCGAAGGCTAACGAGATGACGCCCCCTTTATAATTAGAAATTGCGAAGTTTAATTTTCAATATTTTATTGACTTGATAGAAAAAGGGAGTACGGACAAAAATCTAACGACTTATGCCCAAAATAAGGAAGCTGCCCTTGAAAAGCTTGAAGATGATGACCAGACTCAAGAAGAGGGATGCAAAACGGAAGATCACGAACGCCAGAATTCCAGACATTATCAAACAGCTTTATCGGGTGGGTATAGGAATCTCATCACGAAAAAATAAATGAGCTGCACACCTCCATCCTCACGACCTCTCAAAAATTTGTAATTATGTGAGTCCTTGAATCAATGAGGAATTAAAGGCACTATAATTGCAGTAGTTTTTGACCTTGGCCCTGATGTTGTATCTATGTACAGTGACTTTGAATTAACAATCACAGGCAAATTTCATCCACGCGATTTACGGTCACACCTTCACCACCTTCCATCTGATAGCATATGAATGTTGTTGTTTTACCCAAACCCAACAGATCACAAATCCCAAGATTCCGACGATACAGTTTCCTTCAGCAAATGCCAAGAAGAGACCGTAGAGAAAGAAGCGCCACCTTCATCTCTAAAAGATGGATTCTTGAAAGCAGACTCTATTTTTGTCGATCCCCCTGAAGATGACACAGGCGTATTTGATAGACGTGTTGAAGGTTTGAAGATAGCAGTAGACTGGACTGATGTTTCAGGTCAGTTTCACTCATGCGAAATTAGTGTTTGAAGCCGTGGTTTCCTCGGATAAAACATGTCCTACTGGTTTCATTGCAATGGACTCCACACAGGTGTAGAAAATTGAGTATCGGCTAATCGGTAGGGTAGGCCAACAAATGTGAGAGAGTATCCTGAGATCAAGTACAAACCTATCCGTAGCGCAGTGCCATCTGAAAGCAATACATATTCTTATAATCGATATACTTACTACTAAGCAATAGTAGTAATAGTCTGGGGATTCCATTTTATTTCCTTGTCGACCGAAGGCTTGCACAATAATGAATGACCGACTGTTTTGATTCAGTAGTATTCAGTGTAATTCCCTTATCGCTATGTAAGGCAAACCTGCTAACAAAGTGTCCTGTCAGAAATAACGTACCATTTTCGTTTCATATGATTTGACAGAGCATGCAATCATAAGTTGGAGCGATGCTACAGCAACTGAGAGTCAAGAAAATATCACAAACGTAGACGCCGCGAATGAGATCAAAGAAGGAGATATCAATGGCAGTCCATTTGATGTCACTCCAACCAATCTTAAGAGTGGTGACATTGCACCCAGAGAGAGACCTCCAATATCCGACGAAGTCATCGAAACTACCAATAGAAGGTTGAATAGTGACAGATATATAATGCGACAACCGGAAAACGAAGAGTCTGCTTTCCAGTCCATTCCTCGTAACATTGCAATTAATGTTTCCCTGCTAGGTCCAGTTGAAAGGTGCCTTACACAAGAGCTTCCAGAGAATACGCAAGACTCCACAATTGTTCAAAATGGCACATCCAACCAAAAATGTCAGATTGGTAAGTTCAAGGAAATGCTCGACATGCGACGGATAAACTAACAACAAGCAAGCAACTGACATAACCACAGATTACCTGCAAAGTCTGCATAATTTGCCATCTAAAATCAAAGTGGTGAATAAACTGCTTAGTACGTGGGAATAAACTGCTTAGTACGTTTCCCGCATGCGACACTGCATTGCAGAAACTGCCCTTCACATTGCTAAAAGTGTATCGTTGTTGTTGTTGTTGTTGTTATGGTGGTGGTCGCTGTTGTTTGTTGCTGTTGGTATGCGTTTTTAAGACTAGTAACGATCCTTTTTAATCAACAGGACTGGAGGAAATGCCAAAAACACACAACATCATTGTCATTGATGACACAAATGACGAACCTGACAACACGTATTTTACCCCACAAATGAGTCCCAAATCTCCGAACGAGGCTTTCAAAGATGGTCAAACCTTAGAGGTTATTCAAGAGACCTCTAAAGTTTTTCGTGACGAAAACAGCACCGTTGATAGCTGCATCAGTGGTTCCATGAAACTACTGATCAAACGAAAGGAACCAGAAAACGGTCAGGAAGATTTACTAAGTTCATCGCCTACTACAGAGGACGCCGTTGCTATAACAGCAAACAAAGATCTTACCCCATCAGTCGATGATGTTGACATATTCACGCACCAGACAGGTATTTCACAAAAGTGCAGTCTAAATGCATATAGGAATGTATTAACTTTCCCAGTAGAGCCTTTCTCTTGCAGTTGCAACAACTCTGTAGTATACAAAGCTTTGGAAAAATTTACATTATTGTAATTGAAATTGCCCATTAGCAAGAATTTCATTTTCTTTTAGTTTTTCCAAAGTAAAATTTAATCCCTCTAAGGCCTAGAGCAAACATCGAATGCAAGTCGCGCCGAATAAATTAAAAATAGGTGCGACAAAGAGTCGAACTGAGTAATTCCTGCGCGGTGACAAACGTCGAACCTGCGTCGATCCTATTCACAAGTTGCACTTCATTAAAGCACGCGAATAACCACTCGTCCCCATGCTATTCACTCGATGCGCGGCTAACTACTGCTAGGACTTGCTAGCGAAATGCCGCGACTGAATACAGTGCTCGTCGGGCCTTACTTTGGCAATTGCGAAAAATAAAAAGAGACTTGCATTTCATACAGCGCTAAGAACAGTGTATTAGAGACGACAGCTATTGCTTTAGGTGGCACGCTTGACCGTGCCTTTGTTAACAATGGAGCCGCGATCTTGAGCAGCGGTCTTGGTGTCAGCGATGACTTTCGATAGCTCGCCATTCCCGCTCGCGAAACTGAAACGCCGAAGCACTGTTGCATTATCCGACTTGGCAAGTGGAACTTATGCTAGAGTCAACCAATTAATTCGAGTCGAACTTAATTGTGGCAAACGTTGCACCATTCGTGCGCTTATTTTGAAATTAATAGGTTCGACGGATTAAGTTCGATTAAGATTCGACCTTTGGCTTGTGCTCAAAATAAGGAGTCTGGCCTTAAAGAGCTTGTGAGTAATGGTCACACCCCCGGAAAGTATGCAAAACTGAAAACTACTTATATGCATGCAGGTTCCATGCCTTTTCAACGGGCCACGTAGAATGACTATGGGAATATCTTCACGGGGAAATAGGGCAGCCGTACTCTCCTCAATCTTAAAGAACTCTCCATATTTCTGACTTCTTAAACAAATAGAGAGTTAAAAGCACTGCATCACTATGGTTTTTCAGAATTGTTCCAAGTGCTGCGCCTAGCTACAGCAACAATTGAACTGAGAAATGGCAGGCAAATTCTGTCGACACTATTCACGGTCAGATATCCATCGTCTTATTGTTCATAAACTATGCAAGTGAAGTATGATCCTCGAAGTACACTTTCCAATTTAAGCAACTGCAAGGAAGAAGCCTGAAAAAAATCAGGGCTTCAACGAGATTCCAACCCATGACCTCCGCGATACCGGTGCGATGCTCTACCAACTGAGCTATGAAGCCACACATTGGGAGCAAGGTCAATTTATTGAGTTCATATCTCCCGTAAGGAGTGAAATGATGTAAAGTGTATATGAAATAATTCATATTTGAACTGCGGTAGTAATTCGTATTTGAACTGCAAGTGAAGTATGATCCTCGCAGTAAACTTTCCAATTTCCTCTGATAAAACATGTCCAACTGAATTTCATTGCATTAGGCTCCACACAGGTGTAGAAATGGGTTCTTTCTTAGCGTTAGTGTAGCTTGATAATTGCCGGAGAGCAACCTGCGATCGAGTACAAACGCTACAAACGCTAGTTATACTTGATTTTCTTGTTTTAAAACCTTTCTAATCGTAGAGCTCTATGGGAAATTTTAGTTTAGGATTCCATTTTATTTGCCTGCCCATACACCCAAGGTGTTAATAACGAACGACCCGTTTTCGCTGTGGAAGGCATGCCTGGTCAAGAAACCCTTTCCTAAATAACCATTTTCTCTTTTTGTATGAATTGGTAGACTATGAAGACCATGAAGTCCAGAGAGCGCGCGGTTCTGTAGCAAACGAGAGTCAAGAAAGTTCCACAGAAGAAAACGAAGCAAAGGAAAACGTAGCTGCCACGAAAATTGCTGTCGACAATTTGTCTGAAGACAAGACGTCCACAGACCCAGAAACGGGCTCTTCCAATCGAACAGCGGATCTTCGTGCCCTGTTGTCCGATACAGCGAGTTCAAATATAGAAGGTAACTACCAGTTGCCTGCCAAAAAAGGAGGAAAGAGGAACAGAATCAAATCTAAAGAAGTGGGAGTTGTTGAAAGCCATGATACCAGCGAGGAAGAAAATTTGACATCTTTGGGAGAGAAAAGTAAGTGATCTTTATATTGCCTATACCACTGTACCATAAAAAATTATATAATAACCCAAGTTAATCTCGCATTTTGATTGGTTCTTGCCTATGATCTATTAGAGGATAGATGCACGATTGACGTCATCATTACAAAGTTATTCCCTCTGCCGTTTTAAAATGGCGGAAAGTTTTGAGACTTAGGATAATATTTTACGTGACTGAGCAAAAGATAAGGTACAAAAAGGTCTTGCCGAGGCATCGAACAGGTTCGAGAAGCCAGAAAGCGAAATATAACGCCGTTTCTTTTAGAAAACGACACAGAAATAATTTTCAAGCTGCCTAAGTCGGCGGTCGAGCGAGGCTAAACCACGCACAAACTTGGTCTTGGTAAGCCAAGAACCATTGCTTTATCTCGAATTTCACAAACCCAGTAAACAACATGTTTCCGAGATTATCAAAACAACCGTTGACACACTGATTGATGTCAGGAATGAACATCAAAACATCAGTTATTAAAATCGGTAATGTTCCTGTCCGTTTCAGGGGACAGCAGCGAGCGAAGTATAGCTAACCACAGCTCACGGTCATCAGTATCGCAGCTAAAATGTGTCTCCGACACTATATTAAGATGATTTGAGAATCACCAACCACAGAAGACAAAAATTTCCACCGTCATTTACGCTCCTTTCATTCAAAACTCGAATAAAATGGCCTCTAGGTTGACCGCAACCACAAGTTTTCCAAGGGTTTTTTTTCAACTCCTGTAATTTTCAAGGCAACGTCCAAGCTTTTCGGCTCACAGGCTGCTCTGATGACAAAAACTGACTTGTTTTTTGCAGCATTTTCTTCAAGGTTTGTGGATTTCGCAGTTCAGTTCTGCTTTCGCTGTACGTTTTCATTCAACGAGGAGCGACGTTCGGGTCAGGTTTGACAGTGGCGTGATTTTTCTTGATCAATCACAATTCTTTGCGACGCATAGCAACCAATGAAATTGCTTTATTTTGTATAGATCATAGATCACGTCAAATGGCTTTTTTTTTCGTGCAAAGGCGGGGCAAAAGGCTGGCTTTCGCATTATGTTGAAAGATTCCATGTTGCCGTGCGTCTGATTCAGTAATAGATCACAGAAGATATCAAAATGTGATAAGAACATCAGTGACACACTCGACTACGCCTCGTGTGCCACTTTTTTGTTCTTACCACATTTGACGTCATCTGTGATCTATTACTGAACAGACGCACGGCAACATGGAATCTGTTTGTTAATTATTTTCATCGATTTTCTCGATTTAATGGGATTCAGTACAGTTCTATATCATAGAGTATGCATCTATCCCAATAGAAGTGTGCGCTTCAAATTACTTTGAAATGCATTGTTCATTTTCTTAAACAAAAAAACAAAACTAAAACCGCAATGGTATTTCTTAAATTGTGTATTTACGGTGCGGTATACAGTTTGGTATTGAATTGCATTGTTGGTGTTAGTGAACATGGCCTTATGTTATTTAGAGCTCTTATTTTAGGCATTCTTATTCATATACGTCTGATTCTGAATGTTCACGTTCTGACTGGAAGATCTGTTTTACACTTGTTTTACAAACGAATGGACGAATAAACGAGTGTAATTTTTCCTATTTGCTACTAAGGCTGGGCAACGAATGATTCTGACAGTTTCACCCAAGAAGATACGAAGGAGCTTGATGTTAAAGAGGAAGATAAAAAGGAGGATCTCTTAGGAGGGTACAACAGCTTGATTGACGAAAACGGCAACATACTAAAACGTAACTCAATCAAGATGATGAGGACCTCAGCAATTTCCAATGCAGCGAGGCCATTAATTTTAAACGAAACTGAAAATTCTGGCTCAGACAAAACGCAACTTGGCAAATTG
>CM042746.1:4664241-4679241 GCA_022496165.2 Catalaphyllia jardinei
GAAATTGATGTATACAAGTACTTTTGTGACTTCATTGTGGGCTCACAGTATCAGGGTTCAGGTGGTAAGCTCTATCAAATGGCTTAGTCCATTTTATTTCTTTGTAATCTATAATTAAATTTAGTTGCAACTTTAAATATACCGTAGTCCGTTTGCCACAAAGTTGCACGTACAGAACTGGAAAGCATGAAATGCTTGAAAGTTCAAAAGTTCAGTTTTCATGTAGTGATAAGAAACTGTACTGTACATCACACAAAAAATTATTTCCCCATCCCACACTTATTACACGCAATGCAATGCTAATCACAGATGTTACAGGACTCTTACAGGTAAATCATAGTTGACTGAAATAGGCTAATGATTGCACACAAGTCACTAACTAAAATAATCTGCCTTACATCTGTTCAGCTTCAAAGGGAATTTAAGTGCCAATAAATGAGAGACACATTTTTGTAACTAATATGAAGCAAATGAAAAGAACACCCACCTTGAATGATAGTGTCTTGTTTGTGCAACCGCCCCCCATATTCCCTCATCTGTGAAGAGATTTTTACCTCTCTGTGCTATTTTAATCCTACCTGTATAACCTTCATGCAAACAGAATATTTCTCTTAACTCAAACTTTAAGGCCAGTATGTTTTCCCAGGCGGTTTATCACCTAGATAGTAGTGGGTCTACCCCCACCTCCAGTAGGTGGTTCCTTCTTGACTATACTTACTGCAAACACTGATACTTAATTGGGATACAACTATGCTTAACTTTTAGAAACTGGATTCAGCATACCTTCCTTTCTTAAATGGTTGACTGGATTGGATGTAGTGGCATTCCTCCCCTTGGCTTTCCAAAGAAATTCAGCTTGGGTTTTGTTCATGGCTGCCAATCGGAGTGTAAATGTCGCCCCACTGTCTCAACCTGTGAACTTCTACTCAAGTTGCCTGTGCACACTAGCAGTGAAGAAGAAATGGAGGCAATGATGCTGTCTGCTCTTGGTGACAGTTATGGATTTGGAATGATTTGAACTCCACAAACAACATTAACTTTGTGCATGAACTAATTTCCTAGGGTTTTAAATTGGGAAAGAAACCCTCATTGTTTTTATTAAAAAGGCCATGTATGTTATGCCCCATGTATGGAAATCTGAACGTGTTATCAAATTGTTTCGTTACTGTTATTAATACTACTGCACCTCTTGTTCAGTTGTTTCACTAAGATAAAAGCTCTTAATAAAATTTGTTGTTCTTTTAAGACATAGTAATGACTCGTGGTAGCAGTGTTCTGCATGAACCTTCATACCTAATAGTTAATACCATTTGAACTGAGGTACAATGAAGTATCCAAGAAACAGTAAATGTGACAATGTCCGTATTACTAGCTTATTAGTTTCAAATTCTCACATTGAATTTATAGTGACGGACGTGCATAATCAATTAGCTTTTGAAATAGCTCGTATGCCTCAGCTGCATTTGTAGGAAGTACAAGTTGTGCACTGTCCAGCACATAATAAAAGTACTCTTGGTAGATATTTGATTCATCAGGATTCTCGTATGTGATGCTCCATTTCATCAACTTGTTGCCTCTGCACAATGTGCAGGCATTCAATACCACCCGAACGTTGCGGTAAGTAGTACAATACATCTGGAACACCGGAGAATGCGGTGACTATTCCAGTGATCTTTAACTTCGTCGAGCTCACCTTGCAAAACAGACTCAAAACAAAACCACAAGCGCTCCATATGCTAGGTGTTGCCAATGTCCAGAACTCCTGATTCGGCCATGTCCTTGAAGAAGTCCATCCACCAGCCCGCACGTCCCCTTCTGAAAAATGACCACCAGCCTTCTATCCGTTGATTGGCTGGTGACGATCCATACTTGTGTGCTTTCTCACCAGAAAATTCATCGATCCCATCTTGACGAAAATAGCACTGCATGGCAGCCATGACACCATTTTCAGTCCCGCAGTCAGTTCTCAGGAGAATTGGACATCCCATATTTCTCTTTACACTATCTAAGTAATATCTAGCTGGGATTTCAGGCTTGTTGTTGGACCTTGACAGTTCCAGCTAAAGGATTTTCCGGTTATAGCCATCAATTACTCCATGCACGGGAAATCCATATGCTTTCAATTTATCATAGCCCATACATAGAGCAAATGATTGTGTCAGAAGAACGGGACTATAAATTAAAACCAAAGGAAAATTGTTGTTTGCATTCTTGGTGAAATTGTGTGCAAATCATCACTGCTAACCCATTATAAAGGAGTTTTTAGTGCCTTTTGAAGTTTAAAAGATAATTAAAAAGATGATGGAGCAACAAAAGAAAAATCTAAGAGACCGATTTGTAGATCAATTTTATTATGCAGATCAAATTCCACATAAAAAAGTTCAGGTGTTCAGGTGTTGTCAAATAAACCTAATGTTGCACAAATTCACAAACAAAATGCTGATATCGCTTATTATCGTCTATATATATGGTCAAAACAAAATCCAAAACTAGCATCTTTATTCAATAAGCTTTCAGAAGATGTATACTTCATTGGGGTACGCATTGACGGTTTACAATAATTTTTCCTTCTGTGATACATTAACAAGATTTCGTGGGTTTAATTTCTTTCCTTTAACTCATATAATCTGCCTAAAGCGAGGACCAATTATGGCAAATTTAACATTCAGTTTTTTGGAGCTAAAGTCTGGAATTACATTGAAGAGTCACTAAAATCCAAGAGTCGTACCTGTTTTAAAATCCTCTTAAAATAATCACTTATCTCCAGCTACTGACTGGCTCATTGACGCACTTTATTTTCCAGTTTTGCGTGTGCACATCCCCTAGTCTATTGTTATTTGTGTGTCTGAGCGAGTGCGTGTGTAACGGTAATCGTGTCCATTGTTCTGTGCAAATTTCTTTCCGTATGGCCCAGTCACTTAGCTCGATAAGCTTAGCTATTTCTAAGTGGCTGTGCTCTTTTCCTTTGTAATATTTTTCTTTCTCTTATTTAAGTCTATACTATATAGTTTCTGGGCACGAAATAAAGATTGTTGTGGTTGTTGTTGTTGTTGTATAAAATTTCAAGGCCATCAACTAAGTCACCAAATCTTCCATGGCAAAATAACAGTAACTTTTAGTGAACGCAGAAAGAGAAAAATACTTACCATCGGCATGCCAGCAGAAATTTAGGCCATAAACGAGATACCGCCCCCTTGTAAATCTTCGTCTCTTCCTCAGTTGAACACCGTCAGGGTCAACCTCCTTAGCAATCCGTGCAACTATGTGTCTCGGCACGAGCAAATGGCATTCTAATCGAAGAAGGTGCCATATTGCTCTGTAGCCGAGAGATCCACAACCGTTGTTAAATATCTTTCACTTCCTGCTCATTCACCTCGTTCCTGACCCTCCGAAGACCATAAGCGCGAAGACGACGCTTTAAACTACTTAAACTGATTGTAATGTTATTGTATACACTTAAAAATTCTAGAATAACATCATTTTGATACCCTTGATGAAAATAACGCTCGATTAATTCCTTTTCCGATCTTTCGTCCGCCATTTTTATTCTACGCAACACGAGAGGAGTACTGGGTACTATTTCCATGTCGCTTGTCTTGTCATGCGTGACTTTTTTTTATTTGCAGCAACTTTTTTATTTGCAGCACCTTTTTTTATTTGCAGCAACTTTTTTCTAATTACAGCAACGTCGTTTTTATTTGCAGCAATCTTTTTTATTTGTATAAGGTGCAGTGTTTAATATGCGGTTGAGCTTTTTTAATGTAGTGACCCTTGTGGTCCACCGTACAGTTGTCACTCGTGTGTGATTTCATATCAGCCTGTTTTCTGTTTAGAAGCTATTCTCGCGAGTAGTACACACAAAAGAGACAAAATTTCTAGTTTTTAGCTACTAATTAAAAAAGATATATTAGATTATGTCAACTTTGATGCAGGCATCCCAAGGCCATTTGGAGTCAAAGGCAAGGACACATCGTATCCGAAGGGCTTTGTCCTAGATGCAGAAGAGAACAGGGAAGTTGAATTTAAATCTCTTACAAGTGCACAGCCTTCATTACTTCCTTGGAAAATCATGGACAAAGCCAAAAAGTTCATCTGTGCCTGCTTAAATGCTGATAGGAAAGGCATCATCTATTTTGGAGTTGGAGACTGTCAAGAACAGAATTCAAGGTTTAAACGAGGTGAGATTCTCGGGCTTCACGTGGAGGATCTAATAGACGACATAATAAAGGCTTTTCAATTCGTCCTTGATGACCACATTAAGAGTGATGATGGCCCCCTTAAAAAAGGAGGAGATCAGAACTGCGTCAACATAGAGTTTATTCCTGTAATGAGTGAGGGAAACCGTACAAACTTGTGCGTCGTTGAAATCGAGGTTTCTCGAGACTGGAAATTGTGTAAAGACAACGTTTACTATAGCAAATGTTGGATTGAGAAACGAGGAGCCAAGATTGAGAAGGATCAATGTACAAAGAAACTGAGTGACTTTTACAAAGTGCTCAAAGATGAAATTGATGACGTTGCGATTCGAACCAATGGCGCATCCAGCAGTGTTAAGCAGCATGAAGTTAACAGGCAGGTGAAAGAACCTCTGACGGCAAAGTATAAGGAATGGAAGAGGGAGACAAAACAGGGTAAGTGCGTTTGCTTTGTACTTGTGATATGATATGTGGGTTGGTGGTTATATAGATGTTGCAACCTAAGATCTAAAATGGAAGAACAGAAAAACCAGCTATTAACAGAATTAAACCATGTTTATGGTAAGCATTTTTTTAGCCCAAATGTTCGATGAGCAACTAAAAAATAAGAGAAAGCTAGATGCCTAACAATTTTAAAGGCATTCGAGTTACTTTCAAGGTTAAATAGGAGGTTTCAAGTCAAACTCAAAGGCTTTCTTTGATTTTTTCTTTTAGGTACCAGTGAATCACTCGAAGGTAAGCACATTTGTAGTTTGTATAGTCAACTGAACCAACAAACTGGCTTTTTTTAATATCTGTACAAATTACCTCCCACCGTATATCCTGTCACAAATTAGATAGGGAATAAAACTGTATTATCGAATCCTCTTCTTATTGTCACAGGCCCCATCCCGGATGACTCTGACGTCAAGAGATTTAGTACATTGGTTAGAGACCGATTGCATGACGTGAACTCTAAAGACTTCGGCTACATTTTAATTGCCAACAAGTTGCCTCCCCAGTACAGAAGAACGCCACACCTGGCTTTCCTGCAAAACATCCCTTGGCTTGCAGTATTTGATTTGTTTGATCCTGCTTCCAAAAAAGATGGTTTGCACTATGTTTGCAACGAAACGACTGATGCACCAAGAGCAAAACTCAGAAGCCTCGATGACTTCAAAGAAGCTTCATCTGATTGGATTTCTGGTAACGACTTCACCCTTCCAACAAGAGGGACCACTTGGATTTTGAATAACGAAGAAATGCAAAAAGGAGGCTGGATAAAATGTTGTAGAGACTGTGTTTATCGAGCTCTCTCAGCTTACAAACTCTGTTTCCCTCCAGGACGGCTTTTATGCGTCTTTCTTGGCCTCAGTGATAGCGCCATTAAAGAAATGGTAGACATCATTGAGTGTTGTTTCAGTATCTTCGGAAATTCGGCAAGTAACTGTGTCACCATTATAAGCGAAAACAAGACTGTTGCAGACGCATTTATCAAGTCTTCCGAACCTTCACTGCAGAAAGAACTAAGAGAATGTTCCATTTCCGAAATTCCTTGGAGCCTGCTCAAAGAAATCGTCCGCGAAATGGTTGGGCCGACTAAATTTGAAGAGAGAGAAGCCACAACTGCACTCCCATATTTCAACGGTCAGCTAAAAGAAGTCCTTAACAAAGTGATTCATTCATGGGACGATCTTGAAGTTTACATTCCAAATCCTCGACTGCCGAGTTCAGTAGAGGACATCGAGAAAGCTAGGAATGCCTTTTACAAGGGCGCCCAAGCAAGCCAGACGAATTTATTTCACAACCATTGCATTCAAAGAACACTTGAGGAAGAGACGAACCTGAAAATTGAGCATGCACTGAAGTCCTTGTCTAAATCTGGTAAGGATCTGGGTTGTCACGTCAAGACCGTCACTGTTCCTTATGAACCGGGATCAGGTGCAACGACCCTGTGCCGCAGAATCCTGTGGAACAAGCGTGAAGACTATCGTTGTGCTGTCGTTAAGGCAATAACACCGGCTACAGATTATCAAATCGAACAACTGCAAGGAATCATTTACGATGAAAAAAACATCAACTTTTCACCTCCTGCTCTAGTTCTGGTAGATAACTTCCCTGAGAATGAAACCAGACGTTTGACGGAGAAGATTGGGAAAAGACAAACCAAGTGCGTCATTCTGTCAACTTTTCCGATTGGAAAATTGAGTGCTAACATAGACTTCGACATAACTTCATTGCAACAACTGGATGAAAAGGAGATGAGCCTTGTGAAAGATATTCTAATCAACATTACAAGTGACAGCGAACGAAGAAGAGGAGCAGAAGAGGTTCTTGAAAGGGAAAAGCGTTTCATTTGGTTCGGGTTGGAGCTTTTCGGACGAGACTATGACAAGATCGAGAAGAGGCTTCAGAACCATATCAACAGTACCCTCGACTTTTTGGGAGATTCTCAAGAAATCCATGAAATGGTCCTTAATTTCTGCTGCTTTCTTCATTATTACAGCGATGGACGTGCTATCCTCCCCCACCCCGTTGCCAGTGACTTCCTTTACGAAGCCAGTGATGAAAAAGAAGAAGAATGTGCGTTAATGCAATACATTCACAAGATCTTTGGAGGGCTTCTCTTGGACGGATTCAATGAAACAAATGGTTACTACGGCTGGCGGCCAGCACATTCTTTGGTCAGTGAGGTTGTAAAGTCCAGAATAAGCATCGAGGAAACTGCGATACTACTTTTGGAAAAGATTCACAAAGGAAAAGCCTACGTGAACAAGTTCTTAAAGGAGCAAGTTTTCAAGCTATTCTTGGATCGCAAGAGAATTTCTGAAACAGTTGTTCTGGAGGATCTGGCAAAAGATGATGGTAGTATTGATTCTGATCTAGAGACCGAAGTTGTTGGCTTCTATGAAGTGCGTACCAGGTATTCTCCTTTGATAGTGGATATCTTGGAAAGGGACAATGGTATTCGAGGAGCTCTCCGATTGCTCATTGCAATTTGCCAGGGGGCATCCCAAACTGAGGAGAAGGCATATGCTTGGCAGCAGCTGGCTCGGTTCATGGGTTATGAGATGCGTGCGAAAGAAATGGACTCAAAGGATGACTTGCATCTTCGTCTTTACTCCACCATGAATAAAGAAGGAGACGTCAAACTGTCTATGCCAGAAACATGTATCGAGGCAGCACACGTTGCGGTAGATATCGCCATAAATCAGCAACCTAAGTACAGTCATCACTACGTGACTAAAGGAGTTCTGTACCTTCTGCAACTAAGAGACTTCAAGCCAGAGGAACGGCCTAACCTTCCCTGCTCGTTGCCTGCAGTGATCGATATATGTCGAAAAGCACTGGACGTGTACGACAAAGCACTTAGCACAACGAATACTCTCAACCACTACTCCATGATTGGAAAAATTCAAGCCATGGTCTCCCTTCTTGAAGTTGTAAAAGGATTACCATGTTTTCGTCCCGAGAGTGAAAGATTTACAAGGTATTTAAAGAAAATCGAAATTCCGAGAGAAATGCAAGACACACTGAAACAAGAAGATCACAGCTATGTCCAGGAACTAAGTACTAGAACACTTGCTCTCGTCAACGAACTCTTCCGCGATGTTAAGCTGCGACAAATGACCACGTACGACGAGAACGAGATCAGAGGCTTAATCAATGCAAAAATTAGGGCATCGAAACTGCGACGAACCTTTTACGAAATTACTGGTTTCGACAGGAGTGAGCTCAGTGACGAGGACGTTCCAATGCTTTCATCCCCTCTGACGAGAGATGCACCTGCTCTTTACCAACAGATAGTTCAAGACATTCTTTTCAAGCATGATGAAACTCCGTACAGCTCCTGGGCCAACTTGGGAGATGGAGATGTGTCACTGATTTACAATCTACTTAAACCACTCTGTCTTCGTGGTTTTGGGAACCAAGACGATCTCCTAATTTGCTGCAAGGCCTGCTTGCGTATGAAAGAAAGACCATCCGTTGATGAGCTGGAAAAAATTGTGAACACGTGGGTTGCCAGGTACCCCAGTTCAGAATGGGCTCACCTTTTCAACTACATGATCCACTTTCCTATTCCTAATGGAAGCCTTGCTGCCTTCAGTCATTCTGCAAAGCTGTCTATCAAAAAGTGCGACAAAATTGTACGAGACAAGACGGGAATAGGTTTTAGGAAATCTGGCGCCGAGTACTTTCTTGGAAAAGGAATTGGATTGTACGCCATTGTAACCAGCCAAGAATTCCGATGGCTAGAGACAAAGTGGGAAACTAAGACCGACTTCTGGAGAAGTAAGGAGATCTCTGAGAAGCTGGAACGCGTGTGTGGTCAAAAAGACGTCCACTTCAAAGGTGTTATAACGTACCAAGGAATTCAGCTACGCTTTGACGACACACGTTATCCATATGAAAGTAAAGATGACTTGTGGTTTTACATTGGCTTTTCTGTTGCCGGTCCTTACGCGTATGATCCCGTCGACAACGACACCTACGCCATTTTGAGCTACAAAACCAGTGAAAGCGTATTTTCAAATTTTCCAACATTCGAGGCGGCAAATCACAGAGACAGCTATGGAACAACTGCCTCTAAAAGGGGAAGATTCCGTGAGTGGAAGTACTCAACAACGAAGAGAAGTCAAGAGCCAGATGAGACAAAAGCTGAGAACCTAGATGTCCTATCAGGTAACTTTTCCGACTTTCCTTGTGGTATTCCTGTATGTCAAGAAAAAAAACACATCAGTTCGTCCATGCCACATAACCTTAACGCATTACCCAGTGGCTGTCGTGACAATCCTGCAATGGTCCCAAATTCCACGTTGTCTGCAAGTTCCGAAGTCTTCTCAACTGGTATGTTATCCTGGGCCAGTGTTGATAACCTCCCAAACCAAACTTTACCAAAGTGGGCGTCATATTCTTCTGCTCTGCAACTTGGAAGCTCAAGACGAGAGGAACAAGTAACAAAAGCTACGACTAAACAGCAGCAGGGTGTAGCTTGCGATTCGTTGCCTACAAAAGGTCGCCACTGGAAAAGCGTACAAGGGACTCGTGATAGAGGAAAGCAAAAACAAGTATTTAAACCCAGATACGTTGATAAAAGTGGAAAAATTCACCATGGTTCATGGGTTCTTGGTGCTGAGAAGTCTAGGGAATGCAAGATTCACACAAAACGAACCTGTGACATTAGATCAACAAGTCGCTGTCCCTTTGCACATTCGTGGAGAGGGGATACTCTCCAGTATGTGTGTACCATGTGTACACGAAATAACAAGCCTGTTTGCAAAGAAAGGAACACTCACGAATCGTATATTTGGAATTTAGGTCCATACTATACTGAGGATGGAACAATTTGGAAAGACCTGTCACAATAACTGCTAAAGTTAACACTCTGGCATTGAACTATTGCTCTAGATTTGTACAATGGCAGACAGAATTCAAATAGGATTAGCAAGACTACGATTTAAATTAATCAACAAATACGCATTTTAGTGCAATTTTTCTGGTTGCTGGTCAATTCATATCTGTTTCACAGCAGAAACGACTCAGCTTCTCCTTCCAAAAAATTGTCTTGTAACATTCGCTAGCCAAATGTTAATATATTGGACTTAACAAAATTCTCCGAGTCTGAGCTTGTAGATGGCTACATTACAATGATCTATGTTCAATATCACTGAAAAGCATTTTATGTGAACGAAGCAACCTAT
This sequence comes from Catalaphyllia jardinei, assembly GCA_022496165.2. Classification (NCBI taxonomy): domain Eukaryota; kingdom Metazoa; phylum Cnidaria; class Anthozoa; order Scleractinia; family Caryophylliidae; genus Catalaphyllia; species Catalaphyllia jardinei. The sequence continues at coordinate 4,674,119 of CM042746.1, forward strand.
TTTGACAACAGTGGATAACTTTTTTGCCACTACTGACAGAGGTTTTGCTATTTAAAATAAACTTTTACCAAAACAGGGGTTACCTACATTTATTTATTGAGCCTATTGATCATTACGCTTTAGACTTTGCTAATCTTCGCAGTGCTCACCAGTGGTAGTATTAGTTTTCACTCCCTTAAAAACTCAACTCACTCGGCATCTGGAAGTCTTCACATTTGAAGGATAGCACTCAATAAGGAAGAGCATATGGGAGCCATCCCTAAGAGTACCTGCTAGAGATGGCTGGTGGATTAACCTGCATTTTTACTGCGTAAAGATCTGCTCCTTCAAAGCATTTCGCTCTGTCGCGGGTCAAGCTGAATACCTCAATGCGAGGGTGTATGTAAAACGAGCAACCCACTGGGAACCTACTTGGAACACCCGGAACCAAAGCTAAGAAACCCACCCGGAATCTTCCGGAAACTTGACAAGAAACCAAAATAATAAAAATCAAATAAAACTAAAAAACAAAATAAAAATAATGAAAATAAAATAAAATGAGAATAAAAAGACCAAAATAATAAAACAAGTAGTTTCCACCTCAAAAAGACGGGAACAGAACGGCACGTGACCAACGCAGATACGAGCTAATCGAAATCCTTTCCTCGCCGAAAACAAATCAGTCCGTAAACTGAAGAAGAGGTAAGCGCAGATTCATTAACGTTCGTGGAGGCGTAACGAAGTGCACTAAAAAACAGTCAGAACTAAACGAGTTAGGAAGGAATAGGCCAAAATAATAATAATCAAATAAAAAATGAGTAGTTTTCACCTCAAAGGAACAGTAACGGTACGTGATTAAGGGAGTCTTTGCTATTTTGACTCGACACTACGCGCGTTGTGCAAGTCAGTGAGAGAGCTTCCACGACCATGAGTGAGGCCAAAGAGACTATCATCATAAAAATCTGAAGATGACGATACTGAAGAACTATATCACTGAGTCGGTTTTCATCAAAACCGAGGAAACGTGTCCTATTGCCAGGTAACAACATTTCCTTCTAAAAACAGAAATTTGACTGTTTCCTGAGTTATGTAAGCTAAAGCTGATCGCTTTCCTAAAAATTGTCTCACAAATTTACGCGGTTTCATTTCATTTCAACAGGGCTATATAAAGACCGAACGGAAAGATCATGACGAGCTAATCGAAATCCTTTCCTCGCTGGAAACAAGTCAGGAATAGAACAGAGAAGAGGTAATTGCAGCTTCATTAACTTTCGTTTGGGCGTAGCGAGTGGCATTCAAGTTGGTCTTCCAGGGTTTTGGAGAGCCAGGGAACAAAGGGAAAATATCGTAGGGAACATGACTCAGCTCCTATTTAATTAGGGAACACGGGTACATAATCTAGCCAAAACGTTAACATATTTATCTATTAAAGTATATTAAAGACCGTTGTTCGATAGGTTTTATTTATGGTCATTTGAGCACCACTGCCATAACAAGACCTCAAACAGGATTTTTATTCATTTTGTGAACCTCGTTCGGGAAAACAAATTCTTTACAATTTTTGTCTCAAAAACGAGGTTCGTGACGCTTTTTTAAATACGAACAAAATATTAATATTAAGACGGCCATTTTTTGCATAGGGCCTATAACAAAGAATAGTGTTGATAGTCGATTGTACTACGCCAGGTAGTAAGCGACGTTTCTCGTCTGGTTAAATACCTTGAGAATTTAAGAGCGTTTACATCGCATTTTGGTTTGCACCTGAAAAAGCGTACTCCTGAGGCCTTTACACTTGACAGAGAGATTACCAGAATTCAAGAGCTACATTATTTTGATTTTCAGTGTGTAAAACAAGTGAAAGCTTTTTCTTGGGGCAACAACAGGGTCTATAAGGTACTGTTTCTTCTGTTGACTTGGGAACCGGTCAATATATCACGAGATAAGCAAGAAAGTCTCTTCAACCATTGGTGCACTGAAACGTGTACGACCTTTTATTCCGAAGGATGGTGCAGTTCAAATTTATAATGCTTTAATATTACCACATTTTCATTACTGCAGCCCGGTTTGGGATGATATGAGTGGCTGTTTGAGTGATAAATTACAAAAATTACAAAATCGCGCCGCCAGAGTAATTACTCAATCACCTTTTGATACGAGCTCCAACCTCCTTCTCGCGATGCTTATGTGGGAGAAGCTGTCTCTTCGTCGTAAAAAGCAGAAAGCTTTACTTATGTATAAAACATTGAATGAACTTGCCCCAGACTATCTTCAATGTCTCTTCACTGAACGCCACGTTAACGATTATAACCTAAGAAATCTTGAAGGAAAGCTTTCGCTGCCCAAGCCAAATACTAATTACTTAAAACGAAGTTTTTGCTACAGCGGGGCCTGTATATGGAACAACTTGCCCCAAGATTTAAAAACCGTTTGTTCTACTGGGCAGTTTAAACGGGGTATTAAGAAAGTATCTGAGATATCGGATTCCCTCACGGCAATCATGTAAAGCAATTGTACAAGTTTTAATTTTTAATTATTAACTTAACTGATGATTCTCCGTGTATAAATAAAGATTTACATTACATTACATTACATTACACCTGGATGGGGGGGGGGGGGGGGGGGGGACGTGCGGGGATGACTTTAAATGTTATTTGATTGAAGTTTCGCCCTCATAGCTATTGATAAATTTCGTGATCCCTCTCCCTCCATATCTTCGCACACATAGTCCCCTTATCTATATTTAGTGCCTTTAACGGTCAAATGAAAGTACATTTCTAATTGTGTTTAGTGCTGAATTACACAGATTAACGAAGCCGCCATGGTGCAGTCTCTCGATCGGTGTCTTCCCGATATCGGATCAGGGTTCCTAACAGAAGTTTTCACAGGCATCCATTGAAGCATAGCAGGCGGCATAAATTAAAGCGAGGCCCCATGCTCCCGAAGGGGCAAGCCAACCTAGAGGGGATCCAGTGGTATGCTCCCCCGGAGAGTTTTGAAATAGTATGTTGCTAAAGATGCGAATTTATGCATTTTGGGGGACAAGGTGTTACGGAAAATGAGTTCTTTATGGTCATAACATTGGATGCAGCAAGTAGCGCTGTTTTCCCCTTTTAAAATACTATGATATTATTGAAATGTCTCAGTGCATAAGTCTTAATTTAGAATGACCGGAACAGATGGCTACATTCAATTTTACAGCGGATAGATTCCGCTGTTCTACCGAGAACCCTGTGACTGATGTCAGTTGACCAACAGCTAACCTTCCAAAGTGCTTGAAAACTACAAAGTTTCTTTTTAGCTAACGTTCCAAATAGCCGTCCACCAAGTCTGTATGGTCATGTGACATTCAGTGATGCCCCCTTTTGGGCTCCCAGTTATACTGATCCCCCTTCTGCCATCCTAATAATCCAGTGAGCCCCAAAAATCCTCCGCCTCCCCCGTCCCGGGCGAAAAATAATGACCGAGGGCGATGTGCTATGATGCAGATTTATGTAATCCGGTAACTTGTACAGAAGAGGTAGAAAGGTGGTAAATGTTAAGGACTTCTGTGTGTATGTGCGTGCTTTTTGAAAGAAAGCTTCGTAAATTACAAAATCATTGAAATGACTGAGAATGAATTCCTACATTATTTGTCTACCATCATCAATCATGTAGACTTGGTCATTCCCATCTACGATGCAAGGGACTGAGTGTAGGGGAATTTCAAGAAGAATTAAAAACCACATTAAGAAGTTCGAGGCGAACAAGGAAGAGGATTTTTTGTATTATGATGATTGACTTGGAGATATTAACTGTGCAATGCGTAGTACATGACTATGAAAATGGAAGGGAACAAGCCCCCCGCCCCCTTCAATTCCTCCCCTCCCCCCACCCTTTCCTCTGGGAGATCCTCATTTAAAATTAACCAGAACTAAACGAAGTCTCTCACGATTTTTTTTACAAGTTAGTTGATTAAATAATGTAAACTAATTGCGGTTTTTAGACGGCAATACTTAGTTTTTATTAACCGAGCGGGAGATCTGTATGGGAGAATCTTGACCGAGGTCGCCAGTACAGTCTGTAACAGAGAGCGAGGTCAAGATTCTCCCATACAGACCGACCTAGCTCGGTTAATAAGATGTTCATTATATGGCCAAACAAGAAAAAAAAGTGAATAATTACTGGATTGCCGTAGGCAAACCCAGTCATAAAATGGGAAGCGGGCTGTCTTCTGCGTCGAAAAATGGCTAAATTGCGCCGTCGCGAAAAATGGCTAAATTGTGAGTCTTTTCTTGGTCGATCAAAAACTGTTAGTTTTTGTGCTTTCAGTTCTAAAGTGGAAACTTCAGGTGACTAACAGTGAAACTAGTGCAATTCCGAGTGAACTTATTTCGACTGTTGCCCAGAAAGAAGAGTTTTAGTTATATTGGAAACCTTTAGAGTGAAACCTTCCGAATGACTTCAGATAGTGCTTTTTATCTCAGACTATTTAACTACGCTGATGAATTCAACAAATAATGAAATATGGAATCGGAGAGGTACAGTGATTTATTCAATCCAATGCCTAATATAAGCAACGATACCTTCCTGAAGAAACTGAAAACAGATAACATGAAGGAAATCATTGGAGCCATGATGCAGAAACACTCAATTGAAGTTAAATTTTAGATGTTTCCCTGGTAATTTGCAGCTTTGTGTTGTGTTTCAGTACAAAAGTCATGTGATTATGTATTGTATTGGTTGTATCAGTTTGAAATTGTTGGAAGCTTAGTATAATTTAGTGCACTAGTGTTTATAGTCAAAGTTGAGGAACTTAGCAAAGGAATTGATACCAAGGCGAAACATGACGGTCAAATATTTATTTGAAGTGCGTAACAATATGGTCAGTAGCGATGACAGTGCGAAGAAAGCAGTGGCGGATCCAGACCTTGAGCTAAGGGGGGGGGGGGGGGCGGGCGACCTTGAATTACTTGCCCTACTGGCCTTTTTCCGTTCTGTCATTTCTTTTTTTCCAAAATAAGTGGTGCCGGGCCCCCCGGGCCCCTCCCCTAGATCCGCCACTGGAAAGGTACACAGTTGTCTCTTACTGAAGACAGAAAAACAATTGAGATCTCGATATGATGAGTTTATTTCTTCTAAATATGTTGCTGTGCAGTCGGTTAAAT
>CM042746.1:4689323-4709081 GCA_022496165.2 Catalaphyllia jardinei
AACTTAATTTCAAAAGAAGAAAGTCCTAGTTCAGAAAAAATGCAGTCTGCGAAATTGGACTCCAGTCACGATGCAAAGGAAAGTAGTGGCACTTCCTTGAAGCAACAAATCACAGCAACAATTTCCAACCAAGGCATTGGATCAGAAAAACAAAATAACTTGCCGGAGACAGAAAATCACAAGGGGGTTTCTGAATCAGTTTCAAAATGTAAGTATTCATATGTAGACAACCCGCATCCTAGCTTGGGTCCTTGGCATGTATTAATAACAATCATGACTACAACAACAACGACGACGACAACAACATCTTTATTTATTTGTACCCAAAATAATAAACTATTTATAAACAACAAAAATTACCAAAAGTATAGGAGAGTACTAGCTGTTCCCTAATAACCATAGAGGCTAGAAAAAAAGGGCAGCTATACTTGGGTGATTTATCTAATGAAATAATCTGGTAAATTAAATGTTTGGAGAACTCGGAAAAAATCCGAGCCCCAGATGGGATTTGACCCCACGACCCTCCGTGATCTAGTCGGATGCTCTAACCACTGAGCTACTGGAGACTCTATGGCGAGCAAGGGTCAATTTATGGGTCTCGACTGCAACCGCATCACGCGGCTACACAGCCAAGTAATGACTAGCACACATGAACTCACTAACAGCATCACGCTGTCACATTAAAGCATATCAAGATGCAGCCAACCAACCTCCAAAGTGAGTATATTAAAGATGAAACAACAAACAAACAACGACTAGATCACGGAGGGTCGTGGGTTCAAATCCCATCTGGGGCTCGGATTTTTTCCGAGTTCTCCAAGCATTTAATTTATCATGTGTTTGTTGTTTCATCTTGAAATAATTTGGGTCAGATATAACACACACACACACATACACACGAGGTCACACAAACAAGGTCAAGAAAGCTACGAAAATCAGAGTAAAAAACAACGGAAGGCTAGAAGAGTTATAAGTATTTTTCAAGAAGAATTAATGAACCCTCGGACTTTCTGACTGATTTCTAGGGAGAGCATATAAGGTCCAATTTAGATTAAAGCTAAGACTAGTATCTAATTACAATTCAAACAAGGTATTTATACCTCTTACTAACCGAGTTCGAGGTCTGTACCGTAAGATAAAAAAAGAGGATCCGTAACTTACAGTATAGACCGAGAAGACGAGTTTAGAAAGATTTTTATTATATCTCTAGTCTATTGTGTCACACACAATAGACTAGAGACGGTCTGACGAGTTCGGGAGCGATTTTTATCCCTGAGAAACGGCTTCAAATTTCTGAAAGGTCGAAAGCAAAACGAGTCAATTTGGCACACAATTTAGAGTAAAAGAAAGTTTTAAACGTTTACTTGCTAAATAAGTTAAGTTGCGCGAGAGTACGGCCCGCTAAATTGACCAATCACAGCGCCCGTACTAACTTAGAGAAGTAATAAATACTTTTATCAAAACTTTTGTGCAGGTATCCCGAGGCCATTTAGAGGCAAAGGCAAGGACACATCTTATCCGAAGGGCTTTGTCCTAGATGCAGAAGAGAACAGGGAAGTCGAATTTAAATCTCTTACAAGTGCACAGCTTTCATCTCTTCCTTGGAAAATCATGCACAAGGCAAAAAAATTCATCTGTGCCTGCTTAAATGCTGATAATAAAGGCATTATCTATTTCGGAGTTGGAGATTGTCAAGAGCAGAATTCCAAGTTTAAACGAGGTGAGATCCTCGGGCTTTATGTGGAAGACTTAATCGATGACATAATGAAGGCTTTTCAGTTTGTCCTTGATGACCACATTAAGAGTGATGACGGTCCACTTAAAAAAGGAGGAGATCAGAGCTGCGTCAACATAGAGTTCATTCCTGTGACGAGTGAGGGAGAACGTACAAAATTGTACGTCGTTGAAATCGAGGTCTCTCGGGACTGGAAATTGTGTAAGGACAATGTTTACTACAGCAAATGTTGGACTGAGAAACGAGGAGTCAAGATGGAGAAAGATCAGCCCACAAAGAAACTTAGTGACTTTTACAAAGTGCTCAAAGACGAATTTGATGACGTTGCCATTCGAACCAGCGGCGCTTCCAGCAGTGTGAAGCAGCATGAGGTTAACAGGCAGGTGAAAGAACCTCTGACGGCAAAGTATAAGGAATGGAAGAGGGAGACAAAAAACGGTAAGTCCTTTTGCTTTCTACGTTCGATCTCGATGAGGTGGTCATATAGAAATTGCACCCAAAGAACTAAAGTGTTAGAACTTAGTAATCGCCATTTCCAGAATTAAACGACGTTTTTGCTTGGAAAGATCATCCACCAGGAAGAAAAACATATTTTTCAATGAGATGTTGATATCACTGTTCAATAGCTATACCAAGAATTGTGTCAACGTTGCCTTTTTTTAGCCTTTGCCACTTCAGCTAAATGCTGAAGTGGCTGCTGGATAATGTGAGAACGATGCGTGGTAGTTATAAAGATACTCATTCATATAACACTGTGAGTTACTTTCAAGGTTAAGTAGGTAGTGTTTCATTAAAAACAGTAGTTTATTTTCTTTCCTTTTTTGTTGTTGGTATTGTCTTTTAGGTATGGACGAGTCACCCGAAGGTAAGCACATTGTGTAGTTTGTATAGTGAAATTTTCTCCATTATATGCAAAAAAGGTAACCTCCCATTACATTGTCAACACAGTCATTTGCCTCATGTCAGCTAAATTCAAAATAAAACGGTGCTATCGAGTCCTCAACTCCTTACACAGGTCCTATTCCGGATGACTCTGACGTCAAGAGGTTTAGTACCCTGGTAAGAGAGCGATTACGAGACATGAACTTCAAAGACTTCGGCTACATTTTAATTGCCAACAAGTTGCCTCCCCAATACAGACGAACACCACATTTGGCTTTCCTACAAAATATCCCTTGGCTTGCAGTATTCGATTTGTTTGACGCTGCTTCGAAAATAGATGGCTTGCACTTTGTTTGCAACGAAACAACAGACTCACCCAGAGCAAAACTCAGAAGCCTCAGTGACTTCAAAGAAGTTTCATCTGATTGGATATCTGGGAAAGATTGTACCCTCCCAACAAGAGGAACAACCTGGATTTTGAACGATGATGAAATGCAGAAAGGGGACTGGATAAAATGTTGCAGAGACTGTTTTTATCGAGCCCTCTCCGCTTACAAACTTTGTTGTCCTCCGGGAAAGATTTTGTGCGTCTTTCTGGGACTTGGTGATAACGCTATTGAAGAAATGGTAGACATCATGGAATGCTGTTTCAGCATCTTTGGAAATACTGCAAGTAGTTGCATCACCATCATAAGCGAAAACAAGAATGTGGGAGAGGCATTCATCAAGGGTTCTAGGCCTTCACTGCAGAATGACTTGAAAGAATGTTCTGTTACCGGAATTCCCTGGAGCCTGCTGAAAGAAATCATCCGTGAATTGGTTGGACCGACAAAGTTGAAGAGAGAGGAGCTACCACTGAACTTCCATTTTTCAATGGTCAGCTTAAAGAAGTTCTTAACAAAGTGATCCACTCATGGAATGATCTCGAAGTTTATAGTCCAAATCCCCGACTGCCAAGTTTAGCAGAGGATATCGAGAAGGCGAGAAATGCCTTTTACAAGGGTGCCCAGGCAAACCAGATAAATCTATTTCACACTCATTGCATCCCAAGGACGCTTGAAGAAGATACGAATATGAAAATTGACAATGCATTGAGGACATTGTCCAAGCCTGGTAAGGACCTTGACTGCCATGTCAAGACCGTCACAGTTCTCTACGAACCAGGCTCTGGTGCAACAACCCTGTGTCGCAGAATCCTGTGGAACAAACGAAAACACTATCGATGTGCCATCGTTAAAGCAGTAACACCGGCTACAGATTATCAAATCGAGCAACTCCAAGGAATCCTGTACGATGAAAAGAACATAAACTTTTCACCACCCGTCCTAGTCCTAGTCGACAACGTTCCTGAGAAGGAAACCAAACACTTAACTGAGAAGATCGTGAGAAGGCAGACCAAGTGTGTCATTCTGTCAACTCTCCCTATCGGAAAATCAAAAATCGATTCTGACTTTGACATAACTCCCCTTCGACAACTAGATGAGAAGGAGATGAGACTTGTCAAAGATATTCTAATCAACATCACGAGTGACAGCAAACGAAGAAGGGGTGCAGAAGAAGTTCTAGAGAGGGAGAAGCGTTTCATTTGGTTCGGGTTGGAACTTTTCGGACGTGACTATGACAAGATCGAGAAAAGGCTTCAGAATCATATCAGCAGTACCCTCGACTATCTGGACGATTCTCAAGAAATTCACGAGATGGTCCTTAATTTCTGCTGCTTTCTTCATTATTACAGCGATGGACGCGCTATCCTACCCCACCCAGTTGTCAGTGACTTCCTGTACGAAGCCAAGAATGAGACAGAAGAAAAATGCGCACTAATGCAACACATTCACAAGATCTTTGGAGGACTTCTATTGGAAGGATTCAATGAGACACATGGTTATTACGGCTGGAGGCCAGCACATTCTCTCGTCAGCGAGGTTGTAAAGTCCAGAATAAACATCAAGGACATCGCAATACTTCTTTTGGAAAAGATTCACAAAGGAAAAGCTTATGTGAACAAGTTCTTGAAGGAGCAAGTTTTCAACCTATTCTTGGAGCGCAAGAGAATTTCCGATACAGTTGTTCTAGAAGATCTAGCGACAGATGAAGGTAGTGTCGACTCTGACTTCGAGTGTGAGGTCGTTGGCTTCTATGAAGTGCGCACAAGGTATTCTCCTTTGATCATGGATATCCTGAAAAGAGACAAAGACATTCGCGGAGCACTCCGGTTGCTTATCACAATTTGCCAGAAGGCCTCTCAGACTGACGGAATGGCATACGCTTGGCAGCAGTTGGCTAGATTCATGGGTCATGAGATGCGCGCGGACAAAATGGACGAAAGCGACGAGCTACATAATCTTCTTTACACCACTATGAACGAAGAAGAACACGTCACACTTGACATGCCAAAGACTGGTATCGAAGCAGCACACTTTGCAGTGAATATAGCCATAAATCAGCAGCCTAAGCAGAGTCATCACTACGTGACGAAAGGATTTCTTTATTTTCTGCAGCTAAGAGACTTCAAGCCAGAAGAACTGCTTAACAGTCCTAGCTCTTTTTCTGCCGTGATCGATATATGCCGCAAAGCGCTAGAAGTGTATGACAAAGCACTTACAACGACGCGTACACTTAACCACTACTCCATGAATGGAAAAATTCGAACCATTGTTTCTCTTCTCGAAATTGTAAAGGGTTTACCATTTTTTCGGGCTGAAAGTGAGAAATTTACAAGGTATTTGAAAAAATCTGAAATTCCTCACGAAATGAAGGACGCATTGACCCAACAAGAGCATACCTACGTCCAAAAACTCAGCACTACGACACATGATCTCTTGAACGAGCTCTTTCGAGATGTCAGGCTCCAACAAATGACCACGTACGAGGACGAAAACGTGATCAGAGTCTTAAGTAATGCTAAAATCAGAGCATCAAAATTGCGACGAGCCTTTTACGAAGTCACCGGTTTCGACAGAAGTCAGCTTAGCGATGTGGATGTTCCAGTACTTTCATCGCCTTTAACAAAGGATGCACCGGCTCTTCACCAGCAGATTGTTCAAGACATTCTCTTTAAGCTTGACGAGACCCCATATAGCTCCTGGGCGAACCTAGCTGCCAAACACGTATCCAGGATATACAACTTGTTGAAACCACTCTGCAATCGTGGTTATGGAGGCCACGATGTTTTTTTAATTTTCTGCAAGGCCTGCTTACGTCTGGAAGCGAGACCAGCCGTTGATGAATTGGACAAGATCGTGAGCAAGTGGATTGAGAAGTGTCCCAATTCAGAATGGGCTCATCTTTTCAACTACATGATTCACTTTCCAACTCCTAAGGGAGGTCTTGCTACCTTTAATCATTCAGCGCAGTTATCGATTAAGAGGTGCGATAAAATCGTTAGAGACAAGACGGGAAAAGGATTTCGGAAATCTGGCGCTGAGTACTTTCTCGGAAAAGGAATTGGATTGTACGCCATTGTAACCAGCCAAGAATTCCGTTGGCTAGAGACAAAGTGGGAAACTAAGACCGACTTTTGGAGAAGTAAGGAGATCTCTGAGAAGCTGGAACGCGTGCGCGGTCAAAAAGACGTCAATTTCAGAGGTGTTATAACGTACCACGGAATTCAGCTACGCTTTGACGAAACACGTTATCCATATGAAAGTAAAGACGACTTGTGGTTTTACATTGGCTTTTCTGTAACAGGTCCTTACGCTTATGATCCCGTGGACAACGACACCTACGACATTTTTAGACGCAAGTCAGACCAAAGCGTGGTGGCGAATTTTGCAACATCCGAAGTAGCAAATCCCAAAGATTTTTGTCAAAGGCCAGTCTCAAGAAGAGGAAAAATACGTGAACTAAGAAATTCAATCACGAAAAGAAGTCAAGAGCTGAAGGAAGCTAAGGCTGAAAATATCACACTGTCGGGTTCCTTTTCTAGTTTTCCTTGCAGTACACCTCGACGCCAGGCAGAGAAACCGAGTAGTTCCTTCATGTCACATTTTTCTAACATAAAGGTTAGTAGCTATCCTGAAAATCCAACCAGCTCCAAACAGTTGCCAGGTATGTCATCTTCGGACAGTGCTGATAACCTCCATCACTTAACGTCCTTGTCAAGATCTGTTTCTTCTGCCTCTACTTTACACCTCGGGTCCACAATACCAGAAAAACAAATGAACGAGGTTGCAACAAGGCAAGGGCCACTTAAAACTTCCAGTGACACCAATCACAAGCGTCGACTACCCAAGGGAAAAACGCGCAAACTAAAGTGTTCAATCACGAAAAGAAGTAAAAAGCCAGACAAGGGCAAGGTAGAAAACCTAGATGCCCTACCAATTGATTTCACTAGCTCTCCTTGCATTAATCCTCAGTTGCAAGCAGAAAAATCAACCAGCTCGTCAATAAAACATGTGTTACCCAGTGATTGTCCTACAGGGGCCCCAGACTCCACTTTGTCTTCAAGCACTAAAAAGTTGCCAGATATGTCACCTCGGAACAGTGCTGATAATATCCATCAAACAGCTTCCTCGTCAAGGGAGATTTCATGTGCTTCTGATTTACAACTTAAGCCCACAATACGGGAGGAACAGAAGGCGAAAGTTATATTCAAGCAAGAACCAGTCGAAACTTCCCAATCCGCGCAAGGGAAAATTGGATGACCTGAAGTATTCAATCACGAAAAGAAGTCAAAAGCCAGACGAGAGCAAGACTGAAATCTCAGATGCCCAATCAGATAATTTCACTAGCTCTACTTGCAATAATCCTCAATTGCAAGCGGAAAAAACGATCAGCTCGTCAATGCAACATCTTCTCAATGTGTTACCCAGTGACTGTCCTGATAATCCTACAGAGGCCCCAAACTCCACTTCGTCAAGGCAGGTTACTGCACTACAACTTGGACCCACAATAAGGGAGGAACAGATGGCAAAAGTTACAACAAAGCAAGAACCAGCTGGAACTTGTGAGGGCACTTATCACACGCCCAGCCCCCCCAAGGGAAAATTGGGTGGCCTTAAGTATTTAATCACAAAAACAAGTCAAAAGCCAGACGAGAGTAAGGCCGAAACGATAGATGCCCTTTCAGATAATTTCACTGACTTTCCTTGCAATAATCCGCAATTGCAAGCAGAAAAATCAATCAGCTCGTCAATGCCAGGTTTTCTCAATGGGTTACCTAGTGATTATCCTGTTAATCCTACAGTGGCTCCAGACTCCACTTTGTCTTCAAGCTATAAACGGTTGCCAGTTATGTCATCTTGGAACAGTGCTGCTAATATCCATCAGACAGTTTCCTCGTCAAGGCAGGTTTCCCGTGGTTCTGATTTACAACTTAAGCCCTCACCACAGGAAGAACAGAAGGCGCCAGCTAGAACAAAGCAAGACCCAGCTGGAATTTGCGAGGGCACCCACCACACGCCAAACCCGCGCAAGGGAAGATTGGTTGACCTGAAGTATTCAATCACGAAGAGAAGTCAAAACCAAGACGATGGTAAGGCCAAAATCCCAGATGCCCTGTCAGATGATTTCACTGGCTCCACTTGCAGTAATACTCAATTGCAAGCTGAAAAATCGATCAGTTCGTCAATGCCACATTTACTCAATGTATTACCCACTGACTGTCTTGACAATCCTACAGAAACGCTAAACGTCACTTTGACTTCAAGCTCCAAAAGGTTGCCAGGTATGTCACCTTGGGACAGTGCTGATAATCTCAATCACCTAACGTCGTTATCGAGGCCGGTTTCATATGCTTCCGCCCTACAACTTGGTAGCGCAAGATGTAAGGAGCGTATCAAAACAGCCGCAACCAGGCAACAACCAGAAGAACCTTACAATTTGTTACCTACAAGTGATCGTAACTGGAAAAGGATACTGGGAACTAAAGGAAACCGAAAACAACTATTTCAACCAAGGTACCTGGACGAAAAAGGAAAGCTCCATCATGGTTCTTGTGTTTTTGGCGCCGAGAAGTCGAGAGAGTGCACCAAGCACACAAGCGAAGACTGTGACATCAGAGCAACAACTAACTGTCGCTTTGCACATTCCTGGAGAGGGGATACTCTTCAGTACGTGTGTACCAAGTGTACACGCAATAACAAGGATGTTTGTAAAGAAAAGGTCAATCACGAAATGTATATTTGGAACTTAGGCCCTTACTATAAGGAGGATGGCACAATTTGGAAAGAATCGCCACAGTAACTTCTAAAGGGAATGAAAGCATATACTTCTTAAAGCATTTCACTATGTAAATGCTCCAGATGATCGAGCTTTTTGTGATCAAAATACACCATATGGTTCACCAGAACTAAATGTAATGGAACAACGAGAACTAGACGATCAAACAGTGTACAATAATAGCTGAATGATGAACTATTTTATACGGCAATATGTGTAGGACTTTGATAGTTCCCAGTCGGACTTTGCCTAGATGACAGAATTGAAACAACTTATGTCAGAATTCCTTGAATTAATTCCATTTTTCTGTAAAAGAGGAATTATCTTGCAAAAAATGTTGAATTTTTGTCACCGAAGACAACGTTTTTGTAATTGATTATAAAAGTCTTTTTGTAATTGATTATAAATTTTTACCAGTTAATATATTTACCAGACTTCCTTTCTGCAAGACTTCGTTCAACCCTCCTTTAAGAGATGTGCTCTTCTGTTGTGGGACGACCGAGGCGGGTTGGTATCAAGTGTTATACGTGTTTTTTTTCCGTTGAATTGGACTCAATCACCAGCAGAACCTTATAGTGCAGTTTGGACTGATCTTGAGATAGAGAATAAATGCGATACCGTGTAAATTCATTGTGTCTATAATACAGGCAACAAATGCAAAGAATCGTTTATGTACTTGTAATATTTCGTAATAAGTCTATATCATCTCAGACTGAGGTGACATACAGTTAGCAGAAATTTACATACTGCGGATGGTACATTAGCATTATAAGCGTGTGAAAATACAAAACAAAGATGATACTATCAAGAGAATAGACATAGTTCCCCACTGGCCTTTAAACCAATGTTCAAAGGTGGTGTTGAACGCTTGATATGGTAAGTTTCTTTGAATAGTAATTGATTCCAGTTATCATCGCTGTCCATTATTTTTTTGTTACCACGCACGGTTTGGGTGAGAAATTCTTTGTTCCGGCATTGTAGTTAGTTAGTTAGTTAGTTCTCGCCACGCCCTGAGGCGCATAAGGCTGTAACTGTCTCTCGCCAAATAGCCCTGTCTTGCGCTGCGCCCCTGACTTCTGCCCAGCTGGTCCACCTCTCTTGCCTGGTTTCTTTTTCCACCGTTCTTCTCCATGTGGTTTTAGGTCGTCCCACTTTTCTCTTCCATCGTCCCTCTCCTTTCTAAGCACGTGGCCAATCCAATTCCATCTTCTCCTTCGGATTTCATCACTGATCTTCTTTAACCTGTTACTTAGGAAATTGTGTCATTTCGGATGAGTTGCGGCCACCAAATCCTTAGAATCCGTCTCAGGCATATGAATTGAAATCTATCCATTTTCTTCTCTTCAACTTCTTCTCTTCAACTGTTAGTTTCCATGCTTCACACCCATACAATAGGACTGGTCGTACCAAGGTCTTAAACAGTTTGATTTCTGTATTCCGACCAATGCTCCGTGTGTTCCAGATCTTCCTCAAGTTGAAAAATGCTCCTCATGCCTTAGTCGCTTTAATGTCTTCTGTGCCACCACCCTCTTTTGTCACAGTCGTGTCCAGATATAAAAACTCTTCGACTTCTTCGACTTCTTCGACTTCCTCTCTTCCAATCATTACTTTGTCTTCTCTTCGTGCATTCATTCTCATTACTTTGCATTTTTGAGCATTCAGTTTCAGCCCCAGTCTTCTGGCATTATCTACTAGTCGGTTGGTCTTGTTCTGTATGTGCTCATTTTTGGATGAAACTAGGACTATGTCATCTGCAAAGTCGAGGTCTTGTAGCATACTTGTGAGGTTCCATCTGATTCCATTTCTATGCCTTTCTGTTGTTCTTCGCATTGTCCAGTCAACAGTAAGCAGGAAAAGGAAACCTGACATGACGCATCCTTGTTTAGCGCCAGTGCTGATCTTAAACCATCTTGTTTGTTCACCCTCTTCCAGTACAGAACACTCAAAATCGTCATACATGATCTTCACCATTCTTATCAGCTTATCAGGGATGTTATAGGCCTTCATGATTCTCCACAATCCTTCGCGGTGTACAGAGTCGAAAGCTTTATCGAAGTCGACAAAGTGTGCATAGAATGTTGCCTGCCACTCACTGACCTGTTCTATGGTGTTACGGAGGATGAATATTTGATCTGTTGTGCTCTTGTTCTTTCGAAATCCAGCTTGTTCTTTTCTAAGAACATGGTCTACACCGTTTTGTATTCTCTCGATGATGACTCTCCCCATTACTTTGCTGGCCACAGGCAACAAGGTCACACCACGCCAGTTTTTGCACTCTTTCAAATCTCCTCGTTTTGGTATTTTCACTATCAAACCTTTCTTGCATTGGTCAGGTACCTTCTCCTCATGCCATATTCTGTTAAACGGTCTTGTCAACTCCTTTACTGACACATCACTATCTGCTTTGTACAGCTCTGCTGGGATACCATCGATTCCAGGTGTTCTTCCACTCTTTGTCTTCTTCAGTGCCTGCCTCACTTCTGCTTCCCTTACCTCTGTTGTATCCATCTCACTAATGCCGTCTGTCTCTACTTCGTTTTCTTCGACTGGGTTTGTCGGGGCCTCCCTGACTAGTACCTCTTCAACGTGGTCGGCCCATCTTTCAAGTCTGGCATTCTTGTCTTTTATTATCTCACCCCTCTTATTCTTAACTGCTGCAACTTGACGCCGCCGATTGTTTGTGATTTTTTTGGCTGTTTGATACATTTCTCTGGTTCTTCCGTTCTCTGCATACTTTTTTACATCATCTCCTATCTGTTCTAGCCAAACCCTTTTGTCTTCTCTCGCTCTGCGTTTAACCTCTCTGTTTTTCATCTTGTACTCTAGTCGTAACTTGTTTTTCCTCCTCTCTGATTTTGTACTGTGTATTTTGTCATGGATCATCTGTCCTTTGTCTGTTGCTTTCCAGGTTTCCTCCCTTATCCATTGCTTGTTTTTCTTCTTTGCTCGGCCTAGGACTTTTTCGGCAGTTTCTGTGTAAACGTTTTCCATTTGTATGCAGTCCTCGTTGATATTTTCTCCCACCTCTAACACTGCAAATCTGTTGCGCAGTTCAACACTAAACCTTGATTTGAACATTTCGTTCTCGAGCTTTTGGGTGTCAAATCTTGCATTGGTCTTCGCTCTATTTGGGTTTCTATGTAATTTCAACTTTATTTTTATGACTAGAAGGCAGTGGTCACTGGCTGCATCTGCACCACGGTGCACTCTTGTATCTTCTACAGATCTCCTCCATTCTTTACGGATCATCATGTGATCAATTTGGTTTTGCGTTCTTCCGTTAGGTGAAAACCAAGTTGCTTTATGGGCTCTTCGGTGTGGAAAGCATGTTCCTGTGATAACAAGGCCATTCATTGAACAGAAGTCACATAATCGTTCACCATTGTCGTTTAAGTTACCCAATCCATGTTTCCCCATTATCCCTTCCATGTCTTTGTTATCCTCACCAACTTTTGCATTCAGGTCACCCATAACGATGACTACGTCATGTCTGTTACATGTATCAAAAGTTGCCTGGAGTTGATCGTAGAAATCATCCTTCTCATCATCTGTTGATTCATTCGTCGGAGAATACACTTGGATGACTGTTGTATTTTTAAAGCGGGAGAAAAATCGTGCAGTTATTATGCGGCTGCTTACTGGTGTCCATTCAATCAGACTTTTTAGTGTGGCCTGGCTCATCATGATTGCCACCCCTCTCTGGTGCTCGCTTTCTTCTCCAGTATATATCATTGTGTAGCCATTTCTCATCTTAATTCGTCCAGCTCCTGTCCATCTTATCTCGCTTAACCCCATCAGGTCAAGTCTGTATCGTTCCATCTTTCGTGCAACTTGGGCTGCTTTTCCAACTGTGTACATTGTTCGTATGTTCCAACATCCAACACGCATTTTAGATTTTGTAGTAGAAGGTGCGTTATTCTCATTCATAAAAATGTCTGGTAAGTTGTACAAACCTTGTAAGTGTTTGATCTGCCCACAATAGCGCAGACGTTTATATATAGCGCTTTCTTTGTCCGTAATCGCATGTTCTTGTGGACAAGCATAGTTCCTGGCTTACCTTCTTGTGAGGTTTTACTTAGTCATTTTGAGACTATTAAGCTCCACTCAAGATCACTCTAGTAATTTCACAAAACGCACGTGTCTAATTGATAAATAATAGCCGATAACTGCACATTCCCGTTCTAGATAGCAACAATATTCAAACTATCAGATTGAAATCATGAGACTTTAAACAGCAAGTTTAAAGAATAAATTATAAACCTTAGCAGCTTATGAAAATCAATAGTCACTGTCCGGTAAAAGAAATAAATGGGACAACAATATGCATTGATCCCCACCCCCTCCCCCCAGAACGGTTATAACATAACTTCAATTTTGCAAATCGAGTCGGGTTGGCAGGAAAACGGTTCTACTTAGTAAAACGAGTCTTCATAGACATCACTGGAAGGCGTGGTAATGCTTTGTGGAGTGTTTTTGGATGTTTTCACTCGGGAAGGGCTTTGAAGTTTCTTGGCAGCTTTCTTCCCATCAGCAGCTCTACGGGGTATACCCTTAAGCTTTGTCCAAAGGTGTGGGTTCTATAGCAAAGTAGTGTCAAGTATGGATCTTTTGACTTGGTAATGAAGGTTTTGGCGGTCTGGACAGTTCTTTGAACTTCCCCGTTACTTTGATGAGGTATTTGAAGCCCCATTCTTCGTCAAATTTTAGAAATGTGGTGCCTGCAAATTGGGGTCCATTGTCTGACACACCGATATATGGAGTGTCGTTGCTAGAGCTGTTTCAAAAACTCTCGAATAATAATTAACAGCAATGATGTACCAGGACGAAGAGATCGGTAGCTACTTTTCACCATGGTATTTCTGCATAGTTCTTTCGATGTTTGCAGCAGTGACCATGTGTTCTTTCTGTTTGCTTAGACCAGTCCACCAAACTGATTCACGTGCTTTCTCGCAACATTCGATGACCAGCGTGGATTTTATCCAATCGGAGGGATGATGAAATGATTAGTCTTGAGCCTTAGAAGCTCTCTCTCTCTCCCTTAGTGGTGCTCTTGATGGTGTCTACGATGACCATATTCTTTCCTGGAATGTGGCAGATATCAAATGAGAAATTTATTAGTCTCATTTTAAACCTCTGGATCCTAGGAGGGAGTTGATCCAAGCTTTTGGAGCCAAACAGTGGCACCAACGGCTAGTAGTCTGTCTCGATGAGAATGTCCTCCCAGAATGTAGTCACTAAATTCCTCACATGCCCACGTAGTAGCAGCAAGTACCTCTTTTCTGAGCTCAGCATACCGTTGCTCGGTACTAATCATGGATCTCGATGCATAGACGACTGCTTTCCCTGCTCCATTCTCCTGTTCTTAAAGAAGGACAGCGCCAAGTCCAGGATGAGATATCAGCGGACAGGACTGTTTTCATGGGGTGATCGTAGTATTCAAGGACTGGAATTGAATTTTACTTTCTTTCCAAATTCTCAAAGGTACCCTGCTAGGTTGGTTCCAATAGCAATCCATTCTTGGAGTCTAGAAGTTCTCTGATCGGCTTTGGTCTCTCCTCGAGGTGAGGAACAAACTTTCTTAACTGGTTCATCATTCCAACGGAAAGCGGCGTACGTAACCCACATTCTGGAGCGTGCCATGTTTCGGATAAACTCCGTTTTCTTTGGGTTGGATTTAATTCCATCTCCGTTAACAACATATGTAGCACATGACTTTCTTTAAAAAAAAGTTCTTTTCTGGAAATTGAAATTTTTTTTTACTTAAGGTCGCGCCAGCGCCGCCAAGTTTCTTTAATACGTCTGAGTGTACGGTCATGTTTCTCTTGAGTTTTCCCATGACGAGCATGTCATCAATAATGGAGATAAGGCCTTCCAAGCCACGTAACATTTGACCCATCTCCCTCTGACACTGCTCGGTTAGGAGCATCATTCCAAATGGCATTTCATGGCAAGATTTCGTCATTGACTTCATCGAAAGCTAATTCAAACTTTGCCTGTTTTACGGCTTTTTCGAGTGTCAGCGTCACATATGAGGCGTTACAAATGCCAACAACATTCGGTCACGGATTAAATCTTATTTTAAATTTCCCAACTAGCTGGTCTCTGCAAATTCGAAAAGGCTTTCAATGAAGTCGATGACGGATTCTCAGTGTTTTGAATGCGTTTGTTAAGTCGAGCCCGTTTGAAAATAACATAAACATAAGTGCGGCCCACGAAATGGGCTAAGACCAGTTAAACGAATGTGTGTTCTCATATTTATATTGTTTTAATTGTGATTTTTCTGACTTTTGTTAAATCTTCCAAACGTTTCCATAGTACATAGAATTTGGCCAGACAGGAATTTCAAACTCGATATTTCTTGGAAGGAAATACGAGAAAATTCGCTGTCAGTTTTGCTTTTTGTGGTCATGGTGAGTCATGATATCGGAAGACCCTGACGCTTTCCTTAGCTTTCTTCCTCACCCGGCGCGTGAGTCAGAGAAACTATAGGGAACCAACTTAATGATTAATGTATTAGCAAAATATGTGGTCGAAGTCAAAAGTGGTAAAAAACACATGAGCAAAGGACGTTTGCCTCAACAACTAAATTCAACGCACACTAGGAAGTTATTCTTATTTCATTATAGTTCCATTCCATTTTATGATTTGTTTTTATCAGCCTACAGAATCTTTTATGACTCGAGTAGCCTACGTAGCTTGCGATTTTGTTGAAAAGCAGGCGTGCGTGCTTACAGTGCGAAGACTTACCTCCTCCCATTTCCCACGCGCGACTTTGCTGTTCAATCACCATGCTATCCAACCTCAAATCGAACGTGGCCGAACAATCGAGTCCAATGAAACGTAATCGAAAGTTCCAGATTTGGTTCGACTAGTAGCTTCAGGTTATCTGCAACTAAATAGCTTTCCTTCTGAAAAGGAAAGTTACTGGAGTCGTTAATAACAAGTACATGAGGTAGCTTTGTTAAGACAACATAGTGTTTGTCGTTAGCAGTTTTAGCGCAAAAATGTGGCCCATCATCTACCACAATTGCTAGTTACTAAGCTCTCGCAGAAGAAGTTTGCTAATAATAACTTTGGTATCCAGTATATAGAAATGTTCTTTCGAATTCCTTTAGTTAATAGTGGTCTCATGCTAGTTGTTGACAACTGTTTTATTATATGACTTAGAAAAATACTTCATTTAATTTGAAGTGCTGAAAACTCTTTTAAACTGCGCCCCCCTTAAGGCGCAAGCAATTTGGAAGCATTTTCAAGTGTCACTTGTAGTATAAATCCTTGATTACACTCGCATCCATACGATTTCTCATACCTTTTTCAGCCATTATCATTTAAAGAATAACCAAATCAATGCGCGCCCTCTGATTGGTCAATCAGCTATGGTTTATTGTGCCAGTACACTCATGGAAAAATCGCGCGTCTTCTGAATTATTATATAAAAGCAACAATTCACAAGTTTCTATGGGTTATAGGATGATGAACCGCTTGGAATGTTGGAAGAACACTCGAAGAATTCGTAAGTCACTCGCCTGCGGCTCGTGATTTACGAATTCTTCTCGTGTTCGACCAACATCCCGCGTGGTTTACCAGCCTCGTATAAAACACAGAAACTTCTGGTCTATTGCTTAAATAACTGAGAATATTACTTTATTGGCTGAGAACAGGCCAATTTATCGTTAACTTTTAATTTACTGCAGTTCAAATCAGTTAACGCACGCGTGTTCGTAATCATTTTCCCAGACATATAATTGCTATAAATAAATAATATATAAAGGGAGTATGAATTCTCGAATTCATCACTTTTTACCAGAATGCATTGCATTTAACCAGAGTGCACTGCGCCACTTTTTACCAGAATGCATTGCATTCAACCAGGGTGCATTGCGCCACTTTTTACCAGGCTGCATTGCGCCACGATCAGCACGACTTCTCGCGTGGATTTCAGTAAGAAATTTTACTCCGATTTAACGATGTGAAGGAGATGGTGATGGACTTTCTCAACTCTTGCTTCTTTTTAACGCAATACGTTAAAGTTTGTAAATCTGGATGAACCGTGGAAACAGCTGTATTTGATTGAATTTGTTGATTTAGTTCCAGTCGCGACAGAAAAGGTCAGTCTTATCCGGTCGAACATTATTTGAAATCGGTGGAAGAGTACGGCAAGATCCATAAGAACCTGAACCATGGCACGGAAATGTAAATGTACTGTGTACTTTGTTAATTACGCCAGGGGAAATAATACTCGAATCAGTCACATGGAGTTTGTTTACGATGAATGAGCACCCGATTACAAATGTTTACTTATATTTAAGCTTTTTGCTTATACTAATGTTCGTAAAAAATATACTTTTACAAATAAGCTTTGGAGCAACTACAGACTACAGGGCCACTTTTAAAGATATATGTGAGAATGTGAGAATGTGATGCTGATGTAAATATTTTAGTCCTATTAAACTTGTTAGTCTACGGAAACTGGTGCCGCCACGCAACCTAGTTTGTACCGGAACCTCTTCAGTCAGATTGGCATGGACTTTGTGACTGAAATATCTTTCTGTAAAACCCCAGTTGTTGATGAAAAAATGTTTTAGCAACAGACAGAGGTTGAAAGTCAGCTAGGGAAATCATTTAAGGTATCTGTATTAACGTTACAGCGTCGAACGCACTCTCATAATCTTTGATTACTACTAGTATGTCATTTCTTAACAGTCTCGCCTCCGTGGTCCAAGTCTTAAATCAGACGTCGTCACTAAAACTTGTAGAATAATAAAAACAAACGGAAACTGTAGAACACACTTATTTCATATATGCTACGATCTATTCCTTTTCATCCAATCATGAATTTACTGGCTCAGTTAAGTCTTAGCATTTTCACACATCCGGCGACTGGACGCGTCTTCGACACTGTTAACACTCTAGAGACATTTAATACGTACCAGTGAAGAATTTTAAATGAGATTTCTGCTCCTGCAATTTCCACATCTTTCGATTTTCATCTTTTTGATGTTCTGGTAAAGAAAGTTAAACACCACAATTCGACACTACTTGAAGAAATAAAGGCTATAATGTAGGACTTGGAAAGCGCAGATAGATTAATGACCACGTAAAATATGTCACTATCAACAGAATGTGCCGCCGCAATACTATCTTTTAGATATCCTAGTAAATGAGTAATCGTATGAACGAGTAATTAAGCAATTAACGATTTACACTATTCATGATATTTGAACATTCTTTAAAATTTGGACAAATTTTTAAATGTCACTCGTAATGTACATCTTTTATTGCAACCGCATTTATTCGATTACCTATACAAATAAAATACCATTGGTAAAGAAACATTGTGAAATATCTTTGTATGCCGATTTCTCTTTTTGCTTTTTAGCAACCGCTTACTCATCCTTTTTTCAGTCCCTTAAACGTTTCTTGGTTCTTCCTCTTCTTCGTCTTCTTCTCAACACGCGCACTAGCTATTTAGTAAATAAACCCCTTCAGGCGGCTGGTATGTCGGCTGATAATGTCCGCGGCTGAGAGATTGTCCGAAAAATGAACATTTGGCCGAGAAGCGAAGCTTCGAGGGCAAATGTGAAATTTTGGGGACAATCTCTCAGCCAAGGACATTATCAGCCGACATACCAGCAAGCCAGAAAGGGGTTTATTTATTTTATAACCCTCCCATTAATTTTCATTTCGCAATAAACCGCTCGTAAACATGGTAAAAAAGCCATTTGTGATCTGATGGCGAATGCACGTGATTGACGTGAGGGGGCAAAGTAAATTTGATTGGTTTAACTAACTTTATTTCCACGGTGATTGGACCAAATTTGACAAGCTGTCATGTGAAATTTTAATTCTCGTAACGCCCCTTAGATCAAAAACTCGAAAACCTGGCGCGTTCGGTTCATACATTCCGACGAACTGTTCAAAAACTTGACTAGAAAGAAATGTGTTTCAGTCTCAGAATTCATTTTATCTGCGAAACACAGAATGTGTAAAATCTGTAGCACTTGAAGGTGGACTGATTATTCGTCGCTCTCTCGCCTGAGATGAAGTACTTCAGCCATCTTGTTGTTGTTTTGAGCTAAAGGTCACCGGGTTTCATCTCGCGTTGGTTTTCACGGCCTCTCTTTCCGAAGTAGAGAATGGTGTCAAAACATGCCAAATTTGAAAAACTTTCTGGAGCATTCAGACCCACCTGATTTGCTGCATGGAGGATTTCAAGGTCTTCGCTGGAAATTGGATGCCTGTGCTTTGTGAAAGAAATCAATCTCTGTCGCACAAGATCTTTCAGTGATGGATCTGGAGCTTCGTTTGCCGGCTTGAATACTTATCCCGAATAATGGAAAACGGCTTTCTTTGAAGGGAACCAGAAAACATTTCTGTCCAGCCCGGAACGAATTGGCTTTCAAAGTGTTGCGACTGTATGGTTTTCCTTCCACTGACTTTTCTGGCTTCTGCGTAGAAAAAGATTTCAACATGGCTGACAATTCTGCCGGCTCCATGATTTCAAGTGCGACTGGAATTTTTCTCTCCTTCCTCCACGCTACAGTCGGACATGAACGGTTGGTTTATTTTATAGTTAGTTATCACATTGTACTAAATCTTCATTTTGTAAAATGAATCGGTTTAAATTTACATAGGACTAAATATTAAAAGTCTACTCGTGACTTTCTCCACCTTGAAAGACATTCCCAGCGTATTTTGGTGACTTTTTTGTACTTTCCGGAACAGCACTTGCCATTAGCTTTTTAATGTCACCATCGCTAGACAAGATAACACCAGTTTGGTTTCCTTCCATATTAAATAAGAGAAAAGAAAGGTTGAAATTCTTGTGCTGACTATGTTTCTCCTCGACGGAAACAATCGGAGGACAAATATCGAATCGGGCGGGGGGTTATTGCGTTATAACTGCCCGGAGATTTATACCACGTGACGTAAAGTAGCCAATAAAATCACTCAAAAATTAATGGGTGGGTTATAACAGCTTT
>CM042746.1:4709091-4768029 GCA_022496165.2 Catalaphyllia jardinei
AATAACCCACAGAAACGTGTGGTCTATTGCTGAAGTGAATATTCACCAATATTCACGAGCCTGAGGCGAAAAATTGTTTTAGTATAATTACTCAGGTAATTATAGAAATACCTATAAAACAAAGGAATGTTAAATTTTACCCCAATTTGCCATTGTTGATAAGAGTTCATACCACGCTGCTCGCATCAGTGCGTCACGCAATGCCTTTTTGAACTCGCGCTCTGAAGAAAAAAAAACATTTTCTTCGACGTTCATACCGGGTAAAAACAAAGCAAAATGTGGTTTATCGTGGTCTTTACTCTTATCCACAAAGGTACGCTTCATTACTCTTTTCCCAAACAATGCTTTCTTATTGCTTCGGCATGTTGAGCGAGTTTGCAAAAGTTTTTGAAAGGAAAATCTGACGCGTACAAGTAGTCATTTGCATAATACAGCGCGGGCACTTTCAAGTCGGAGTCGGTGTTTTCAATTGTCAACAAATCTTAACAAAGATTTCTTTAGTTATCTTTAATGTTGTGGTAAAAAACAAATCGAATGTGGTTTAGAGTGGACTGTATTCTTATCGACAACCATACAGGTCATCAAAGCAGTCAGGATTTATTGTGAAACCATTGCTTTATTCATGCATGTCGACATAGGTAAAGTTTTCACGGGAATTTAAATGGTTTCTTAGTTATGTTTAGCACAATTTTCACATTTTACCTTTGAAGAGTGTCATTCCGAACTTTGTGGCGTGTTTTGTATTCCTGGGAATGGCATTTTCTTTCATTAAATTAATTTCCTCTTCAGACACATTGACAAAGCGCGAGGCAGCTATTTTGAAAATTTGTCCTCCCGTTATAATCACCTCTGCGGAGGTGATTATTTAAGCGATAGACCACAAGTTTCTGTGGGTTATAAGCTGATAAACCACACGGGATGTTGGTAGAACACGAGAAGAATTTGTGGTCTATTGCTTTTATATAATAATTCAGAAGACGCGCGATTTTTCCGTGGGTTTACCGGCACAATAACCCACGGCTGATTGACTAATCAGAGCGCGCGCATTGATTTAGTTATTTTACTATATACTCAACAATATATCTTGCTTCTGATTGGCCAATGGCGAATGCATAAATAGGTTATAGAGTGCAATCCAGGTTATAGAGTGCAATACGGAAGTTGCTATGGAAACACCAGGGAAGCGCCAAATTTGAACACCAAAGTGAAAAAAAATGGCTGACAGTCGGTTTGCTTTGTCAAACCAAAACATCGTTGAGCAACTTAAAGAAAATGCGAAAAACAAAAATACATTGAAAGCTACACAGACCTGCTTGAATGTCTGGCAAACATGGGCGACTGAAAGAAAACTAAACCCAAAACTGGAAGAATACGAGCACGAACAACTCGATAAAATATTACAATTCTTCTACACAGAAATCCGTACTAAAGACGGGTTTGAGTACGAACCTGAGAGTTGAGAATATAATAAATAAAAAATCGTATGAACCTGCTCGTGCATTTCGTGATTTATGGTCACTCGTGATGTTTTGAAAGTTCTCAAATTGCACTCGCCTACGGCTCGTGCAATTTTGAGAACTTTCAAAACATCACTCGTGCCCATAAATCACGAAATGCACTCGCATTCATACGATTTCCTATACATATAAAGCGGAATATGACGCCATTCTCGGCCAATGAGAGCGGGAGGATTTCTATAATCACCTGAGTGATTATACCAAATACCGATACTCACCGTTACGTCACCTATTGTCATAAATGTGCCAGCCAGAGGTTTATTCGCTGTCAAAACAAAGGATTCTTTTGTTCTGTGGTTGGCAAAATTTGAATATCAAAAGACTTGTTTGTAAACAGTGAGTATCGCTATACCGACATTGCCACCGACGCTCGGCTCGCTTATGGCGGACACGTTTCTCCGTATATTAAAACTAGGAATTCCTGCCGGTAGAGTGCCAACGAGTAAACACTGGTACAGTTGCGCGCCGAGAGAATATTAAGAAATGACCAGAGTACAGACCATTGTTTAAACTGAATCTGCCATTGTTTAAAAAAGCAGTGCAAAACTAACATGTTTTTCTTTGTGAAATATATATGAAATAATTCATATGTGTACTGCGGTTGTAGATGAATGTAAAGAGTGATCATCGCAGTAAATTTTCCAATTTAAGCAATTGGAAAGAAGAATCCCGTTGAAGCCCTGATTTTTTTCAGGGTTCTTCTTTCCAATTGCTTAAATTGGAAAATTTACTGCGATGATCACTCTTTACATTCATGTTTTTCTTTGTTTTTAAATCCACGTGAAAAATCGAAATTAGTCATATCACTATGGCCCTTAATTTCCGACTAACAACATACACAAAAGAAGAAGCTTAATAAATTCTCGTGAGCTGTTACTTTGGTGCACGCACTTCAGCAAGCGGACTTTGGACCTGTGCACTTCTAATCGGTTAATTTTCAAACGAAGCTACAGTTGCAAGCTCCCTAAAATTTTGGAATAAGAAGACTATCCAAATTGCTTTGCTAAGTTCCCCGAAGCTTGACAGATAGTGGCTTCCTGGCCAACAGAGCTTCGACTGTTTTTCACTTCTGTGAAATAAGCTGCGGGCACAAACTAACATCGACACGTCGTGACTCTTGACTCGTTCGTCGATCTAATTTGTGATTTCGAGCACACTAGTTCGATTGGAAAGAGGCTTTATATTCCCTCTGATTATGTTTAAAATGAACATATTTGAATATATTCAAGTGTTGTTTTCTTAGCTATGGCACGCTGGCCGATTTTGTCTGTTGTTTTGGCAAGATTGTTGTTTTGGCACGCTCGCCATGACTGTCAAATTTGTAATTTTGAGCACACTAGCTCGACAAAAAAGGCTTTATACGCCCTCTGACTGAGTTTATAGTGATTATGTTTAAGTGGTTTTGTTTATGTTTCTTAAAAAGCACGCTAGCTGATCTTGTCAAGGCAATTGACTGTTTTGGCAAGCTAGCCGTGACTGTGGCACTACCACTCGCCGTTTTCGAGCTGATCTCGATAACTGCCCCGCTGGTCGATTTTTCAGCCTGCTCGTCGCTAGATTTGTGACACTCTGGCTCCCCGGCAAAAACATTAAATTAAAGCAAACACAAGAAGACAACGCTCACTAATGAATGATATCTATGACTGCGTTTCTTTGGGGGTCAGTGATCCAAGATCTGTCTGGATCATGGTAGGGTTATAGAATGGTCAATCCGAGACTTTGCGAGACTGCGAGACTCTTGTTTAAAAATCCGAGACCGAGACTCAAACGTTTAGATTGAATCCGAGCCCGAGACCCGTAAACAATCCGACCTGTGATGATCCTTATGACTTCAAGGAACGACAAGAACAGTACAACTCAACTCAGCTTTAATAGGAAGTTTAAGATACCTGGACGGCTGACCTCGAGGACGGTAATATTATACCTGCGGAGGATTGGGCCGAAACCGTCGTTCTTGGGGGGAAACTTTCTACGTTAATAAGCGGGTTGCTTGAACGGAGGACGGCAGCGAACCTGAAGCTTCTAGCACTGTTTCTAAATCATGGCATCTTTTAAAAAGACTCGCGAAATGATTGTCACTGCTTACGCATAAAAGCTACTGACCGACGAAGAGTTCCTGTTTCTGTACGAAGCCAATAAGCCAGTTAATTTAGAGCTGCCTACGAGTACGAAGAATTTAACTTAGAAAACATTAGCGAGGCCGAATGCAAAGCCGAGTTTCGATTTGAAAGAGGAGACATCGAGCGTCTCGCTGATGTGCTGCAATTGCCACCCACATTTGAGTGCCCACAAGGAAGTGTTTGCGACCGAATAGAGGGACTTTGTATCCTTCTCCGCCGGCTTGCCTATCCCCGGGGGGGGGCACTCCCTTATTTGGGCTATACGGGGACGTGCCGCTGGATAGGGTATAGTTTTTTGGCCTCACTGTCCTAAACAGGGTATACAATTTGACTTGCCTTTGTCATAAACAGGTTTAAAATCTGTCCTAAACAGGGTATGGTATTACGAGCCGAGAAACTTTAACCCAGACTTTAGGCAGTCTCTTTCTTTTTTAGCCTGCGACCCGGAGCTTGCGAGAAGTGAAAAAACATGTGATCGAGCGGCCGACGAGCGAATGGTTTCTTTTCCTGATTTGCATAATGTCAACTGAGTAAAGCGACTGTTACAATGTCATCAATCAACATCAGATCATTTCCGGACAAGAATGCTATTGTTGTCGGTATCTTAATGTAAAATATTTTTCCACTTACCAGTATTATAACGCGTGCGCATATCATTGACAGAACAGATCGTACTGGTAGGTCTAGTTTCTCTGTCTTGGATAACGTGATGAAAGAAAGATGTCACTGTGTCGCACAGGCATGAGGGATCCCACTGGTATATATATATATTGTATAGGGATTTTTTCTCTTTTAAAGTTCTATTAGTGCCTTAATCAAAATAAAATTAACCTCAAAAATATAAGTTCCACTTATTCATTATACAGTAATTGAAGAAATCATTCCTATTTTATTTGCTATTTTAAAAAAAACACCTTTCTGTAGATGCGATGGCGACATTTTGCTATGGTAATTGAGAGCTTAATGCTTGATGGCTTTTTGTTTAGTTTTTAAAAGTGTAGAGACACAACAATTTAGCTCATGAAAACTGGGTTTTAGACACATCGAGCATGATTTCTCTGATTTGAATGACTTGTTTAACAGTTTAAATTCCTGCAAAACCAGGGAGTGTGCATTTTATCACTTGCCCTAAACAGGGTCTTGAAATGGAGGCTGTTATCCTACAGAGGGTAGGGTTTTTAGCGTATTTTTGTCCTAAACAGAGTCAGGATTTCAAACCCTCGGCGGCACCCCTAGACCCAAACTTGGGTCAAGTACCGGGGGGGCCCCCCCCCCCCGGGGGGGTAGGCGCGTCCCTACAGCGACATGGTTAGTAGGTTTGCAAGACCAGTTCCCGTTTTATGTATGATATCGAACATCGTGCTTAACTATATCTACGATCTTCATCATCGGAGAATCACAGCCTGGAATCAGGCTATTCTCACGATCAATCCAGTTGCTCTTCAACAATATGTTGCTGCTGTGTCTGACAAAGGCCCTGTCCTCAACAACTGTTTTGGGTTTGTAGATGGAACGGTCCGTCCGATTTGTAGACCGGGAGAGCATCAAAGGATGGTATACAACGGGCACAAGAGAGTTCATGCCCTAAAATTGCAGGCTGTTGCCCTCCCCAATGGCCTAATTGGACAGTTGTTTGGACCTGTATGTAAGAATTAGAAATGATGGATTTCTCTTTTTAATTAATCACTTGTAAACTTCTCTTATAAGATTATGTCTTTATTTTCAGAAGGATAGAGCCACGATGCGGCAATGCTTGCTGATTCTGAACCTCCTTACTACCCTGGAGCAGTATGCTGTGTCCCCAACCGGACAGGCGATGTGCATATATGGGGACCCTGCTTATCCTCTAAGAGTAAATCTCATGGCCCCATTTAGAGGTGCCGCCCTAACAGCACAAATGGAAGCCTTCAACAAATCTATGCCCAATGTACGAACGTCTGTTGAGTGGTTGTTTGGAGACATTGTTGAGTATTTCAAGTTTATGGACTTTAAGAAAAACCTTAAAATAGACCTTAGCTCAATTGGAAAATTATATGTTGTATGTGCCCTGTTGAGAAATGCATTAACTTGCCTTTATGGGAATTAAACATCAAGCTACTTCATGCTAGATCCACCTACACTTGAGGAATATTTTGCTTGAGCAAAATTCCTAGGCTCGATTTCCAGCCGTTATGGGAGTCCGGTCATATGTCCTCCTCCCAACTACGGCTGGATCACTGGTCCGTAGGGCTTGTCCGTGACGTCACATCCGGTTTTTATGCAAATGACCATGCGCCGGGAAAAAATGGCGGAGTTTGTTACACGCAAAAAAAAACCTGTTAGTAAGGATGTGTTCTATGTGGGAATGTTTTGGATAGTCCAAGGAAAAGCGTAAAAAAGACAGGGACTTATTTCAAAGCTACTAGAAATCCTAGTCAGCAAGTATCTCGTTACGAAGGGCATGTCACCAATCACTTAGTAAACAAATATTTGAGTTAGTCGAAATCGTCGATCCTGCGCCAAAGAGAACTGTCTTCTGAAACCATGAATCATAAGCGAACGTTGCTTCTTCAGCCTGCCTGTGTTGCTAGACCTCCTTAGCAAACTAGAGCTTTACCTTGCCAGTTTACCATGCCGGTTCTACCACTATGTGTAGCATGACTGGATGTCGCTAGTCCTACAGAATCTCCAAAGGAAAGAAGCTCCCGAGTTTAAAATAGATGTAATACCTCTTTATTTTCTTGGCAGAAAAGATACCAGAGATTAAGGCTGCCAATTGCTATCCTGATTTTAATGATCCGACAACAAAGTGAACAAAATTGCGTGTCGTGCTCCGGTACACGGGCGTAATAAAACTCGTATTCTAGCTTTGTATGGATAATAATTAATAAAACTTACTGAGATTTCAGATATGTGCTTTGAAATATATCACCATTATAATCATCCTTACATAATTTACAAAATTTCTAAGGCTTGCAAGGTTTTTCCAAATCCCTTAAATCTGCATCAAAATGCAATAGTAAACCCTCCCTACGGCATAGTGTAGCATGTACATTCCTAGTTGTCAGAACAATACATCAACATGAAATCTGCAGTTCACAGGGCCCCACAGGTCAGATGTGTTACTTCCTTCCCTGCCAATCTTATAGTGGTATGTTTCAATGTTTTTTGAAGGACCATAATGGATTATTACTTTAACCCCTTGACTACAAACTCTCATTTCATATGCAATTGTCATTATCAAACTTCTTATGTTGTCATCTGATTTGGCAAATGACTAAGAATGTTCTCCTGATTTAGGCTGTTTTTTGGGTTATCTGGATCAGGATCAGTGATCCAAGATCTGTCTGGATCATGGTGCATCAGAGAAACTGATGAATCCATAACCAGAATGAATTCATCGGTTCTTTTGATGCACCATGATCCAGACAGATCTTGGATCACTGATCCTGATCCAGATAACCCCAAAGGAATGCACCCTTTGTTTATGAAAGACATAGAATTATGTATTCTTTGGATCTCCTTGTATCATTCAAGACAACCTGTTTTACTGTGACAGTAAATAACAAATTCATAATCGATAGAGAGATAAGAAAAAAAAGGGTAAAGGTGAGGTTTGCAATTACCACTGACAACTTGATCTTAAATGCAATGTTCTTTCGATTGAGAATCTGATGAAGAATGACAAACTCTTCCATCTCCAAGGCTTAATATTTTGTCTTTGGTTTCTTAGTTGCTGTTGTGCCTCACACAACAAATGAAAGGGGACCTCTTTCAAGAGAATATATTTCACTTATTCTTGAAAGCTATTTGTGGAATACCTGCTCTCTCTTTTTGGGGGGCTGAAAAGCCCCTGTAAAAAAAATATTTTTGAATAGCCATTTAATGGTTTGTTATCTGTGTTTAAAAGAAATTACATAAAGCCATAAAGAATGCTAAAAGGCCTAAATGATCACAAGATAAAAAATAATTGTCAAAACTTAACAAACCATGCTGAACTAAATTGAGATACTGTATAATACCATAACAGTATAGGATAGGTTTGATTGTATTGTTAAAGAATTTAAGGTCCAAAACTGAACTGTACATTTCTAACATGTATTTGTCATTTATGTATCTCTGCAATATCAAAAGACAATATGAACAATAAAATCAGTGAGCCTTTATTTTCAACCAGCAGAAGGTGTTACACAATTACTTTAAGTGTGAAAGATTGTGACGGACGGTCAGAACTTGCTTTGATAAAGCCCACATTTCATGTATCCAGTGTTTTCTTAACATCAATTTGGAATCAACTACGACAAATGTTACAAACAAACCACTCTAATTCTTACCAGTGTCGGACATAATGGGCTTCATTACTGGAACTAAGCCAAAGCCTTTTGAAGTTTTCCTGTAAGTTGTACTTGTGAATATAGGTAGCCATCGGTAAAGCTTACATCCATGGTCCCTAGCACGACAACAGGATGGCAGCACGTGTTGTGCAGATATGCGCAATATAGTCTACATGTGTAAAATTACTTCCGGTCAGCCGTCCTCGAGGTCAGCCGTCCAGGCATCTTGAAGTCCTTAGTCGACCATGACCATGTAGACTTCATGGACACCGGGAAACTACATTACTTGTGAGCCCGCACTCTAGCTCAGCAGGATTACAACATAATGTCACGCATATTGTCACACCAACCCAAGACAGGAAGATCTAACTGTTGAAAATATTTCGAGTTATGGTACGTAAAATGACAAAAACTTCAACGGAAGGTAACGGAAGCCCGCTAACGCGTGTTACACATGGGTAACCCTATCGTGCTTTAAAAACATCAAACCAATAGCTAAGTTCTTGGAAAACGTCCGTGTCCTTAGCACCTGCTTTTCTTGCTCGTTGAACTGTGAAATCCGTGCTAATATTGCTTAATTTTGGGTGCAATTTTCGAGTTCTGAGATCCAAATTATAAAAATTCGAGACTTCGAGACTGTTCAGCGTCCAGTGAGCCCGAGATTCCAAGTCTGTTGTTTGAAATGCCGAGATTTCGAGACTGGGCTGATATTTTCCGAGACGCATCATTTTCTTTGGACCATTCTTACCCCTCATGGTGCATCAAAGGAACCGGTGAATCCACTCTGGTTATGGATTCACCGGTTCCTTTGATGCACCGTGATCCAGACAGATCTTGGATCGCTGATCCGGATCCGGATCACCCCAAAGGAACGTAGCCTATATTTCTGCTCACCTTTTCCTGCCAAGTAGCCTACACAACTACCGCGATGCCATTGGATAACTCGAAAACAATCACCGATGACGTCACTCTTACATTACCTGACATAACCTTCTGCTGACTTTTTCATTCGAGGTTTCATCTCCCTGTACCAAAATCAACTCACGCACACGGCTTTATAATGCTGCCGCCTCGCCAGCCTCGCGTCTTCTCTCAGCTGGCTCGTTGGCAATAAACACATGATTTTTATCTAAACCTTCTACCATATTATATATTCAAGTCATATTTTGACTACAAACGCAGAAGACGTTTCAAATGTACAAAATCCGCACAATTTTTTTTGATAACCTATTGTCAGCTTTCTTGCCTAGCGATCAGGTGTTTTGCATCTTCAAAAGTAGACACATTTCCGTTTAAGGCTGGGAGTTGACAGCGCGTCATTAAACCATCTTTGTCAACTTTGCTTCACAATTGCTCTCTCGTTGCTATGTATGCGTAGCCTTGGAAATATGGGATACATTTCCGCCTCGATCTTACACTGTTAGTTTAGAATCACTTAAAAACCCCATTGATTAGCCTGGGAGTATCCATTATTTGAACCCAGCTTCTAAGTGCGTTATTGGCAACTAAAAGAAAACTATTAACTGGACAAAGAAATTAACGATGCAATTTCATTTCTTGTGACTTGTAAACAATTCCTTTTAGTCATTTAAATGCATCA
This sequence comes from Catalaphyllia jardinei, assembly GCA_022496165.2. Lineage (NCBI taxonomy): Eukaryota > Metazoa > Cnidaria > Anthozoa > Scleractinia > Caryophylliidae > Catalaphyllia > Catalaphyllia jardinei. The sequence continues at coordinate 4,718,642 of CM042746.1, forward strand.
GAAATTTCCATATGGTACTCGTCTTGACATTGCGAACGGAAATAATCAGCCATGTTGGATCGTGGAAGGTGATCGAGTCCAGTGAAAATAGCGAAAGAAAAGCAGAATTTCTGCTTGCTTGTAAATCAGCAGTGAATCACTGAAATCGAAAAGGTAAGTATAGCTAGAATCTTTTTTCTGTACAATTAATAATATAGATTCCATTTCTGTGCCAGATTTCTGCATCGTTCCTTTTAAAATATTAGTATTTCAGTAAGCTGCTTTTGGAAACGACGTTATATACTCGAATACATGTAAATTATGAGTTACAAAACTATAGTTAACATGGTGAAAATTATTGCTTTACATAGCACTCTAACAAACGTATAGGTTACAGGTTAACTGATATTTTATTCTGATGCACACCAAGTAAAAATGGTTAAATTTGAAGCGAGAAGGATTACACTTGTCGATCTGTTACCTTACAAGTCGCAGTGCAATAAGTTCAAATAACGACCGCTTCGTAGTGATCAATCATCATTGATGATTGTTAGTGTTTAAAAAAAATAAATAATTTTGACGCTTGCTTTCTTTCCGTTCAAAGGTCTGGGCAAATGATTGGACAATAACATTACTGGACCAATGAAAATATTGATGCTTTGCTTGAGATGGACTGCGCTTTACAAATGATCGTGTTTGCCGTCGAATCGTTTTTCGTGGAACAGCTGAAGAAAATCTTTTTAATACTTAATCACCAGGGTAACATCACTTTATCGGTAGGAATTCGAAATCGAAAATTCAATCACTTCTATTTTTGTGTTATTTTTATTCAGCTTGCAAAAATTTGAAGCCGGAGACCGTTCAAACACGCCGGCGGACAAGGAGAGGAGATTTGGTGCTTGGCATTCGGACAAAGTAAGTGTAAAGATAAAAACATCAATGAATTTGCATAGATTGTTCTTAATAGCGCTGTCTCTCCACAAATCAAAGTTGGCATCGTTTGTCATTTCGTTAACAGACTAATATATCTTTTCCTTACTAAATAATTAATGTCATTAAAGCGCTTGTTATGAACCAGTTTTCCATAGGAAAATTAGACTATTCAGACTTATGGAGGGTTTGTAACCTGCAAATTTTCTTTAGGAGTCAATTAAACGTTTGAACTATACTCATTTAGTTTTATTTCATAGTCGAACGCACTAGAGAGTTTTCATCATAAAATTGAAACAGTACTACTGGGGTTACTCGGTGAGAAATTGCTTACTTTGAAGCGTGCTGGTAACAACCTTTATTACTAGGAAGATCACAGTTGTCAGTGAAGTTTAAACTTCCCTGCTTTGTCATCTGTTATGATTTTTGCTATCTGTTATGATTAAACTTTGCTTGGAGACTCAGGAACGAGAGATAACAGGCTGTTTATACTAGCTACACGGCAACTGTCAATCAGACTGTCAAATATTTATTTATTTCTGGCTTTCTCTGAACAATTTTCAACATTAGAGAAACTCATTGACAAGTTAACTTAAGGTCGCCGGAGTGACTGCAAATTGCTCGAAGAACTCTCAAAAGATCGATCTTCACCTTCACCATTTACACAAAACTATTCGACTACAATGTCCAGCCTATGTGAAAGCAGTTCAGTTGCACAAAGAGCGACTCTAATATTTACATAACAGAAAGTTGAGTAGTAAATTTGAACCACTTCAATTATTTTAGTACTCCAATGTTGGTTTTCTTGAGCGATTCTGTTTTCGTCATTCAAGAGCTTACTCTCTTAAGTTAGCTAGTTGGTTCAGTACCTGTCTCAAAAGTCGTAACATTGTAGGGAAACCACAGCGCTACACAACTGTTTCAACTTTTAACTTTCAGAGGGATGGAAGAGGGAGTTCGGACTATAGATCCTCTGACAAGCGCAATACTTTTTTCACTCGTCATGTGCTCAGCTGCACACAACTTGTGTTGTAGTTTTGTATATCTCTGCCACTCCTGACAGCCGGTAAAGGGTCGTATTGATCAAAAAATTATGTCTGATGGTTCAAGTGCTACAACTTACAAATACACCATACACCATACGACAACCAGACAAGTTACCATTATTCGCTTGAAGGAATATTAATGGTGTAAAGGAATTGTCAAGCGTAGAGTCGTAGTATGAAAATTTTGGTTTTCACAAAGTGTATAGCCTCGGATTAGCTTTGTTCCAGAGAAACCGTGACAAACCAAGATGTGGGTTTTGCGATAACCCAGATTAATTGTCCTCCACGTGACATTGGCATCATTGCAGATTTCAATCAAAGCGCACGAATTGTATGACACTCGAAACATATTTTTCACTGAGATGGAACTGATCTCTTTTAGTGAAATCTTACCTTGACTATCTTATTTGTAAACGTGAAGAGTTCACCTTTTTGAGTGACAAAAAAACTTTTTTTACCTGGGATATCGTCATAAAATCCTCGTCCTATTGTGTTGACCTACTTTATGATGAATCTGGTTGCAAATATGGAACTAGTTCAAATTTGAAATAGACGTTATTTCCTTTGCTGTCTTATAAGCATTAAACCTTTCTCTTAACAGACACCCAGGATGGCTGCAGTTGCGTCTAATTTTGCTCCTACAGTCACAGTAAAAGTGTACAAGAATGGAAACCGCAACTTTCTTGGTAAAACGCTCGTTATCAACAGGCGTCACATCCGAACAATGGACGCCCTGTACGATGAAGTTACAGCGCACATTGCAGCTTTTAATGCCGTGCGGAAAATTTGTACACCAATCGGTGGTCGGCCGGTTCAAAGCTTGGAGAATATTCAAAACAAGAGCGTCTACGTGGCGGCAGGAAGAGAAGAGTTTAAAAAGCTCAACTACGCTGATCTGGGCATTTCAAAGCGGCGTCCACCCCGTAAGACGAATAATGCTCCAAAGAAAACCGTCGTTGTCGCAGAGGGAAGACATAAGATGGATTACGAATGGGGCAAACGAGAGTTGAAAATTATTCACGTGTTCTGTAATGGAGATGTGTTCAGACCAAGTGTGAAAATCGTACTTCAAAAGCGATTACAGCAAAACATGGAACAAATTTTAAACATTGTGCAAGAGCACGTTTTCGTGGCCGCCGCCATCGTTGCGCTATATACAATTGACGGCAAGCTGGTACTAGCTCCCTCCCAGTTAGTTTCGGGGAAAAATTACGTGGCTGTCGAACGAGGGAAGTTTTTTAAGCGAGCGAATTATGGAGGTGCAGCTTTTTCTCTATCAAGGAGTCCCCGAGCACCATTCTTACCTCAGATCGGCAACGGTCAATTGACCAACAAAGAAGGACGATTGTCAAAGAAGAATATCGCAAAACGGAAACCAAGGGTTCATCTTGGAAAAACTGATGTCGAAAACAAAACCGACGAACTCTCGCCACGTCACCAGTCTCGGGTCAAAACTGAGTCTGTCGAGTCACCGCGTAATGTAGAGTCCAACTTGTCTCCAGACCCCACAACCTTTACTCGTGGGCTCCGAGCATCACAAGGTAATTTCACAATATCAGCTTCGCCGCCTACACAGCTTGAAACCCCCGTACAAGAATACGCAGGACTTAAAGAGGAAGATAACAAGGACGATAGTTTAGCAATTGGAAATGTGTTCAAGGCCAGCGGGTTGCTGCAGGAGAAGGCGGCTGAAGTGAAAGAAACACGTCAAACAAAGGAGGAAAAGCCACTCGACCTACTTCCGGCAGAAGAAATTTTGGAGGAAGTGCTTGAACAGGTTGAAGACGTAACGAATAGTTCCGGCTATAAAGACCAGGACGCTGAAGGCAGGCATGAGGGAAATGAAGACGTTGAAGAGGACATCGAGACTATGGAAGATAGTTCAAAGGTAAATCAAGCCGAAGACAAGGAGAAACCACAAATTCAAGCCTGGCAGCATAAAGATTCAAATTCAGGGGCAGCTGCGGAAAGCTCTAAAGAGACGGAGTTGAATTCTCCGCTCTCACCCAACGAGAAGCTCCAGGAACCTTCAACCTCGTTACACGTGGACGATGATAAATCTGCTCATGTCGAGGCACCAAGTGAGGAAGAGAAACAACAAGATGATGGCTCAAGGAGAGAGACTTCATCTCCAGAAAAGGCTGCAAGTCCTGCGACCAAAGAGGAAGATGAAAACACGCCTCCAAGCTCGGAGCCAGAGAAATCTGATGAAGAAGATTCTGAGGATTCTGAGGATGATGATGATGATGATGATAATGAAGAGGAGAAAAAAGAAAACCAAACGGACAATGAAGCAAACGGATTAAATTCAAATAATGTTGATAAAAACTCCGCTCCTGGTGAAGGTGCAAATAACGCGCAGAACAGTGACAAAACAAGCTACATCTCATAAAAAGCGATCTTAATCTTAAGCTTTATACGTCAGAGAGATCATTATTCGTAAATAAGGATATAGGTGTGATTTAATTAATTTCATATATATTTTTCGTGTACATTATTATACGCGGTACGCTTGTTGTTCCATTGTAAATGTTTCGAAATTAATTTGTTTATTCATTCGTGGTATCTGTTGACTAAATGAAAAAAAAATATATGCATTTCCTGAAAAGAAACGTTTCAGTTTCTTACTTCAGTGATTGTTATAAGCTCTTGCAAGCTGCCAGTCGCCAGATAATTTTTTGCAGCGTACATTTATGTTTTATGCCGACATACGATGAGAGCCAAAAATTATCATCTACTCTCGTGAACAAAATTTCAACAGGTTCCTTTCCGACAAAACTAAGCGGCCAAACGATATCTAGGGTAAATTTGGATCAGGATATGCAGCCATCCCCTAAGATTAATTACACAAGAGATCTTTTGAATGCTGAGGTCAAGGCGATGCAAAACTGAAAACTGAGAAGAAAAAAGTAGAAATGCACTGATTAATTTGCCGGATCTCTTTCTTCATGATGCTCGAGCCAGACATCATACATAAGAAGTGTAAAATAAAAACAAAGATGCAAGGGTGGCACGACGGCAAACCGGCTCCTTGAGACTTATGTTGTACAGTTTGCGAAGTGTCAGCCTTGTATGCAGTTTTCATTATACATTTACATTCCTAGAAAGGAAGAAAGTGGCACCGTGAAATTGATGTCTTGCCCATGAATACGCTTCAAATCCCCTGAATTGAGCGAGCGAAATAAAAGGTTTCGCATCTCGCATGGTGTAGTTCAAGGCTAAACCTTCCACATAAAATGGGTTTTACCCGTTTGTTTTAATCAAATGGGAATCAAACGTATTTGTTATGAGGCGCTCGATGTTGTGTGTCGGTCGAGTTCTTAGATCGACCTATAGCACATGCTTTCTTCAGACCTCAGGCACTTTATTATTATTTATTATTATTTTGGTTTTGAAACAAAAGTAGACGTCAATATAAACATGAGAGTCTTTTCTGTTTGAGTATAATTACAAACTTTTCCTGAGGATGCAGAACGACAAAAAAATGTGTTTTGATAAACAAAGGAAACTATATCCTGTCATTTTCGATTGTCTTCATTTAAAATACTCTGTTTATCAATCAAAGACAGCTGGCTTGGCTATTTCGAGAGATTTAGGCGAAAACAATAAGCATCTTGAGTGGTTTGGTTAATAAATTTACTGATGCACTTCGATTTTAATTACATTTACCTATACACTTCACTCTGGCGATGCCACGAAAAGAAACCATTGAATTGTACGTTACCTCTGCTGCACAAAAAATGCGTGCATCAACAGTTTTTAGGGTGAAGATAACAAAGGAAAATGAAAGTCGCTTCAGAGAGGAATCAGTGGATATATTTAGAGTGAAAAACGCCGCCAAGCGCTCATTTTTGTGCAAGGATCGACGCGAATTTGGTTCACTTCAATCCACATTAAGAGATCTTCAAAAAAGTAGCGAAACCAGGAAAAAGGAATATGAAGATAACAAACGTAATCTGTATTGGGTTCTGTACAATCTACGCCACGAAAAAACAGGTAAATAGGCAAGTGGTTCGTAGAAAAAATGCATTATGCAAACTACAGCTACAACCACACTACCACGGAGAAATATGAAAACGCAGCTTTATTTCCTGTCGGGTTTATTTCTGCGCTAATCCGTCGAGAAAACCCTCTTCAAACCAGAGGAAACCGTTTTAAAAAGGGAGCTTTTCGAAGATGTTACGCTAACCATTTGATTGCCCAACCCAAGTTTTCCTAAAATACAAACCAAAATGAGTAGTGATTGCTGCTTTTTCAAATTCCTCCAGCGTAGTGTGGACATTTGATGCGTTTTCAGAGTGAAATCTCCGTTTAAAAATTTATTTTATGGATAATTCAGATGGCTAAATTCTTCAACGAAATTCTACGTAGTCAGGATTTGACTAACTAAACATTTTGATATGCTGAGAAAAAATCAAACTTTCGTGTTCAGCGATGAAAGATTTTGGATTAATTATCTATTCCAGTGGGTGTTAAGCGGCCTTCACACGACAAAGTTAAGTTGGCAAACTTGTGTTGGAAAACTTCAAAAAGTTGACAAACTCTTTCCTTCACACGTCAAACTCGTTTCAAATAACAAACACGGTAATTTACAACATGGCCCCCTTTTTAGTGTAGTGGCACTCACGTACAACAGTGAAACAGAGGAAAAGAAGAGAAGAAATTAACCGAAAGCGGTAGAGAAATAGAAAGGTTTGGACGAAGCCCAGTTTGTCCGCGCGCTCGTCCGTTTTGTTTTGGTTGTTTTTAGTATCTTTGTAGGCTATAGATGAAACGTCCCGGACAGCCGGACAATTGTGAACCGCTTCGATCAATTTAAAAAGTGTTGACTCGCGTCCCCCATTCTGTGAAGTGTCACGCAAATAAATCACGTGAATAGAGCTCGTTTTGATTCGTTGACAATTACCAACTCATGTTGGCCAACCGTTTACACGTCAGATACGAGTTTACCAACACGAAAAAGTTGGTGAAAAAGTTGGCGAAAATAGAGGTAAGTTTTATTTGTCGCCAACAGTTTGCCAACTTGTTTCCCGACTGTTTTTGTGCCGTTCACACACATCAACTTGAGTTTGCCAACACGAGTTTGCCAACTTTAGTTTGCCGTGTGAAGGCCGCTTTAAGTTTGTTAAAAATTTTTCCCAAATCATGATTTAAAAACCATTCCCGTTCGAGAAACCCATGTACTAATTTGTATCCAACGCCAAACACTGAAACATTTTAAAACCGCTAAGTCTGCTAGATAAACCTTACGCCTACAATTTGAGTGACTCGCGGCCTGGTTACAGTAAATTGTTTTTCCTCAACGGTGTACTTCAACCCACTCGACACAAAATCGGCAATTGAATTAGCGGCAGGATAAACGAAATCGGGAGAACAGAAGCTGGGCTGATCTAGGGGAGATTTTTTGAGGAATTCTCTACTGGCCTAATATGCGAGAGGGGGCGACATACTCTTGTTGCCAGCAAAAAACTTTACTTGCATGATTGCATGCATGGAGATTAGCGACAATACAAATGAAAATATTCATGAATTTAATCAGCACTTAATCCCTGCTATGCCTTACCAAAAATGTAACCATTAATTCTAAATTTCAATTTACTCAGTGAGTCAGTGAAAGAATAAATCAAATGGATACCTTTTTCCTGTAAATAATGACCGCTTCGTGGTAAGCCTATTGAAAATTTGCGCGTCGAGATAAACTTTTTTCATCAGTGCATCTGAGTAGGTCCCGTCGATTTTTTGCGCGTTAGGAAAAACATTCAAGTGCTACTTTCAATCCAGATACAAAAGAAACATTGTGTACCTAGCCCGATCATTAAATTAGCGATATTGGAATTTCATAAGCCTTATAAAAATCTTACTTCTCAGCACTAATTTATGCTTAACTGGTCAGAAAAGAAAAATCACTATTAAATTCACATTACCCGAAGGATTACGAAGAAAAAAGCCAAGGCAGCGATTGAAAAGTGTTTCCATTCTACCAAGCAGAAAAATCCACGCATTCATAATACATGTAAATAAATCGAAGTGTCTTTCATTATTTCAATTACGCGCTTTTAAGAAGTGTTTTTGAGGTTTCTTTTCTCGCTTTCGCGCAAATCACAAACAATACACACAGCTGTTAACCGGCCAACCACAACATAATCGCTTTCTTCTCTACAAAACAAATAAACACTCATGGAACAAGAGTGATGAACTGCATCTACATGAAATTTTTCACGGATCAATGCTGTGAGAGTATGTCTTCCAGTAGACAAGCGTATGCTTTGCCTAGCGACAGTATCGCTGAAACAACAAGAAGGCTATGTTATGGGAAAATTCGTAGAGAAAACATTGCCTTGCTACGAACCATTGAAGGGTTGAACGAAGAAGAGGAAATGCGTAAAAGGAGACATAGAGACGAAAAACGTAACCTTCGACAGATAATACATCACTTGAATTATCAAAGAGAAGGTAACGGAGAAAACCTAAACTATCACTGTTCAGGTCGATTAAATTTCTAAAAACCGAATGGTGTGAGACCAGCGATTGGGGCGTAATTTGAAAAAGCCTCAGGCTCACCTTGAGAAACGCACTGTTTCGAAGATCCGTACTATCTCAGCCACAGCCTGGATGATTTGATCAGTAGTGTGGTAAGAAAATGCAAAAAGAGAAAATAGGTGAAATAGTAGTAGCTTATAATCTGGGCCAGTTACCATTTTGAGGTTTTACTCTCCACCCAGGTGTATAAATGGTACCGGCAAACTTAATACTCAGGGGTAACCCTGCGATGGACTAGCATCCCATCCAGGGGGGAGTAGAAATACTCCTAGTCGCTCCATGCCACTGAAACCGGGATATGCTCCGTTCTCGTTCCTACATCATCATCATCATCATATAAGAAAGGCCACCATCACCAAGAGTGGTTTCCGGGTGGGTCCTAAAATAACATACTAGACAATACTAGACAAATAAATATTAAAAGTAAACTAGCAAAAATTACAAGCAGCTTAAAAAATGTATGCATAAATATATTCCATCTAGAAGATACACCCAACGTGCTTTTTTTTGTTCAGTTATGTTTTTTTATAGTCAGTTGGCATGAATTAAAGTTGGTGCATTACAGCATTCCTCAAGTTTTGGCCCCTAACATATGGTTCGGTGGCGAACGATTTAATTCTATGACCAAAGCTAATTTGATAACCGGTATGTATCAAAAGCGGGAGCGCTGGTAAAGACCCATATACCGTCGCGCGAGAATTACAAGAACTGCATGGAATACAGAGAGGTGCATTGGAATTTAAACTGACTTAACAAAATCCTCCACAGGTTTGTCCCCTTCAGGAAGCATAATTGCTGGTGATACATATCGCCTTGCTTCCTCACGCGAAATGCAAGCTGAGAGAGATTGTCGTCAGATTAAGAGCATACGCCGGCCCCTTGCTCCCGAGAACACTAGAGACCATGGAAGCAGACCTGCTTTACGACCTAATCTGCACTCCAAGGAAGGCTCCGTTGTTCCTCGAGCAGTCGAACGCGAGATTCTCAAACGACAAAATGTGCGTTTGAAAATCAAAAACCAGGAGCGACTAGAAGGCGTGAAACAAAGAGAAATGCAGCTGGAGGACATGGTGGGGGTGTACACCAGGATAAACATGGTGAAGGGAAGTTTAAACTACAACGGAAAGCCGAGATCCAGGTATGTGAAGTCTAGAAGTTTCACGATTTGCGCGGTGATCGTCATTTTGATGATCACCGATTTTTAGGGAGACATTGGATTTGAATCTTAGGACAAACCAACAAAACCAATGCATAATGTACCAAAGTTTCGATCACGCGCACAAGCAATGTTTCTACAGTATGCTGCGTCGTTTTTTATCTCCACGGTTATCTCACGGTCCATGTTTATCAGTTTAACAGTACGGATGTGTAAATAAACGTTGTCTTATCTTGTCTTATTCAGTTTTGTCTTGTCCGTGAGATACCTGCAGTACCTGCGTGGAAAATATGGACTTTGACTCTTTAGAAATGGTTTCCAGCGAAATAATTCAGTCCTTCCAATTACAGATATATCCAGGATTGAAAGCTACTGAGATTTAAATCCCTTATGGGTGATAAGCATAAAAAAGTGTCACCATTGGCAAAAAGTCTCCAAAACATAAACGATTCTGTCAAATATTAAGTAATTTAAGGAGTAGACCGTAAATCGTGAATCACGAGCCTGCGGCTCGTGATTCACGAATTCTTCGAGTGTTCTACAAACATCCCGCCTGGTTTATCAACCTATAAACTTGTGATCTATTGCTTTTATACATAATAATTCAGAAGGAGTACGATTTTTCCATGAGTTTACCGGCGCAATAAACCATAGCTGATTGACCAATCAAAGCGCGCGCATTGATTTGACTGATTTGGTTATTATATAAATGAAAGTGTCAAATAACCCTGTCAAATATGAAGTACTAATCAAACAGTACTTGCGTTCAATCCTGGACATAGTGTGAAATTACGAACGAATTCATCGTCGCTATCGTCAACACTTATTTCTCTGAAAGAAATTAAAATAAATTTTGTATTGGTTTAGACAGGACTAAGAGACCTCAAGACATGTCAAGACGCCATTGCATATACTGACTCTTAATTTACCCATTGGGTATACGTTTGCTTGTTTTTAAAGAACAAAGTGATATCATTTCTCTTTTTCTTTCACAGTACAGATGAAACCAAAGTAAATGATGCTTTTAATACAAACAGCTGGAAATATGGGCATACTTCAAGTTCTGAAGATGTCGAGCAGGTTACAGAGAGCTTGTCGACAAAAGAAGCTGGTTGGGACCTGTGCGACAGCACTTATCAAGTGTTTCCGACGAATGGCAGCAAACGCAGGGTTGTTCCGTCAGTGCAAGCTAAGGCAAAGGAAGTATCATGTATTATTCCAAAACAAACAAGAAATAACGTGAAACGAAGGTTTGCAATGCCCAGAGTGAAAAACCTGATTCTTGGAGCAGCAAACAGTGATTATCAAGATAGCGAAAAAGGAGAATTGCAACACTCTCAAGCCCATAAGCTGCTTCTTTGTGAAGAATTTAAGGAAAATCGAAAAGAAACCTTTGAGAAGATTTCTGCGCGAACTGATGCTGTAGAAGAGATCTCTGATGAAGTAAATGGTACGAAACCGAGAGGAAACGGCCACGAATTTGCGAGAGTTTCTTCAGAAAAAACACCAAGCTCCTCGGGTAAAGCCTTTGGAGAAAATGGTGCTAAAAAGTGGGTTTGTGCTGTCAAGAACAAAGTCCTTATGCCGTTGAAATTTCAGCGACAAACGACTGCAAGACGTGGAAACAGAACGGATTTACAAGCTGCAGATCACATGCATAGTTACGTCGAAGATAGCGACAGTTTTACGAAAGCAAATGTAAAGGAAAAGACATTGATGCCTCCAACTGAGGAGCATAATGCCGTGGTTGAGGAGAAACCCAGTCCATTAAGTGCCGGCAAGTTGCAAAAACTGATAAGAGAGAAAGTTCTCAGCCAATCACAGAAGAGTATCAAGCGAGCCAATAAAAAATCAGTGCTACTCACCGACTACGTGCGCACGCTCCAGAAACACATGGGCATCAACGATGAGGTCCAAGAAAGCAATTCCCCTGATTTCAGCGAAACGCCGTTCATAGAAGCAGAAAAAAGATTTGGGTGCGAAGACAAACAAGATAGGGAACCTCGAGCGGTTGACTGGCGGTTAGAAATCCTATAAAGGCAAATTGTCAGGCTTCCTGCGTCATACACATTGCAAGATACTGACTTTCTAGAAGAGTGACGAAAATTATTCTGACTTGCGCCTGCGTATTAACGCATCCTACGGCTGGAGAAAAAAAAAGAGAATCCAGAAACTGCATGGGACCGCATATGATAAACGTTGCGAACGCAGGATCTACAAGAGATGCTATCCTGCTTTATCGGTTCTTGTCATGTTGGTGTCTCGAAATGTCTTTTAAGTAGTAGCCTTGCAGTCTATTGTTTGGAAAAAAAATACTACTTGAGATAGGAATATATTCAAGTATTCAGTGTTGTCGGAGTATTCAGTTGTAATATAAAACACTGAAAACCACTCTCTATTGGTTTTGTCGCAGTGACAAAGTCATGTATTACTATCATGCACTGCAGTCATTTGTGAACAGCTACGAAATGTAAAAAATACTCTGCTTTCGACGCTCCGGTATCTCTCAGTTCCAAGTTTCCCTTCTCAACTGTTTCTACTCCACTCCACATGGTTTATTTAAAACAGCAAAATACATTCAACGAGGAATTCCTATATAAGAACAACAACAACAACAATAACAACAACAATAATAATAACAACAACAACAATCATCATCATCATCATATTTATCTAGCGCACATATCCTAAGTTCAAGGCGCTTTTCAAACTTAGCAAAAATTTACAACAAGTAAAAAACAACCAACGTAAAAATCATAAAATAATAATACCTAACATACAATCTCGTCAGGTACCAATTCTAAACTAACAAGTTATCTTCTGTCATATTTTTCCGACTCAATACTCTAATGGTCGGCTCACACGAGGGGACTAGTGCCTGCGACTAGTCCCCTGAAGAGTTTACACGAAGGGATTGGTCGCAGGGACTGGTCCCACGAACAGTTCACACGAAGCGTTTGGAGAAACAAGTCGCAGGGACTTGTCCCAAAAATTCACGTTCTCTTAATATAGAAGTTTCTTCCCCCCTCCCCCCCCCCCCCCACCCCTCCCAGGAATACATCCCGGAATAAAGCAAGAACTCTCCTTTTAAGTGGTGAAGGCCTTGGTCCAAAGCTTCCGTTACTGATAATGATAATGTATTACTTATATTTCTGAAGGCATACATCGCAATAAAAATTCTTGTTTTTCGGCCATTTCAATTTCAAGAGAAAGAGAAAACAAACAGCGGTTACAAACATAACAGTAAGGTTTCGCATGGTATATTTGACTTGACGTTTCGTATGCTACAACATACATCCTCAGAAATATGACGAGATTTAAAAAGACAAAAAACTAAAGCGAGCTATTGGTAACTAGCTAGACAACAATGGAAAAAGAAGTGTGAAGTATATATGAAATAATTCATATTTGTACTGCGGTTTGTAGATGAATGTGAAGAGTGATCATCGCAGTAAATTTTCCAGTCTAAGCAACTGGAAAGAAGAAGCCAGAAAAAAAAATCAGGGCTTCAACGGGATTCGAACCCGTGACCTCCGCGATACCGGTGCGATGCTCTACCAACTGAGCTATGAAGCCACACATTAGGAGTGAGGTCAATTTATTGAGTTCATGTTTTCCCGTGCAATGAAGTGATCATGAAGTATTTACTGCGATGATCACTCTTCACATTCAATGGAAAAATAAACTACATCCGGTTTGAATTAATAAAGAAGGAAATTTTCACTACCGTCGTTTTCATTTAGGGCGGGTTTTCTGAGTCCCGTATTAACAATGTTTCCTTGATTTTACATTCTAAATCACATTGACCACTACTTGCTAAGATCTCAAAATGGTCCCATTTGATGTTGTGACCGGTGGAAATCGAACTGGTTGACTAATACTAATCAGTTCCGACCCTCCATTTTGTTTAGATACGTCGATGACACTTTCTCCTTATTTGACAGTAGACACCGCTTCCAGATATCTAGATTTTCTCAACAGCAGACATCCCAACATCAAATTCACCATGGAACTTGAAGAGAACCGAGAGATCCCATTCTTGGATGTTTGTATCAAGCGTGATCACAACACATTTTCAACTACTATACACCATAAAAAGACTTTCACTGGTCTTTACACCAAGTGACACTCCTTTACTCCTAGGAAGTATAAGATCAATCTCATCCGAACAGTTACCTATCGTTGCTTACGCATCTGTTCAAAATCCACTTTATTGCAGTCCACGTTATCCGATCTCAAGAATTCCTTGCTTCAAAATGGTTATCCGAGAGGCGTTATTAACTACAATGTTATTGATGTACTTCACAAACATAAGGACAAGCCTTCACAACCTACTCTCACAGTTCCAAGATGTAATCCTTGTTTTACCTTATTTAGGTCTCCATAGTGATGCTATTACACGCCGACTAAAATCTTGTGTCAATAAGTTTTATGGCTTCGTCAACCTCAGGGTTGTTTTTCAGAACACTCGCAGAATTAAGTCTTTCTTTCCTTATAAAGATCGTTTCAACCGGTCGCAGAATGAAATCGAAGATTGTCTTATAAAGCAAGTTGCTGGGATTGTGATGCTTTTTACATCGGAAAAACTAAAAGAAGATTACATGATAGAAAGACTGAGCACTTCAAAGCTCTCTCTCAAATTGGCGACGCCTCCGCTGTTACTGAGCATTCGATTTTTACCGGTCACAACATCAAATGGTACAATTTTGAGATCTTAGCAAGTAGTGGTCAATGTGATTTACAGTGTAAAATCAAGGAAACATTGTCAATACGGGACTTGAAACCCGCGCTAAATGAAAACGTCGGTAGTGAAAATCTCCTTCTTTATTCATTCACACCGGATGTAGTTTCTTTTTCCATTGTTGTCTAGCTAGTTACCAATACCTCGCTTTGGTTTTTTGTCTTTTTAAATCTCGTCATATTTTGTAACCGTCACTTCTGAGGATGTATGTTGTAGCATACGAAACGTCAAGTTTAATATACCATGCGAAACCTTATTGTTATGTTTGTAACCGCTGTTTGTTTTCTCTTTCTCTTGAAATACATGGCAATCTTACAAGATTTAGCACACAGTTAGGTTTTAACGTCCTGTTTTTAATGCACAGTTGGTGCTTCTGTTACTGGTAGATAGCTTAAATTTCCATGGGAATGCTCATTTGCTGCTGCTCAATAGAATGAAAATTTGCATCGCGTGACACCTCACGTGATCAAAATGATATGTAAGGCAAGACAGGGAGCCGAGTTTTATCATCAGGGAAAATTTCAGCTTGACAAGGGATGTAGCTGTCCAATCATAATTCTACTTTACATTCCTGCGCCGGGTTGTTCAAAAGCAGGTTAACGTTAATCCAGGGTTAGATATTAACGGAAGCATTATTTTTTCTTATTTAATAATATTTTTCACCTCTAACATTTGGTGTAGTTTGAGATTACTACAGCTCAAAACTGAAGGACAAACAATATAAACAGAATACTTCACCAAAACGTTACAAAACTGAAATAAAAATTCTCGCTAACCCTGGGTTAGCTTAATCGGCCTTTGAACAACCCGGCCCTGGCTCAGGTCTATTAGGACCTTAAAAACTGCTTCAGTTGTTTTACATGCCAAGTTCGATACTCATTTAGTGAAAAAGTGACCTAATTTAATTACGTTTTAATTTGTATTATAAAAAGGTTAGACAATATTAAGTCCAAAATGGTTCGAATTGTTTCACGCACAGGAGTTTACAAAGATAGGGCCAGATCGCACATACAAGCACTTGTCCACTGCAGAAAGCTTTAGTTATAAATTTACCTATTTAGTCATTACTAACTTACATAATATTACAATGTAAGAGGAATTTTTTTACTCTAACAGTACCTCATTTCTTTTGTTGATATAGGAATAAGACGTGAGATCTGCAAAATAGCTGAGAAATGGGCTAACATTTTACCTATGAATATCTGTGCAATCATCGAACATTTAACTGATAACTGATATTTCAGCACCCTATCTAGACCCGCTTGTATTGCATGAATATGCTGCAAAAAGGTCGACAAACAGCAAAATAAATTAAAGTTTTGAATATATAGCATGCCTTCAGTCCATGAAATTTTCTCTGAGAAGTCGTTTGTTTGTTTGTTTGTAGAGGGAGCTACAATAAATTGGGCCACAGCCAAACGAAATAGATGAAGGTGATTACAATGTCTTAAGGTTTTCATCCGCATTAGTGTGGAGTATAGTAGAAAATTCCAAACATGCAATAGACTGATCTAGAAAAACATTAGGTTATCGACAGTCGGTAATGCGCACGCGTCCATTTCGAATCATGTCACTGGAGTGTCGGTTTTTCAGGAAACTCACCCAAGTCTTAGTCAGCGAAAGCCGAGAGGTTTCATATTTTTTCATTGCAGTGATTGGATCAACGCACTCTTGTCTGACCTTGTCTACCTCGATCTGTTATCGGCGAATCAACGAAATTTGTAGCTAAATCCAAGTTATTTCGAACCAAAAACAAACACAAGTTGCTAACACACAACTGACGTAACAAACACAGATAAACTCACTTTCTGTATGTCTTTCTGTAGATCGCGAGAGCACTCTGGTGTGAACAAAGTATTTATAAATCTTCTATCTTTAAGAGCCCTCGCGACAAAATAGTCTAGCTGCCAATTTTATCCACGAAAAGCCTATTTTAAAATATTGGACAATTTGCATTCCCTGAGCCTCAAGTACCACGGAAGCCTTCAATAGTCATTGCTTCAAATGCTGAGGGTCACCTCATTACGACGCCCTGACTCCCTGTTGCTCTAGCGGAGTTTGTGATTGACAACCCACAGAGAGCTTGCGAACGCCACCAAACGAAAATTAAAGTAGTGGCAAAAATATGTTCACTCATACAAGCAACAGTAACTTTTGAAACAGTAGGACGGGCGGGAAAAATAATCTGCCCAAATTTTAGTCAGTTGTGTTCAGTTTCTCATAAACAAATAAAAGTGCAATTATAAAATTGGAAATTTCGGCTGTTTATAGTGGGGCATGGAAACTATCAGCACAAAAACTAAAGTTTGTTCCATCGGCATTTTTGGCTTTCTTGATGTTGCTTGTTAATTTCTGAGATATTGAAGAATTTTCAAAATAATTTTAAAGTATTGATTCATTAATCTATGTGGGTGTGTGTGTGAGAGAGAGATAGCAAGTTGAACTGAACCTGGCAACCAACTTTAGAACATTTCATCTCCAAAACAAAGGACTGACTGCGTACCAATCATATCGCAACAAACTCTTTTTTATAAAGACTATAAAGATTCCTATCACTGATACCTAGAGCTGGATGTTAAGACATAACATTTTCACAATAACGTCTGACATAACGGACCAATAGCTTTTTCGCGTGGTTTTAGAAGTTGCTGACCAATCGTTTCGTGTCATTTTGACATATAGGTCGCCCATCCGAACCTAATTATTACAATTTTTTTCACATTCTCGACAAATTTTTCCAAGCTAAAGTAATTTATCCCAATCAATCAATCTCGACATGCCGCCTAGTTATCCAGACTAAGCGAAGTATAACCTTAATTTTCTTTACATTTTCGACATTTTTCCAAATAAAATGAAGAAATTTATTCTAATCAGGCTGGAAAGTGATAGCTTAAGATCTTGCTTCTCCTGTATCTTTATTTTATTCCCTTTTTTAGACGCGAAAATTAGCGCTAATTTGCGGGTATGAAAATGAAATGAAAACATCACTGGGATTTCCTGTGAGGGATAACGCAACACAGCTTTACAATTCAAACTTACAATCAATACTGAAATAAATCTGTTTATGATTTAGAAAATTAAAATCTTCCTAGATAATCTGAGATGTAGAACTCGTAATTGACCATAATTGAATAAGGGTTGTAGGATGGGAAAAAATAAATGGGGCTGTCTTATTTAAAACGTTGAAAAGTTTAACTACATGCGATAAAGTTACGATAAAGTGTAAGGCTATGTCGCGGCGTTTTGCCTGATGTTCCCTGCAATTGTGATTCTTTTTCACAATATAGGCTCACAGATGTTGATCACTAAAAGGAGTAACGTTGGCTTTCTGCCGACAAACTTTTCAACAAAGTCTGGAGTCAATATTATGGTCACAGAAAAATGTAGCGTTGAGTTTTTCTCTCAGTTATTCTGTATTGAAGCCCGTATTGTCAATTATTTCTTATCGTACCAAGTTTCAGCACCATTGGTGCTAAATAAATTTAGTTAAATCAAGTTCAGCAGCTTTGATTCATTTAGAAAACAGATTAAAACCACGTTGAGGTAACATGTAACCAACTTAAACCTACAATAAAAAAATAAACTTTCCTGTTTTTAATATTGAAACAGTTCCTTTGGCTAATTCAATATCTTTTCAGTCCTATCTTTATGAACTCTTGACTTGCGAGCTCCAAAATTTTCGCCGCATTGACAACTCCATTCAAGGGAGCTTTGTGTATGATGCACACGCGTGTGTTATCATTTCGGTTCAGATTCTCAGCTGTGTGTAGAAAGTCTACCTTTACTCTGATGGTAAAATAAATAACTGTGTCAGTTTTGTTAGCAGATACCCCGAGGCACAATATAGATGATGGTGAAACGTCTTAGCGTGGCTTTTCAATTTAAGATCAGGCGTAAGACTTTAAATTGTAGTTAGAATATTTTGTGATCTTTGATAGCATCTTTGAACAACTGGATGACAGAGCAATTTCAATCTTCACGCGTTAAGAACGCAAGCACAATGATTAGAAAGGCAGCATATCGGAACCCAACTGAATTTAGACAATTTAATTAACAGCTCTCCCGCGCTGGCCCAGGAAAAATTTCAAAGGGAAAATGTCAGTAAACACTTTTAAGGGTAACGAAAACTTTTTCATACCGTCTTCAAAAAATATAAACGGTATCAGAATAATGTTACCGTTTTCGCAAAAGAGATGCGAAGGGTATACGTTGTCATTTTCGTATCGTATTCTGTATTTTATACTGAGCAGAATTTAGCAATCCCACGGTCTTGACCTTGTGACAATCACAAACTATGCCATGGGTCGTTGGATATATTTATTTACCATCGTCTATTGGTCTTTTTAAACTGAGGGACAACTGATCCCGTCATCTTTATACTGAACATCCACCAAAATTTTTTTTTTCAATTTCCATTGATTTCATTAGTTTGTGTTTAAAGTGGTACTATGATCAAATTTTTATCCCTTGATATTTTAGGTGTATCACATAGAATTCCATGAAAGAAACTGAACGCCGTTGACCGTTTGCCAATATCTGCATTAGTTCCGGAGATATTCAAGTTTTAAAAATGTGCAAAATATGCAAATGAGATGGCTGATGACGTCATACACTCAACCCAATATTATCTCAAGTACATAAATAGAGTTAACTTGGCCAATTTGCGGCGCAGGCCATTGAAACTTGGCAGGTTAATAGTTCTATAAGAAACACACCTGTGGCTATGAAAATGCTGTTTCCATGGCAACTCACTCTGTACCAGTCCCCACCGACCTGATTTCAATATGTTAGTGATTTTCAGCTCGAAAAACGTTAAACAGGGCCACAAACTGGAGCTAACATATTTATATGCCTGCTGGATCATACATACAAGGCACCATTAGCAAATATGAAAATGGAACGCCAAAGGTGGCCAGAAATGTCTTTAATATTGGGGAGGCCTGGAACCCAGTATGTTGCCATGGTGACAAAACTTTTAAGTTCGTATTGTGGAGCACCTTTAGAAGAAACTTTCTGCAAAGTATCAAACATTTCTGTTACAAATTGGCTGAGATATCGTTTCTCATCATATTTGATCAAAATTTGGTTGAGTATACGACGTCATCACTTGGCTAATTTGCATATTTTAAAAACTTGAATATCTCTGGAACGAAAAGCGATATTTGAAAAAAGTAAACAGTATTTTTCTTCTCATACAGACTACTTGTTTATGTTTTAAAATGGCTTCAATAAGAAAAACGCGATTTTCGTCATAGTACCACTTTAATGAAATGAATTTGGTCCACATCAAGGAGAGCGCAGACGATCGCGCACGACCTTCATTAGAAAGTCGAAGATAAGAAGAGCAATTTATAAATTCCTCGGACAGTGAACTTCCATCAAGCCAATAACAGGTTGAAGGCTCAACTAATTACTATTACTTTGCAGTGCGATAATTTCTTATCAGATGACTCGTGCCTCCATTTTGCGATATCGGGTTACGCCGTGCACGGAAACACAAAATGTAAGGAAAAAAATCCGCACCGAGTTTTCGACTGGAGGATTAAAAACCACTTTATATTATCAGTTGATTCCTTTTAGCATGACAACACCATTAACCGCGGTGGTTAGTATCCTTGTCCCACACGTGGTATCTATGACGCAAATACCTGAAGGGTAAAAACGCGCGAGAAAGAGTCAAGGTGACACACGGACCCGCGAGCGCCCCTCCCACGCCCGCGTTTCTTCTCCGCGGGGTTCACCTGACGAGTCTGGTGTTCCTAGTTCCAGCTCTCGAAATACAAACCAGGACTTGGCGGTTACCAAGAAAAAAGAAAATGGATAGTGTTTTATTAATCACCACTAGCTACCACTGATTAGAACCTATTGCACCGCTTGAATTTTATTTCATCCGCTAAACTTACGCTTCTGGCCTGGGTGGGGTTTAAAAGCACGTATCTCGTTTTCCAAAGTCGGCAAATCTGATTAAATATAACAAACATGCTTTTATATCTCACTTAGCACCTTCCCTAAAGCTCAGAGGTATCATTGACTTGTTTGTTTTGGGTTTATTACACATAAGAACAGCGACCGGCCAACTTAAGGGTTATGCCGTTTTTTTTGTTTAGAGGAGACACGAAATTCAACGCACACAAAGGATTAAGTGCCGCCACATCCCTAAGAGTTTGGAATGTTAGTTTTTATAAAAAGCGCTGTGATGATCCACCACTTTCCGTTTGTTTGTTCGGTTGTTCGGTACTTTTTGAACTGAGATTAACTGAGGAAGTGTAACCAAATGAAGATCGTTTAGTTTTCCACGCCGAAAGAAGATAATTAAAGTAGTAAGAACATCTATGAGTTGATGCTTGGAACTGTATGTGCTCTAGAATCTTTCTTGAGTCAGGCTTCGCGGGGGTGGGGAGCGGGTTTTAGGAGGACGGATGTGGAGAGAGCCGCGGCGAAGGAAATACAGGATCGCGAAAATATTAAAAGAAATTTGTTTGTTAATTGGACAATCTTCACAAGTATAAATTATTTTGGACACTTTTGTCGTGGACCTGAGTAACAATAATTCAACCCTAAAATCTCCAAAACGAAAATGCTCAGCTTTCAAGGATTTGCTTTGAGAAAACTCGCGCGTGTTTTGCATTACTGTACTCATGCGTGAGTCGATGACATCATGTTGCATTGCGTGCGTGGGTGTCAGGTGACAGGCAAGAATCACGGGAAGTGTGTTGCGAGTCTGCGAACCGTTTCTTTGTGCATGCTAAACGCAGGATTTTAGCTGTCGCTTGATGCCGAAGAGGCTTAGGTAAGCAGCGTTCTCGTGGTCTCTTCCCGATCAGAAATCACCAAATCAACCATGGCTCTTTAGAAACGAGTTGCTAAAGTGCCATATAACTGCGTGTGTTTCAAGAACATGACTTTTGCTGCCAAAGGAGGGCTACTTTTAGCGTGTATTGTTTTCAATTCAGTAGCGTTTAAGCCGAGAAGAGATGTTTATGGAAACTCATGGGTGGTCCACGTTGAGAGAGAGAAGCGATTTGTCGACGATTTGGCAGAGAGGAATGGTTTTATAAACAGAGGAGAAATTGCAGGCTTCAGCGGACACTATTTGCTTGAACACAAAACTCTTGGAAGGAGCCGCTTTCGGCGGGATGCCGCGGAACACACAGGCAATCTCTTGCGTGAGCCTTACGTGAAATTTGCCCTGCAGCAGAAGATTTTGAGAAGGACTAAACGTGGATATTTTTTAGACCCTTACTATAAAGATCAATGGTATTTAAACAACTCAGGTAAGAGAACCACATTTACAATTTTCCGGTAAGGTATGTAGCTTCACTTTTTGTAGTTCACTGTGGAGTTAGGTTGGGATACTGTTGTGTGCGTATTGTTTTAAAGCAGTATTCAACAGAATTATGTTAGACAGCTAGGATCATGGAACTAAAAAAAAATTAAGAATGAGAGTACCTTGACATTTATTTCTGTGGGAAGAAATCGACTATTAGGACGTATTGTAATTATTTTGTGTGTAAATTTCGAGTATGGATGTGAGTTTTTCCTTCACATCAGGCAGCACATTCCTTTTGGGACGACTAGAATACACTGGAAATTAGTGCAGCCTCCTATTCAATCAACTAAGAGAACATTTATTTGGGAAACTGCTGAATATAAAGTGTTTGAAAAGTGGAACTCGGTTACTAGTAATATAAGTTGTCGACAAATTTTTTTGGCACCTTCGATCAAAATCCATGTAAAAGGAGTTGAAGCATGAAATTCCACTAGTATTTTATTCTGGTTCCTGTGCAGTTAATGCAGTTGTTATTTAAATCTTGACGACGTTATCCGGTCGTTTACAATATTGCCTTTTTTTTTGTAATACGAGCGTTTCTTCAGAACAAACGATATGTGTCCTCTGAAGCAATTTCCATTTCATGCATGATTTTAAATGTGTTTTACAGGCCTTCTGTCAGTGGCTTCAAATTTCAGTCCCAATTCTTTATCTTATCGAGGCTCTGCAGTTACGGACCGGAGATTGGATTTTTCTGGTATCTGTTTTGAAGAAGAGACATTCACACAACCTCTCGAGAACACAAAGAGAGTCGTTAGCATTTAATTATCGACACAGCGAAACATCTTTAGTCGTGTTTTCTCGATTACCGTCAGCTACCCTATCGTAAAACGAAACAGAAATCGAAATCATTATAAAATTCACTTTTTTGAGTACAGCTGCATATATTTAAGTTGAATGTCAAATGTTGTGGTCTGGATCTTTCTCTCCCTGTGAAGTGCTAGGTAAATAGTTTCCCCTTAAAAAATGTAACATTTTCAGCTCATTTCGGACTGTCCAGTGAATCAATTGTGATCAGTGGATTACAGGATGTAAGCAATGATATCAACAGTTCCTTTTGAGGTAATTGTATCAAAAATTTCTCAGACCATGGCTCAAGGTGAAATAAATTTTGATGTGGCAGTATGTGTATGTATGTCCCTTATCTGGCAAAGCCTTAATGTACGTAGCTCATTGGAAGTGCCTGTATGTGCCAACTTGTCCCTCTCTGAGGAATGCACACATTTTCTTTAAAAGCCCTTAAATGACACTTTAGCAGTAATTAAGGCCCTGGTGTTCTGAGTAGATATGGATCAGTGCCCTGGGATAATTGTTTTTATTTTGTAGCCCCAGAATAACTTGTTGTCTTATTTGTGACAGGCAACATTTTCCAATAAGCAGATGTATCCATCTCTTGGGGCAGATAACACCTATGGCATATTTATTTAGGACCTAATTATTTGTCCCCTTACATCACTTACATCAGTCATACAGTCATTGCACTGTATGAATTTTTTAATATGTTTCAAAGTGTGGTTGTTTTACATACCGCATTGTTTGTGTCGTGGAATTCCTTCCTTACATACATGTATTTATTATTTAGCTGAGAACTAATTTTCACAGTCATAGAGCTACTTGTACAATGTACACTTGATCTGTAGATCCATGCTGCCATGAAATAAAACATTTACCTAAAGTTATGATTGTAAGTATATGCAGGGTATATGTGCAGTGAATACCTCTCTTGCTTACAACACATTGTGATGGGGAATTTGCTACATCATAGTCTAATCTAATAAACAAGAAAAACATATTTAGAGAAAAGAAAAATATTCAAGTGAATGAAAAGTCAAGTTAGTGATTACTGCATACCTAAGTCACTGATTTCAGAGTGAAAAATTTTAATCCTTTTTTCTGTATTATTTTGTTCCTTTCTCTAAATCGTATCAATTTGCGGTGATTTCCTTGCATCTTATAAATAAGGCATTGTTATGTAACTGCTTCTTTTTGCCACATACAGCTTGATCTTGACCTTAAGTCTTGAATTGTGAATCCTTATGATGACCAGTGTGAACCAATATCACTATTGTTTTGTAGCTGTTATGCTAGCCAGGCGATAGTAGTAAACTGGGATTGGAAGTTACAGGCAGCTATTTTAACAGTTCTTGAAATAACCACATAGTTAAATATCCTGGCAAAGGCATCTGCCACTTAAGTTTAAAGTCTTTTTCTGGCACCGACTGCTTTCTTGTGAAATTGTTGTGGTTAATAAAATATAGTATGTACTGTTTTGGTATTATGTCAGTTTCCCAGATTTGGGCTGCTTGTAATCCTTTATCAGTTCTTATCTGATGCCCAATTCAGATGGTTGATTTTAAAGTGGCACCAATTAAAAGAACAGTTCGGAAAACTCAGAAAAAGGAATTCCTGGGTATTTTGGTTGTTTTCTTGAGGTTTCCTTTTGCCTTCCATCTTATCAGCTCTTTTCAGCTAATTAATACTTTCAGGTGATATTGCAGAATGATGTGTAAAATGTTTACATGTGTACACATGCCATGAGCGAATAAGTGGTCCTTGAGATAACATCAGTCAATATAGTAAGAAGTTTTTTGGCTTTCTCTTGTGTTTGTGTTCTAATGATGCAATTGAAGACTTCAATCCTAGATTTGTTTTGTAAGTAACAGAAATTACTTGTAAGCATTGGTTATGTTAACCAAGCAATTTGGGTTGATGTTGATGTCTAATTCAGTACACAAATGGCTTAAATGGTAAATATATTTGCCCTTTTGAATTGTGTATAAGACAATATTCTCTGATCTTTGGAAGAATGTGTCAATACCAAGGAGCATCATGCACAGAGCTATTGGATTTAACCTGGATTAAATTGAATTATAAAGTAGGATTAAAGTTGTTCCTTGTTCTAAAATTATAGAAAATGAAATGCTTAAGTCTATCAAATACTAAAGAAAGCAGAAAAGGTTTAAATTTCATGCTTCCTGTCTTGTTCTTTGAATGATGTTCATGTCTTTATTCATGTTAAAGCATAAAGCATTAGGTTTGTGGCGTAAATCTTTTGTAAGCATCTAAGTATATTATTGCTATACTTTACATTACAAGAATAACTGATTTTTTAAGGCTGGTCCCTTATTATTCTTTTGAACAACTCAATTTTTCTGTAACCTTGATTTTTAGAACACACGAATAAAGGCATGCAGTGTAAAACTGATCATAGCATTGATCTGTTTCATTTCAATCAAGTTCTCTAGTTAATCCATATTTACAATTTGAATTCCTACAGTATGATAGTTTTTTTGCCAAAACTGAAGTGGGCAGGTAGAACTGGAATAACAACCAGACATTGTGGTTTTACAATGGCAGACTGAATTTTTCTGTGCCTCTTGAGATATTGTACTGGTGTGTGCAAAGTGACTTACAAGATGCACATACATGTATGTTGCTGTACATAGCGTGGTAAATTATTACATGTAGTTTCTAAATCACATTAATGTAGATGCACATCTACATGTAAGTGAATCATTCTGTGTGCACACAATGAAAATAAAAGAAACAGACCACGTTATCTTGATAAAAAAATTAACTTTTTCCCACATGAATTAAAACCAAATAATAAATTTGCAGTATTTTTATTTTCTGCAGGACAAACTGTAGGTCCACGAGGCTTTGATATCAATGTTGGTCCAGTGTGGCGTAAAAACCTCACAGGGCGTGGTGTTGTGGTAACTATTTTAGATGACGGTATTGAGTACACTCATCCAGATCTTCGGAAAAATTATGAAGCTAAGGCTAGCTGGGACTTTAATAGCCATGACAGTGATCCAATGCCTCGTTATAGCAGAGATAACCTCAACAAACATGGCACAAGGTATTTGTGTTTTTCTAAAAATTATTCACAGTCTGTGTTTACTGTACCTAGACCTGAATTAACTGTGGCAAGGCAAGGCAATTTTTGGAGAACTTCGGAGATATTTGAAAGATCATCAAAACGTTGTTATTAGTGTGTTTATATAATGTAAACAAAATAATACAAGGTTAATTAACGTTGCTTGTGGATATAGAATATCTCTTCTTGTGTTCAACTTTATATCTTGCTTGTTTGCTGCACTTACTTGTAAGATGTGTCATTCGGTATCTATGTGCGCTCATGTATTATTTTCTCTCAATGTATGTTATACTTGTGACATAAGAATAATAATATCACACTGAATGCTAATGTTTTGTGTTGACCTGTAGATGCGCAGGTGAAGTAGCAGCAAGCGTCAACAACAACATGTGTGGAGTAGGTGTAGCCTATAACTCACGCATAGGAGGTGTACGGATGTTGGATGGCGATGTAACCGATGCCATTGAGGCGTGGTCATTAGGGCTGGCCAGAGACTTCATTGACATCTACAGTAGCAGCTGGGGTCCTGATGATGATGGACGTACTGTAGATGGCCCTGGCCCCATGGCCAAGAAAGCCTTCAGAGAAGGTATTACAATCAAAATTCCATTACTGGGGAAAAGCAATGCCCTATATTCAAGTTCATGCTAAAGGCCATTCTACTGTGTTGATTGAAACACAGATTTTGCATATGGTACATTTGTACTGACACTAATGCCGGCAGAGTCCAAGAAAATGAATATCTATGATTGCTAAGTGATTTCCTTTCTTTTCCTTGCAGTGTTTTCTTGAAGAAATGGCAAACATTTTCTCTATGTGCAGTGATGATTAAAGCACATGGGAAATTTTCGGAGAACTACAATGTTTACTTTTGTTAGAGTATTTTGAAAATCATCCTAAGTCACCTGCTGTTAACTCAGGAAGTGTTTGTGTTACTCTTGTGACAGGTATCAGAAAAGGACGTGGTGGTCTAGGAGCCATCTTTGTCTGGGCAACAGGTAATGGTGGACATTATGATGACTATTGTAGCTGTGATGGTTATATCACAAGCATTTTCACTGTGTCTATTGGTGCTGTCAATGATCGTGGCAAGTCTCCATGGTACGCTGAACCTTGTCCATCAACTCTTGCTGTTACCTACAGCAGTGGTGAAACGCAAGGCAGACAAGACAAGCAGATAGTTACAACTGATTTACATCATGGTTGCACAAAAAGCCACACTGGGACTTCTGCCGCTGCTCCTTTGGCTGCAGGTTTGTCACAGTCCAATTATACCCATTTATGATGCAGGGATGTCTTTGTGTCTCAGAATTCACAAATCAGCCATGTTTACCGGCATCTGCAATGTGTGATGCCTGGTCTCGAAATTGAAAAAATTCCAAGTCGCCTTTTGGTGACTATCAAAGAGAATCTGGTGGCCAAATGCGAAATGCAGTTGCCTGATAACTACCGTATTTACTTGTGTATAAGTCCAACTCGTGTATAAGTCGACCCCTCATTTTCCAGGTCAAAAATCATATTTTTCATCACTTATGGTTAAAGAAATAAAAGACCAATAAAAATTTCCCAAAACATTAATCTTTACTTCCTGAGAATGTATTGAAACCACTGTGAATTAAAAAAAGCAGAGGTGTAATCTTACGCTGTGAAGTTCATCAAGACTTGTTTAATCACGATTTAAGCACATACGAGCTCTTCGATTTACTAGTGAAGTATTTCATGATGTTTGGGAGTAAATCGCCTTGCATTTACATGTAACTAACCTTGATCTCAATGTGGAGTTTAAAAAGAGATTAGATACCGTAAAAAGACCAAAGGGACACAGAAGAGCTTTGAAAGATTGCTCAGTAAAAACAATGTCATCTTGGAAAACTTGGTAACCAAACTACAAATTTGAGGAGTACTGGAAACTAAGATAACTCCAGATGCTTTCTGAAGTTTGCCAGGTCACTAAGCTACAGTAATCGTTCGATGAACACGCAAAGTTCAGCACTGTAAACAGCAGCGAAGCTCTAGAAATGTATGCTCCACAGATCAAAAGACACAATAGAAATCATCTCCAGTAGGTTTATGTTTAAAGGATTTAACATTAATTTTATTTCACAGTTTTTTGTTGAAGACTGCGCTGAAAACTAAGAAACTTGACCACAATTAGGACTTGTTTTGAAAACTCAGTTTTCCGAATGCACTTCAGGCAATTGTTATGCTAATTTCTTGGACTGCTTTGTCAGGTCTTTGTGTATGACTCGTGTACAAGTCGAGGGCGATTTTTTGGGCTGATTTTTGGGTCGTAAAAGGTCGACTTATACACGAGTAAATACGGTATACAAGAACAAAAACTCTGATTAGAGCTTCATTTAATTATTGTTGTTCAGCTTCAGGTAGATTGTGGCTGTGGTTTGTGGGACATACCGAAATATTTTTTTTTTAACATTTTTTTTATTATAACTACACAAAAAACACTGCATACAATATCATACTTACATTAACTACATTAAAATATTAACTATCAATATTAATATACAACTTATACCCTTTGCACTACTTCCATAGTAAAAGTATACAAAAAACAAATAACACATCATTCGCGAAAGAGAAAAAACTACATACAAAATATTAGCAGTTACAAAAGACAAAAAGGCTGAAAAGTGAGTGGGGTAGATAGAGGTTAAAGCTTGGGGGGAAAAACCCAGAGGTACAGCATTTAACAAGCTTGATTTTTAGAGGCTTGAGATCAGGATAAGGAGAATAAAATATCATGAGCCTGCGAGCAGGTTTATAACTGGAGTCTGCCGCAAACTATATAGCAGTTATAGTGCATGGAGTATTTTGTGCCACTTCTGCTGAAATTTATTCTGGGAATCAGTGACGGTAGATATTTGTTTTTCAATGTCTAAATTACACTTTAGCTGTTGTGCATATTCTCTGATAGATGGAGAGATGTTCTTAAATTTACAGCAATAAATATAATACCTTGCGAGGAGCAAACAGTGGCTTACTAAAATATCGTCTTTCTCTCCTTTAAAACCTAAACATTCATATATATCCAAAATGTGCGAGGCTGGTATCAAATGAATTGAGTTTTTATTACCGATCATTCCCAGAAAAGGCGGATTAATGCCTCCTTGTCTGTTTTGCACAGATAGCAAAGAGCAGTGTCTGAAATTCCAACTTTACATAGAAAGGTATTCGTGGCAATACGTCTGTGGAGAAATTTGAACTGGAAGTTCCTTATCTTAGTGCTAATTGTACACAACCTTGGTAGTAAATAAATTGTCCTCTAGCTCAAATCCTCCACCACTTCAAGGCCACATTCCTTTACCCATTTTTCTTGACTCTTTTGCGGACGAGTAGAATTTTATAAGCTAATTTAGTCGGCTTGGTTGCTGCAATCAGTTTTTGCACCGAAAACTCCTGATCTTTTCCATCTTGTGTCTTCAATTTCACAGACTTCATAGCGCTTCTTATGGCTGAGGTCACTCCATAAAATTCAAGGAAAGAGGCAGATGAGCAATATTTCTCTCTAAACTCACTATAAGTTATGATCGTAAAATCATCGTTAACAAGGTCTTTGATATTGTATGCACTAGCTTTGGCCCAGTGCTTATAGAAAAAAGGCCTATTACCAATTCTGACTAAAGAGTTATTCCATATCATACTGCTACAAAAGTCGTGTTTGGAGAGGAAAGAGTCTCTGAAATTGAAGTCCACCCAGAAATCGATGGGTTCTCAAAGGCAGTCATCAGTCAGTTTGTTGGCATCTTTTTCCCCAGGTTTCCACGAAAAACTAATTTTCCTCCCCATTTTTAAAGATAAAAATCCCAAAAAATTTTCGATTTGGATTTACAATCATGACCGAATACTTGATCTTGAATGACTTACAGGAGAACATGAAAACACAAACAAAAAACTCTGGAAGATTTTTGCATGACAATCTTACCTTAAGCAGTAACCAGGGCTGCAAATAATGGCAGGTCAACGGACAATGTCTGGTTAGAAATAGGTTTTGCTGGTCAAATCCTTAGATGGCCAGACAATTTGTCCAGTCGTATATGCTGGAAAAGAAAAATTTAGAGTTTTAAGTTTTAAATATTTAAGGTTCAATTTTATTGGTGTTTGTGAAAAAGGAGGGGAGAAGACGGATACTTAACTACCAGAACCAACAACTTTTAATAAATGATTCATAGTAGTCATAAAATTTCTGGCTGTCATTTCCCATTTTTGCTTTGTCATTCACCAAGTTGTCACTAAATCGAGCGGAAATCCTACAAGGGCCAAGAGTCGACAAAGAGGAATGGTCCTGATCGGTGGTTCTTCACCTGAAGAAGATAATGGCGATTTAGAGTGAGACAATGTATCGGGACGAATAATGCCATGAGAAACAGAAAAAAGGATGACGGGCAAGATTTATTAAGAAAATGAGTGGATCCGTTAGCTCTGGAACATTGTATGTATTTTTCGAGTTGATATATGTTTTTATTGTTTCGCTTAAACCCATTCAGGGCAAAGTGCTTTTGTTTCTTTAACTCACAAAGGAGTATTGCTTATATTTCCAGTAATTCCATGTGGGCAAATAGTCATACATAAAGGTCATGATTCAAAAAGGCTCAAAGGGAAGATATCAATCATTACTTCAGGCATGCCCCTAATAAAAGCTTGTTTACCAAGAAGCTTTTCAATGATGGTAATGTAGATAAGAATTTGGTTTACGGGCGTCATACTTCGCAAGGATTTCCCCATGGAGTATAGACTTTAAATTGATGAAAAGTAGCAAAATTAGGCTGCCATTCTAAATGGAAAAAACAGTGAGAGTTGTTTGTTAGTATCATTTCCACGGTCCCTTTCAATAAGAAATAGCAGTGAAACATTTAAGATTTACTCTTATTCATAAAATTCCGAGCTCAGATTGTGTTGAATCAGTGGACATGGATTCTACTTGTGTTACTTGTTGAAAGTGCACATAAGTTAGCTTGTATTATGATGAAAATCAACTAGCTTGCAAGCCTCAGTCAGTTTCGTCAACTTCATAACTAACCGTATGCAAGACTAAGAAATGACGCAATAGTAGTACGCATTAATGTGATACTGATTTGCTGTACCATGCGTTCCACTTTTCCTGCATTGAGATCGATGCTCATGTACAATAAATGCTTTGAAAATTTACTTGTTTCATATTTAAACATCATGTGAATTGAAGGGGGGGAGGGGGCACTTTTATAGCGATAAGATGTAATCAATGTTTGTCCGGCCAAAATTGGGATATGTCTGAGCAAAAATAGGTGTGACTGGACAATTTGACTGGCGCCAGCCGGGAAATTATTTGCAGCTCTGGTAAGGGAACAAAGAAATAAGAACATTTAAGGGTTACTTCAGCCAGGAACAACTGCATCTGTCACAATGGATGCGAGAAAAGTATTTAGAATTTTCAGCATTTTGTGTGACAGTATATGCCATGCATAAGGTCTGATAATGGTATTCTGCAAACATGTATTTAGTGGCACAGGGAAATGGAGGGGTTTTTCACATGGGCAGCACAGATGTCGTCAGTGGGTTAAATGTTAGTGGGTTAATACACAGGTTAATATGTCCATTAAACTTGAAGAAACAATGCATGTACGTGGAAGACATCTTATTAAAGACTCCACTTTTGATTTATTTTAATTTTTTTCTAAAATTTAAGTTGCCAAACTTGAGGTGCAGCTTATCTGCAAGTGCAGATTATAATGTCGGTGTTTATGGTATTTTACTTGGGAAATGGCGAGGAGTTTGTTTGCTGGGCATTGTTTGCTTGTTTTTCGTTGTGTTTTTTTTCCAATTGCCAACTTGCAACTTTTCATAGGGAAGTTAAAGATTGTTGGTACCATGTCTTTCTTGAGTACAAGTTGACGAAGCTTGAAAGAGGGTCCCAACAAAACTCCTTACTGGAATATTTTGTTCAAAGCTGTCTTCAGCAAAGTGTTCTGCACAAGTGTGTGAATGCTTCAAAGACATAAATCAATCCTTTCATTTTATAAGCCATTCTCTTTTAAGATTTAGGTCTTGGGGGAACTTCAAAGTGCAAAAACTTGGGATTTTGAGTGATTATCAAAAAGTTTCAAATTTTTCCACATTTTTTTGAGTTCACCAACAGTGACATCACAAGTTGTATTTTAACATTCCAGTATCTCTAAAATGCTTTGCCCAATTTGTGTGAAACCTTAAAATATGTTTGATTTACATGATGCACTTAATGAGCACATTGGACTCTAAAGAAAAAAAATAATGTCCAAATTTTGGTTCATTTGACCTTTAGGTCAATTTACTGTTCCATTTAAGTTTTGTTTCTTTTTTGTTCATTTTGTAAATCAAAGTTGCATTGTTTTCATTTCAGGTATATTTGCCTTGGTGCTGGAAGCTAATCCAAAACTAAGCTGGAGGGATCTGCAACATCTTGTAGTCAACACCTCTCGAATGACTGATCGTGCAGACAAAGGTTGGCAGAAGAACGGTGCTGGGCACCATGTTAACCATAAGTATGGCTTTGGGGTTCTCGACACTGCTGCCCTGGTAGCAGCTGCTACTTCTTCCAACTGGAAAACTTCTGCTGAGCAGCACATGTGCCGAGAGCGAGATCATAGTGACAACCTGAAGATTCCTGCTCGAGGGACTGTGACATCTTCGATTGTTAGCACTGGTTGTGTAGGAAAGACAAACTGTGTAATGAAACTTGAACATGTAAGAGTGTATGTCACACTCAATCATAAATCCCGTGGATCATTGCGGATTGTTTTAACATCACCTGCTGGTACTCGGTCGGAGCTCTTGGCTCCTAGAGATAGGGATTATTCAGGTGAAGGCTTCCAAAACTGGCCCTTCATGACTGTGTTTAACTGGGGTGAAAACCCAGTGGGCACCTGGAAAATAGAGGTGACTGATACTAAGGGTGTGACGGGAGAGTTCAAAAAGTGGTCTATTAGGCTTTATGGTACTTGTGAGGACTACCGTAACATCACCCCAGCTGATTCAGAACTGTGTAGGAAGAATTGCAAGAAAGGATGCCAAGAACCTTTTAACAAATTTTGCCCCAACTGCTCAATGTATTGTCATTGTGATGGTGGTGAATGTTTGCCGCTGTGCAACCCTGATGATGAAGTGAATCAAGAAACAAAGGAATGCCGCAAGAGTTTATCCTTTGCAACTGAAGAGGATGAGGAGCCTGGTACTTCTGTACCCACCAAAGACGTTACTTTACATCAAGCGGGTATATCTACGTTCATGAAGTTGCTCATCATCTTCATTCTTGTAGCTGTCATTTTAACTGCTGTGTTGATCGTGTGGCACTTTAAAATAAGCCGCAAAGTTTGCTGGGCAAATCCTGATAATATTGCCAAGCACAACCGATCAACCTCTCAAACAAATGTTGGCTATTGGCCAGTCTCCGTCACACCAGAGGTGAACAATCAAAACTTAAAAGGACTTGGAAACATACAAATGTAGTTTTCTAGTTTAAATTAACAATAACTGCCATCTGGCACAGAAATATGCTTGGATATTTGTCTGCGGGATATTATCTGTTCCAAGAAGTGAACAGTTTTCAGAGAGTGAAGCTCAAAGAAAACTGTTAGCTTTGAGGAACTGATAATGACTAAGGACAAATATCTGAGCATATTTTTGTGCCAAAGTCAAATGGAGGCTATTGTGTTTATTATCCTTCAAATATTTTTTGCAATGTGCACAATATTATATGGAAAAGTGAGGAATATTCCCAGATATTCCTCAGTTTTAGCTGGGGATTATTTGGTCATGTGACTTAGACCAATTGTGCGTGAGCAAAAATATTTGATGGATTATAATTGCAAATAATTGTGTAGCAGCTGAATTATATCACTTGGGGAGAGGATTGAAAGTCCAAAGTAATTCAACCACACCATCAGAAAAATTGAGATTAGATTCAGCTCTGTGGACTCTTTCACTCTGATGACTACCAAAGTTCAAGCTGAAAAATAAAAGAATCAATTTTAGCTTGTGATTTTAGTTTTGAATAAGTACATTGGATAGTACGGTTGATTTTGCTATCTTGAACTCTTTAGGGAAGATTAAAATAGTTCTTAAAAGCAGGGTTTGAGAAAAGAAAAAAAGTGATATAATTAAGCTTGATATAGGTGGAGTTCAACAGAGCCTAGTTCAAGATGGTTCAACTTTACTGCTTAACATCTTTGCTTTGAATAGTTGTAAACACCACCTTCTTCCCCAGAGTTCAACAGAAGTACCACAATCTTTGAATATTTCATTATTGACATTGGGAGTGAAACAGATTCCAAATCTGGTGGACAGTCCAAGTGAAGTTAAAACTTCTCTCAGATTGATGTTTGTGATGGATGTTAGTGCTTCTCTGAAACCGAAAATAAGAATTACACTTAATCTTTTATGACATTATTGTAGCTACATTTATTTTGGCTGTACATAACATTTTTGCAATGATGTGATTTTTTATGCAGCTGTTGAGAACACTGATTTTGTACTTCAAATGGTTAATATGTCATATCGTGTCAAAACCAATGAGGCAAATTATTGTTTCAGAATTTTACTTCTACGATGTTCCTTCTGACCATTCTTTCCAAATGTTACTATTCAGTTACAGGTATTGTTGAAGGGGAGGGATTGTTCCAAAAAAAATTCTATCATACATAATTTATCCACTTTTTTCAAAGTATCGTTTTTTTAATTTGGCAAACTTCAGTTGCAAATTAATGTCTTTAAAACCTTTCCAAACTGAATTACTACAGGTCTTTGTTTACATTACCTGACAATGATTGCCTCAAAGACTAATTTTGTTGACCTCTTTAATAAGTAAAAATATCAGTTTTGTAAATACTCCATTAGATTTGTTTAACATTTTAGATTGCAGGTGAGTAATTTTCCATGTTGCTTCCCTGTGTATAGCTGTTTTTATAGTAATAATGCAAACACAATTGAATAAAGGCCAGAATCCGTTAGCCAGGGTTATCAGGCAAGACTTTCTTTGCATGCTGAATGATCCAGCTTGATCATCCAAGTTTAAGAACAGCAACACCTTCCCTTTACATGGTACTGGATGATAGAAATAATAGTTAAACTGGTGAAATTATTGGAATTGACATGGTTTTATTGTATAGTTTTATACTTACAAAGGGCAAATGTATTACGTGGGGAAACCAAAATAATAAATTATTATTATTAGGGAAGTAGGCATAGGTAGCAAGAACCATGAAAACAATGTGTTTTCTCATTATTTTCCATGCATATTTGATTTTGATTTTCACGGCATCGTAAGGGGGTTCTCAGGTATAATTGATGGGGAGGTGCAAATACATTTGGGGCGACCTGAAGACAAAATTGGGGGTCTAGAAATTTGGCACTTACCTTTTCGATTTGGACAATTTTGGTCTGGATCCATTTGGCGATCTCATTTTGCATGCAGTTTCATATAGAGATGCCCTGGCCTGGGGTATTAACTATATGCAAATGACAAGGAGTAAGACATTTTAACAGAACTATACTAATTTTGTTTTCAAATATTATTGATAAAGAACTGATGATTTGGGGGTCAACGTTGAGACATTCAAAGTCTTTTTGGGTCTGTTTACTGTATCCAGATGAAACTGCATTTCCCTATCACTTTAATACCTGGGTACCTGTTGGACACTGCATCCTTGCTGTAATATAAAATTATTTTAAGAGCCATGCAACAAAGCATGGCCCATTCAGCTGTATTGGGCATAACTTTTACTAGATTGTTTTTTAGATCATTTTATTTTATATTTTAATAGGGCACCAATTCTCCACACTTTGATGGAGATGTTATTGTATAGGTCCAATTATCAATAAAATAGCAGTTTATGTAATACATAAAATTAATGCCAAATTAGTTAATTGTCCAATACAATCAGGATTTTGATACTAGTAGATTTAAAATGTATAAACTATGTATTCAATTTTTTTTATCTTGGTAAGATGGTGTTCATGTTCTTTTATTTAAAACCTAACACTGTAAAAGTTATCTGACACATCAAAAAATAAAACAGATCTGTTCACAGTTGATCAAGTATGCAACTTCAGGCTGGGGTGTTGAAGAGTTAATCAAATACTTTTCGGAATGACGAGAATAATGTCACCTTTGCAACTTTCCTGCAAAGGAAATTGATACTGGGGGACAACGTCACACAACTCTTTGAGATGCGGTGACCCTTGAAATTTGACTGAAATTCTGTAGCCTGCGTAGCAGCCGTTTCCTTTCCTCAAGAGATCCATCTAGTAAGAAAAGGAATAGCGTGCCTGGTCAAAAAACTGTGGAGAAGTACGGAGGGGGTCAGTGAGAAGGGGGAGCTCACAGTTTTCGTCCCCTTTGTGAGCATTTGATAAAGGAAAGGAAATGGCTGCTATGCAGGCTATAAATTCTGTAACCATTTGACTACTCCTAATAAGTCTTTTGCATTAGGGGGGTCATGTGACCAATAATTTCTAAACTTTTATCTACAGCCACAAGCATTGCCAGATTTCATACTGTGAGGGCCTGGATATGAGTCGGTGTATTATGGGATTAACAACATATATTCTGAAAGAGCACACAAAGCTTTACAAAACCCTTGAGTTTCGTGTCAATTAGGCCAATATTAAACAAGGTACAGCCATTCAAAAACTTAAAAATTTACAAACAAATGTTTGGATTGCCGGACACTTGTCCGGAAACCCATACATTTCTTTGCGAATTTTGGAGTTTTTGAATGGCTATATCTTGTTCAGTATTGGCCCAATTAACACCGAGACTTGACGATTTTGTAAAGCTCGATGTGCTCTTTCAGAATATATGGGTCTTATGTTGTTAATCCCATAATACACCGACTCATACGCAGGCCCCCACCATATGAAATCCGGCAATGTTTTAACCAGCGAGAGCACAAATCTTCAGACTTGTGTTAGGTCAAGATTTAAGATTCATTTAACTTTTTCTCTACTAAAACCCTTGATCCTTTGGCCAGTTAACAACACAAACTTTGTTTTTTTTATCATTAAGTTGATGTATGTGCTGTTGCCATGGCAAAATCAAATATAAACAGGTTTTTAAAATCGGTTTTGTTGCAAAAAAATCTGGTCAAGATTTTCTTTACAATTTGCATGCGGCAAGCATATAATGATGCTACCAAGTTAACACTTTTAATAATTATTTCACAGAGGGATCTTCAATTATCCCTTGTAGAAGGTCACTGAAGTATCTGACATTTTCTCTGTTCCAGTTCATTTTTTCAACACTCCAGTTATTTCCTAAAGCATTTTGGTGCCAAATGTTATGAAATTCTAATGAGTGGTTCTCCAGAAATAGGTGTATTCCTGTGAAAGCTACCCTGCATTCAATCAATTTTTTTACTTTGCATGTGCTTCATTTGGCTGGGTTCTTTTGGTTACAAAGAACAATCTGAGAATTGATGGTTTTTTTTTTGCATCAAAACCTTTTCTATCATACCTTAATTTGTACTAAAAGAATACACAGAATGGGTCTGAATACTCTACTTGATATTTTTCTGTAAACAAATGCTGCACTTACAATGCAATCAGAGGAACTTGCAACTTGCCTGCCAGGTAAGCTATGAACTTGAATAGGTCCCTGGGAATAGGTGCCATTCCCAGGGTAGGGGTGGGGGTGGGTTACTGCATATATGGCTGTATAGGTATGTGCTGCTGTGAAGGGTATGGTTTTCAAGCAGTTTAATTTACTCTAGCATAGGGTATATAAATCAGAGCTTTTGGGTCTAGAATAGGGTATCATTTTTCCTAAAACTGACCAGTTGGTTGACAATTTTATCTAGACTAAAGGAAACCAGGAATTGCTACTCGAAATAAAAAAGAAATCAGCAAGTTTAAATTTTCATGACTCAGCCTCAACAGTGTTGATAGATGACTATCATGAAACGCTACTGGATATTATTAGCTGTCGAAAATCGGGATTCAGATGGATATTGTCTTGATAACGTGTATGTACGTGCTTGGCATTGCTCAGCATTAAATAAATCCTTCTTTGAGAGAGAAGCGAGTGTGGTATAAGGTTTTGTTCTGGCTTTGCGTTAGACTGTGCTAGTGGCCTCAGTTTCTGGAAAACAGCTTCTTTAGGATAGGGGTGATTTGGGGAGTTTTCTCTAGTATAGGGTAGCGAAATTCAGCTGAATTAGTAATAGTAATTGGACTGAGTGGAGTACAATTCAGGGAGTAATCGCGTGAGTAATTTTGATTTGAAATTACGAGCACGATTACTCCCTGAATTATACGACACGAGGTCCAATTACTAATTAATCGTATCTATAAGAAATTTTGGAACAAAAATGTCTTTTGAGAACTTCTTTTGAGCGAAAACATCTGTAGCTCATTTCCTAAATTTTGAAAACTGTAGCTGACGTGAAAATCATGTGGGTAGCCAATTACAGGTGTCCGATTACAAAACGTTCAAATTGGACCCCCACGTGATCGCACGTCGATTACGTGACAAATAAGGGCGTGGAGAACCAATCACGATCGAGAATGTTGTTATAGATGCCATAAGCTCTGGTATAGGCTAAGGGTTCCAGGATCTCAGCGGCACATCCCCACCCAGAAATTTCTAAAGTACCCGGGGTCCCATTGATAATTCTAAGCTTTTTAAAATTTTCTTTTTCTTATTGATTCTAGGGAATCAGCTGACCAGGCTGAGGGGTCAGCGTTTTTAGAGAGTAGATGTCTTGTTTTAAGCCCCAGCCAAACAATTGCAACATTTCAACGCAACATATTGCAACATTGTTCAGCGTGGCGTTGCTTGCTTTTGGCCACCCTGTATTTGTCCCAACTTCGGGACATGTTGCAACATGATGGCTCAAAATTAAAACTGGTCATTAATTTGTGGATGTTGTAGTCGTTTGGCCAGGTTCCTGCAACAATGTTGCACTTGGGCATGCACACTAGTTCAATTTTCAATATCCAACATGTGGCAACAGGGTAGCCAAGCGCATGCAACATGTTGTGTCCAACAATGTTGTGATATATTGTAATTGTAGTCAGGAGATGACATAGTCAATAAAAGTGTTGTTTTTTGTCACTGACTTGTATATTGTAGCAAGACGTTTCGGCTATCTCTTAACATTTTTTTGTCACTGACTTGTGTATCACAGATCACTCACATTTTTTTGTGACTGACTTGCATATCGTAGTAAGACGTTTCAGCTAACTCTTAAGCCTTGATGAAGGCTTAAGAGTTAGCCGAAATGTCTTGCTACAATATACAAGTCAGTCACAAAAAAAACAACACTTTTATTGACAATGTTGTGATATGTTTAAAAATAGAGTAGTGGTACTCGGGAGCTAACATAGTGAGATA
Organism: Catalaphyllia jardinei; assembly: GCA_022496165.2. Lineage (NCBI taxonomy): Eukaryota > Metazoa > Cnidaria > Anthozoa > Scleractinia > Caryophylliidae > Catalaphyllia > Catalaphyllia jardinei. The sequence continues at coordinate 4,757,601 of CM042746.1, forward strand.
ATGGTTTGAGGCTGATTATTTTTTTTGGAACGAAACATCAACAAAATAGTCAGCGTGATGTTGGGATATGTTGTGCTGAAATGTTGAGATCATTTGGACCGAGTTTTATTTAGTAGACAGCTAACATTTCACATGCTGAAATGACAAATCTTTAGGGAGGTCTAGGGGCATGCTTCCTCAGAAAATTTTGAAACTGAGAGGCTCTGAAATGCTATTTTACCCTTGAACGATTATTATATTGTTTTCTCAATTTTGGAAAAGGTCAAAATGCCAAGAGTATTGGGGGATTACAAATCCTTTTTTTTCAAATCTTTATCCTATGGCACAAGCCCAATTGAAAATGTTCACCACACCCTGACCCCTCTCCAGCTACAACCTTGACTGTCCTGAGAGGAGACAGTCAAAGTTCAGTGACGTTCTACAGAGCCTCTGTTTTCAATGTGCACATGTATTTATATTTCATGAATAGCAGGCAGCTTGGAAATCAAAGTAGACAGTTTATTTTGCTGGTCGCCGACACTTAATAAGAACCCTGCTATGAATCAAACGGAACAACCACTATAACAAACTTACTTCTAGAGAAGTCATTAAAAACAACAAAATTGAAAATATACAATCATATTCACTTTAATTTTAGGTTTCAACTTTTCTGGCAAGTCCATGGATATTAAGATTTCAAACAATCCATAACTTTACAAGATTACGCTGTATACATGTAGATTACAAAACTAAACGTTAAAGAACTCTGTATAAAGTTTCAACTTGTTCAACTTTCGTGGGATGTACATGTGTACAGTGTAGTAAAAGGTTAAATCTAGAAATTCTTTAGGAACTCCTCAGCACAGATACGCGCCCTTGCATTAACAGCCAACTTCATTTCACTGATCTCTTTGTCTATTTCTTCCATGAACTGAATCACAAAGTCGACGAGCTTGTGCTTAAACATTTGCTCCGTGTGGAAATTGGTGATGAGGAAGCTGATGTCGTAGCCTTCAACGGGCTTCCTTCGAAGGATGAAGAAGTTCTCGGCCCGCATCATCATAAAACGCATAAACTTTTTGCACAAGATCTTTTCAATCTCGTCAGCTTGCTTCACTGCAATGCTTAACCTCAGCGAGTTGATTGAGCCTTCAATGAGCACTTTCTCTTTTTCATTTCGGCTAATGGTCACTGGTGTTAGAAGCAACTCCTTGCTGCTACGGACCTCCACTTCAGGTTTGTTGTGCCTTTCCACCACTTGGGAATCGAAGTTTTCCAAACACATCGATGCTGTGAGCGTTGATCGCACGGCGTTTAGGTAAGGACGTAAAGTCGCAGCCATTGTTCTCTCTGAAACGAAGATAAATTCAGCAAAAAATTCAGAAATTCAGATATGGCGGAAACAATCTCCTCCCTTTTGTTAGTGCGCATAATCTCAAGACTAACCGCTGGTCATCGCACGTTAACATAACAGGAAATTGTGGTGCATTGTGGGACTGCATCGTGTTTGACGGCCATATTCAATTTTCTGGGTATTTGCAAAATTGTCTCAGTTCTTCTGGCCGTAGCGTTGATGCTGTCATAATGACTTTAACTCTTCTTTTCTGTAATAACCAAAAAAGATGACAGTGTTATTGCTGTAAGGCTGCAATTGCAACACAAAGTTTCAATTCTTAAGGGTGTGATTTGGAGCAAAAATATGAGTACTTGCGTGGACTCTTTGTCTTTAGCTCTGGGGCAAATTAGCTTTGCAGTCAGCGATTTAACAAAGAAAAATTATAAAGCGACTTTGAAGGAGATACACGAGGTGAGTTTCAATTGAAGAGGCCTCTCGTCTTAATCGTGCAAGCAATATATATAGTGCAACACAAGCGTGTTATGCTCAATGCAACTGATGGTTGCATACATGCAAGCTCATGTTATTTCAGGACGTATCTAATCGATCGAAATCGATCATCGAAAATGTAATTGATTAATCGATCGAAATCGATATTACTCGATAGTTGTCGATTAATTAGTTAATTTAATCGATTAAAATCGATAATCACAACTTTTTTGGCACATCGATGGAGATCGAAACCAAAAACGTGATCTGAACTTATCATAACACTGCGTGACACTTACCTTCAAGCCTACCTGTTGATAAAGGTGACGTTACTTTCTGCTTTCTTCAGTGGTAGCGACGTTTATTTATTTTATTTTTATTTTCACCAGGATCACCGCAATATTTCGGCAAATTTTAGCCCAGCAGTCCTATGGTGCCGTGTACTGTATTATGAAATATAACGAAAATCGTAATAACAAACATGACTTTAATTGTGAAGGCGGAAACGGCAGTTTCGTACCAGTTGCGGTGTTTATCTTTAGATCCTTTTCCGTTTCAAAAATCAGCAAAATTTCAGTAATAAAAATCCTATAGTCAATCTTAAATACGTGTATTAAAAGGGAATGAATGTTTATCAGTTCAGTTTGGACTACTGTGTATTAGTTCGAGTGTGTTGACTCATTCTAGCGTAAAACTGCGAACTTTATGAAAGAGAATCTTTGTTCATTTCTTTTCGATATTTGTCGAACAAATCGATAAAATCGATAGTTAATTATCGAAATCGATCAAAATCGATAATCACAAAAAAAGCGAGTGATCGATTTCCATCGATTTCCCATATTACTCGATTAATTAGCATCGATTTCGATCAATTACGATCGATTTCTATCGAGTATCGAAAATATCGATTAGATACGCCCTGGTTATTTCGTTGATGAGTAGGACACAAAAAATAAATGTTTAGATCTCTAGCAAGGCAGCGAGAAAAGAAGCTGAACACTGCAGGGTAGATTTTGTGTAATTTTTCAAGTAAAGATGAGGTTAGTATATGGTTTAAGATCATCAATTTTTTAATAAATGAATACAGCAGTTATTTTGAAACTATGTGTATCCAGCATGCAGTGACTATACTACTATTAGAGCATTTTCATTATTGTTAAGTAACTAATTTGTTTAATCCTTGATTAAATTTGCAGCTCATTGAAAAGCATGGTTATGAAGCAGAGCGTCATTTGTTTCGTTGTTTATTTTCATTCATTGACTTCGCTGGTGATGGCAAAAATAATGGCAAGGACTTTCTACAGGTGATTATAGTTTAGATCACATGGTTAGGTAGTTGGGCAACTTTTTTAGCCAATTCATAAAATTAGAAATATTTTTGTGTTTTCTTTCTTTCATTTTTGGATTGATTTGATCAGTTGTGTCTGTACCATGTATACATCAAAAGGACCTTACTACCAGTGGCTTCTGTACATTGTCTAAGGCTGTTCCTTAATCTGTTTGAAACAATTAGGTGCCAGTTTTTGGCTTGGTTTTCACAGTTCTTCTCTTAGTGTCCTTTGGACAGTAATAATTGCTTCTTCTTTTCATCATGTGATTCTGTAAAGGGTTAATTTGCTCATGTTGCAGACTCTGATAGCATTTATCCCTTGTACAACTGCAGTTGCCCTATTGGGTACAATAGACTCTGATGATATGCATTAGATTGGATTTGCCCTAGGAGCACCCCCCCCCCCCTTATCTCAAACAGGCATTGGATGTTATCAAGGGCCAAGCACCAGGAAAATTGACTGTCTGTGAGGATGATTTTGCCGGCCTGGGTTGACAATCAGTTCAAAACGTTTTGCCTGCCTGAAAACCAATTGCCTTCCTGCTGAAAATGTTATGAAATCCCTGTGTTATACTGTTCTCTGCTTTAAAAAGGAATCTGATGATTTAACTGGCAAACTTCCATTTGGCACTTACATGATTGACTGGAAAGTCAATACAGGTCTGCACAAACTCTTGGGTTTTCAAATTACATGTACTTATCTTTTCTATCTGTATGCTGATATAAACTATATCTTACTTATTATTAACCGCTGCCTCGCTAAAGTGGAAGGTGAGTGCCTGGGATATCCAGGGGCTTCCACTGTGGCCAGCGGATAACCGTTCCTAGAAAAGCCCCAAAAACACAGCAGCGCGAGCTGCTAGAAGACATGAACCGCAGCAGCGCGAGCTGCTAGAAGACACGAACCACTACTTGATATGTAAAGCAAACACACTGAAACGAAGCTGAAACAAAGCTAAGAGGAGCCATGTGAGCCTGCACTTGAATACGTAACTGCTGGTCAAGAAGGAATGCCCGCTACCTCGTGGCGGTTAACAGTCTATGTTAAGTATCATTTAACTAAATTTAACCGCTGCCTCGCTAAAGTGGAAGGTGGGTTCCTGGGATATCCAGGGGCTTCCACCGTGGCCAGCCAGCCCCTAGATAGAATACTGCTCCCATGGCTGGCAAATCCCTGCAAGCCAGCCATGAGCCCCCATTCTATGCTAAAGGAACCCTCCGACCAGGCCACCGGACTGGGTTGGAGAGAAGGAAAATGACTCGTGGCTGGGGGAAGCCATGGTCCCGAACTCGCCAAAGTTCCGAGGCACCCTAGGCCAGGAAAAGGAGGGAAAATACGGAAAAACAAATGGACGGTACCTTAAGACAGTTGGCTTGCCACGCCTATGATAGTGTTGACTGGAGTACGAATGTACAGGTGGTAAGCGTCACTTGACCATTGACCGAGGGTTTTGATGAGAATGGTTGTGCACAGAGAGATCGAGTGAGCGATGAATGATCCGCATCAAGTCATTTGTAATGGGTTGATGTTTAGGCTGGTTTGAACCTTGGTAGCGCTTGATGCCCCGCAGAATGCATTGTAGCTGGAGGCAGCCAACAAGGGGGTCGGGCAGACCTTTGTCAATGTGAAATGATCTAACAGCTGACTGGTAAACCTTACTCGAAGAATGGTGGAGAGTATCCACAATATGAGTGCAGAAACATATGAGCGTTTCCTCGCTGGTAGGAAGTGCTGATCCAGATAGATGGAGGCAGTTATCCTGAACACGGAAGGTTACGAAGCGATGTTGAGCCGATGAATAGGCCTGCCATGTTGACAGAGCAAGACCCTGAGTCAGGTAGAAACAAACAGTCCAAGAAGAGTTATTGAGGGATCATGGTCTGGTGGAGGGCTGCGCGAGGGGCCAACTGACGAAAGCGCTGAAACTGAAAACGAGAAAGTGCATCAGCGATGGGGTTGCACTTTCCCCTAACTGCGGAGTCTGTGAAAGAAAAGGAGTGATGAGCCGCTAGGAGACAGAGGTAACGAACCAACACCATTATGTCGGAGGCCCCTTGTCTTGCCAGACAGCAGGATTTCTACCACTGAGCTGTTGTCTGAAAGGAAATTGACCCTCTTCGATGACCAAAAGGGGCCCCATACATAGGCTGCAATCACAAAGGGAAAAAGCTCCTTGTACTCAATTGACTGGGAGGCCTGTGAGGCTAGCCAGGAGCCTGAGAACCAGTGATGTTGGAACAAAGAGTTATAACTAAGGGCGCCTGAAGTATCTGATGAAACCTCAAAATCTGGGAGGGGAGCCCATTGCAGGTACTGAAGAAAACTACAACCGTTCCACCAGGTGAGATCGAGAAAGAACTCCTGGATGACGCCAATAGGATGATCATCACAATGGAAGGCGCACAATACGTTAATCATCCGGCGTAAGAAGGAGGGACCTTGGGGGAGCACCTTGCAGCCATGCTGGAGATCGCCAATTAGCGACTTGAGGTCCTTCTGATTGCAGCAGCGCTTGCAGATGTACTGTTAAACTTGTCTTTTGGAAGACGAGCCTGCAAGAGTAATGAATCTAGTTCAGTCCCAAGGACAGTCAAACATGTAGAAGGGCCTTCGAATTTGTCTGGGTGAAGAGGGATGCCAAGCTTAGAAAAACAACTGATGGAATCATCCAGATTGTGTTGACAAGTAGAAGAGCCAGGTGCTCCAAGGGTATGAAAGTCGTCTAAATAATGCATCAGGAAGGAAACATCATAATTCTGTTTTGCAATCCATTCAACAAGGTCAGCAACACAAGTGAAAATGAAGGGAGCAGACCGAACGCCAAAAGGAAGTACCCTGTCCACGTAATAGGTTCCTTGCCATTTCATGCCCAATAGTGGACGATCCTCTGGGTGGACGGGTATGATGTGGTAGGCATTCTGAACGTGAAACTTTGCCATCAGGGTGCCCCGCCCAAACTTCATAATGCCCGCAATTATGTTGTCCACCTTCCTGTATTGGAGGGGAGTAATCCTCGCCTGCAATTCAATCAGTGATGCTATGACTAGCTGGGCTGCACAAGTCCAGCATGAGGCGCCATTTCCGTGGCTGATTGCATTTGGGGATAGCACCAAGGAGACTGACATGGAGACTGTGAAAAGGAGGTTGAAGAAAAGGGCCTGCCACCTTACCCAGTTGAACTTCCGTGTATAGGTAGTTGTCGATGACCTGAGGTTTGGCAAGAGCTGAAGCCATGTTTCCTGCTGCTGACTTAAGGGAAATATAGTGATTGAAGCCAAGGTGAAAACCAGGACGTAAACCCTGAATGACGTAGGCAGCTTTGTTGGGATTTGGAAAATTTACGAAGTTCAAACTGGGAGCGGGATCGGGCTCTGCGTGGAAGGCAGTGGGGCCATCGGATGTTTGGATGGTCTCCATTGCATGATTCACATGGGTGACGAAACCGGCACTGCCCGGGCCAGCAACGTGGCAGTATTGGCTAGAATGAGAGTTGCCTGATAAAGCAGGTGCCACAGTAGAGGAAGAAGCTGGCAGTGGTGCAGGGCCTAGTGAAGATGATGAAGCAGATGGAGATATAGTATGGAAGTTATATAGATCAGCATTCATGCGAGACCAATCTGTAGAACCCAAAGCCACCGCTTCCTTCCTGAATGCGATGTCCTAGTGGAGCCAGGATTTGTCGTGGAAATGCTTTGCTGTCTGGATAATCAGCAACTTGTACTGGGAGAGGTCTGTCCAGCAGGAAGGAAAAGAGTGGCAAAACACTAAACAAAAGATTGAGAAAGCCTCTATCCAGGTCACAATGTCCATTATTTCAACCCGCTACTTGGTACCAGTAACTAAAAGCTTTTCTTCCAGGTAAGCCTGGGGTTCCACATCCTGGGCCTTGATATTATCCGACAAAAGATCAGCGAGTTCAGTAAACTGTCCCCCAGTAATTTTTGCCACCAGCTTGTAGGGGATGGGAGTGTACCCTGGACCTATTAGAAAAGCCTTTCCACGAGTGGGCGACGTGGAATAAAACACTGAAGTCCCACCAGAAGAGCCCCCGATCGTCAAAGGCAAGAACGTGGTGTGAATGGAGGAAGGTAGAGAAGACACCATAGCCAGGGAACCCAGGGTGCTGTACGTAGAACTAAAGGATGGAACATTGAGCGTACCTGACGGTGTAGAAGACTGGCCGTGAACGATGGAGGGCACAGATGATGGTGCCAATATTGAATTGGACACTGTAAACGAACCAGAAGACATGGTCGAACTCTCCCCCGTCACTGCTCGCGAAGGGACGATAGAAGAGCGAGTAAGGAGTCCGCCAAGGCCCTCGAAATTGCCTGCGAGAGAGCGTAGTTGTCTGGCAAAGGAACATTGAGGGATGAAGGTAACATCGTGGTGACGGTTGAGGAAGAAATCGAAGATGTCAAGCTGCTGTGAGAGCTGGAAGGTGAAGCAACGGGCAGAGTATTGGCTAGAATGAGAGTTGCCTGATAAAGCAGGTGCCACAGTAGAGGAAGAAGCTGGCAGTGGTGCAGGGCCTAGTGAAGATGATGAACCAGATGGAGATATAGTATGGAAGTTATATAGATCAGTATTCATGCGAGACCAATCTGTAGAACCCAAAGCCGCCGCTTCCTTCATGAATGCGATGTCCTAGTGGAGCCAGGATTTGTCGTGGAAATGCTTTGCTGTCTGGATAATCAGCAACTTGTACTGGGAGAGGTCTGTCCAGCGGGAAGGAAAAGAGTGGCAAAACACTAAACAAAAGATTGAGAAAGCCTCTATCCAAGTCACAATGTCTATTATTTCAACCCGCTACTTGGTAGCGGGCAAAGGAACATTGAGGGAACATTGGTTGTCTGGCAAAGGAACATTGAGGGATGAAGGTAACATCGTGGTGACGGTTGAGGAAGAAATCGAAGATGTCAAGCTGCTGTGAGAGCTGGAAGGTGAAGCAACGGGCGGAGTGAAGGTTGGCATGCTATTGTTTGTCGCCCTAGGCATTGTACGCTTTGAGGAGAAAAAACTGGGGATGAATGCTGATAACCGTTGCTAGAAAAGCCCCAAAAATGCTAGAGACTCAAAACATTGCAGCGCGAGCTGCTGGAAGACACGAACCGCAGCAGTGCAAGCTGCTAGAAGACTGATTGATTGATTGATTGATTGAAGACACACACTGCAGCAGGGCAAGCTGCTAGAAGAGACGAACTGCTACTTGTTATGTAAAGAAAACACGCTGAAATGAAGCTAAAAGGAGACATGTGAACCTGCACTTGAATACGTAACCGCTACTTGTTATGTAAAGAAAACACGGTGAAATGAAGCTAAAAGGAGCCATGTGAGCCTGCACTTGAATACCTAACCACTGGCCAAGAAGGAATGGCCGCTAGCTCTTGGCGGTTAACTATGTTAAATATCATTTAACTAAATTTAAATCTTTTTCCTTTGGCAACTTAAAGGGGCAGTGTCACGAGGATTTTGCAGTTTTAGGTCAATTCTGTGCTAAAATCATTACTTTGAGGTTTTCCTCATAAACAAAATGCTTCTGTAAAGCTACGACAAAGATGTCAAATGAGTTTTATCAGAGAGGACTAACCCTAATAAATTTCTTGAGGATTTTTTGAAGACACGGCATCAAATTTTGAAACAATTGGCCAATCTTTTCAAGTTTCAATCCATTTTCAGGGTGAGATGAAAATGAAAAGATAAGGCTGCCCTTTGGGCAAGCTGTTACTTGAGATTACTAGCCCGAAGGTCTGAAATTAAATTGTTTATAAAGAATAATTAGATTTATTTAATTATGCAAAATACAAGTAATGATGCCAAGCATAGAAACTAATTCTTCGTATATATTTGATTCTTGAATGTCACTTTTGTTTTAACTTCAACCTCAAATTAAACAATGTAACAGAAACGACCAGTTTTTACACCTGACCACCAGAAGTTGCAGTTACAACTTACATCAAAATTTTGTGGACGAGAATTCCAAATACAGTCATGTGATGTAATCTTGTGATGTAAAACATTGTCAATTTATATTGCTTAAGGCTTTCAATAGATTCGCTAGTGTATTAACTATAAAACAGTTGTACACTGAGCTATAGGAAACAATTCAGTTCCTTGTTTGTACTGCTAACATGAGCGTGGTTCTCGGAATGAACATCACCAACAAATTTACTCAAAGTTTGAGAATACATCTATAGAATGTGTCTCGTTGTCTAAAGGGATGTTTGATCACAGGTTAGTTCCTGATAGTAGAGTTTGGTTTGTAAGCCTTCATTGTATGGTCTGAAGAGTGCATTTGCATCAAGTCTGACAGGGTGTTCTGACCCAAAGTTGTTTGGAGATTTATACACTGGTTCATTACAGAGAAACCTCGCTCACACTTTGCTGTTGAGGGAGACAAGGTGAGCTTCAAGTCCAGTAAAATGAGACAATACTTGACGTCATCAGGTCTTGAGAAAAGGAAGTTAGAGAATACATCATTTGGGCTGATAGCCTTATGCCTTACTAGCCTTGACCGCAAAGCAACTTTATACAAGTGAAAGAAAAACAATGCAGGCCGGCGGTCGGCCACTCTCTTTGGGACTTCAATTAGTGTTACAAGAAAATTCGTCCACGTCTTGCTTTGAAAAAAATCACATTCAACAGGAAGTTAACACAGTAGCATTGTAATTAATTTTTTCTTCCTTGTGTAGAACTCTCTTCTACGACCTGCGCTTCTGTCAAATGCCATGAAGTTGTGAAACGCTGCCGTCGGCCGAGTGCAATTTGCATATAGTTAACGCAGCTGTATGACAATTGTTTTGCTTTGTAAGACCAGAAATTTTTTGTAAATTGCAAATGACTGCTTCAGAGTAAAATTTCATTTAAACGTGGGCGAAATAATAAAGAAAAAATAACCTCTGAACTTGAATGGGTTCGTTCCTTCGATGTTTACATATTACCCCGTTGACGGTGAAAAAATTAATACTATAAATTTATGGAAATCACAACACAGTTATTTTTGTGAATGTCATGAATGTTGTGATCGGTCAATTAAACCACCACTGTAATCTGAAGTCTGTCGACATTCCATGGAGTAAATTCTCTTAAAGCTGACAAACTCTTCCAGACCTGGCGACGTTAGCATCTGATAAAAAATAAAAAATAAAAACACGCAACTTGATAACGGTACCAGGTCTGCTATCTTTTCTTCAAGCGAGTTTTTTCTTGTTTTTTAATTTTACACAAAGTGGGCCTTTTTCGTTGTAATAATGAATTGGCAGCCTCAAATTAATTATAGAAACAAGAATCCGGA
>CM042746.1:4800158-4812521 GCA_022496165.2 Catalaphyllia jardinei
ACCTCAGCCAATGTCATCTACTGTATAACTTGCACCCTTTGCAAAAAGTTATATATCGGCGAAACAGGTAGACGACTAGGCGACCGATTTCGAGAACATCTTCGTGACGTAGAGAAAGACGACAATAACGCATCTAAACCGGTCGCTAGACACTTTAATCTGCTGAATCATTCTACGCAACATATGACAGTCTGCGGCCTCTCCCTACATCAAGGAAGCACAGAAAGCCGCAAAACTCTAGAACAAAAATTCATTTTTCAAATCGGCACTCTTAATCCTCACGGTATCAACGAACGTTTTTCATTTAACTAATTTATTCTGTTTTTCACGTTGCCAGGCACCAACCAATAGCGTAGCTCCATACTTCTGTATATAACCACACACAACCCACAATTCCTCGATTCGCTCCGACGAAGGGCTAGCGCTCGAAACGTCAGCTTCTGAATCTCTTTACGGTGGCTAATTCACATTATCAACTCAGTTGATAAAACCAAATTATCGAATTATAATCAATTGACTTTCTATGTCCGGTTGGCTGAATGGCGAACACATCTTTGCGATTTATGACTGCGAGCAAGGCTTTGATATTCGTTGACACTTTCAGTCTCTGGAAAACGCTCCTCGAGCACAGAGTCAAATTCCTTCAAAGGCACTGTCGGAAACAAAATCAATGTAGAACGTAGAGGAATCTTGAACGTTTATATAAACTGAGAACTGCAGTACTTTGCAAACAAAGTATATCCCTGGTAGAGATCGATATAGGCAAAAGTTTACACACAAGAAGTGCAGTAACAAATATCCCCACCGTCCCCTCGGTATTGCCAATCAAACAGACCAATCGTATTTATTTGCGTGTTTTGTAAAACTATCAGCCAATCCGAGCTCGAGGGTCAGATCCTGACCCTGGCGTCTGCATGGAAGTGCGATTTAAGTCCAAGGTAACCAGAAGTTTTTCGTTCTCACCGCTTCGCGACTCGTGTTTGCCGCTTCGCGGCTCTCTCGCAGCTCCCTCATGCGGTGAAAAATCAAGAAAAACCTCTGGGACCAGGGTAGGTATAGATCGACTCTTACAAAAAGCCAAAACAGTGAGGTCACCGGGCTCGTTTTTACCGGGGTCGTTTTCGAGACAGTGCGCGTTGAAGACCCACCGATTTTTTAAGCGTTCGTTATTTTAAAATGATCTAAGTTTGCAACTGTCAGCAATAAAAGAGCTGCATTAGTGAAGTGTAAATCAGGTAAATGTCCTTAGTTCAAAACGACAAGGATATTAAATAGATGTTTGCAGCTGATGACGTTCCTTGAGTAAGAACAGGCTTGAAAAAGAGTGCATTTTAGCCTAGCCCGTCGTTCGAAGAAAACTTGGTCGCACGAGAGCAGAGAAGGAGAAATATTTGTAACTACATAAGTACAGTTTTTTCCCTTTTTTTCCGTTAAAATGGAGAAAATCAGTAAAGGAAGTGATCTATGCAAAGAAAAGTGGGGGTCACCGACCATCTAAGAGAGCAAACTCTGGGTGAAGTGAACGCAAGGGTTAGTACCAAGCCCTACGCGCGCTTTATGAATGACGTGGCGTGATATTGCAACGTGAATTTCGTGCGTATAATGAGGATGCGCAGAAACAGTGAGTGAAAACGTCCCTAAATTGGAAATGAAAAGAAAAAAGATGCTTCGCGCGAGGAAGGTGTAGTAGTCGAGACGTTTTTATTTTCAAATACTTGTTTCCGTTCCTGAGGCGAACTTCACCAAACAAACGTTATGGTAATGTGAAAGTGTAGATTGTTAAGGCGGGGGTAAACATGAATAGGAGTGAAATTTGAAGTAATATTAAAAGGGAATTGTGAGGATTAAAATGGATTGGGAACACTACCAGACAGTTGAGACCCCCTCGAAAAAGAGCCCCAGGTTGGTAGGGGACTGTTTGGTATTCGTCTACTAATTCTTCACTTCAAATTTCAAATCCATCAAATCTTTAGCATTTTATATTTTCCTCAATTTAACCTGTCCTTTGAGAAATAATATCTCTTTCTTAAAATACCCAAAATCACCCAAAAATTTACACAAAACCGCCAAACGGTGGTTAATGAAATAAGCATAGGGATTTAGCGTCGCTTGAAACGTGACCGAGATATTGGCAGAAAGACCGTGTTAGATGACGTCAAAGCAGCCTTCACGTTTACCCCCCGCCTTATTCTGAATTTCTCAAGGACAAGTGCCTTTTTACCCTGAATTATACTGAGCTCGACAGCAGTGCAGCTGTATTTAATTGGCCATTGTAATTGAAAAAAGGTCGAGTTACGGGAGCGTTTCAGTTAATGGCCATAGATGGACTTTGACGATAACGCAAGTTTTGCACTGCGGGCAGACTATTTTGATAACCACGTTTTTGAAGTACTGATGTTAATCAAGTAAGGCAATCAATCATATCCCAGCTCTTTTTGCCACTGAGTGTAAAACTTGTCATATGAAAATGAGTTTTCAGTAAAGTTCATTTTCATGCAAATCAAAACATTTTCATGTAGATACGGATATCTCGGCAGGATTCGTCGCGAAACAGAGGCAATACACAATTTGGAAATAGCCTATCTCAATATAAATAAACAAATTCGTTTTCTCGGCATGGGCTCTTGTGAGAAACGAAATTTTCGGGTTATCTTTTCTTGCTTTCCGTTTGCTTGCAGCTGCTTTTAAGACTTTAAAAGCACCGTTAGCTACGATATCATCTATAGGAACTACTAACAGAAAAACCTCCTGCGAGCAGCATTTTTAAATGTTGCTCTCAAGCATTATTTTTTGTTTGTAGTTGCTTTAGATGGTATCGTAGCTAACAGCGCTTTTCATGTCATTTTCACTCACTTATTGTGAACTATATTGTTTCTAAAGAACGTAATATTTTTAAATCTAGGTAAAAGTACATCTACTTTTACCTATTAAATATAACATCAATAGGCAACATGGGGGCCAACTAGGAAACCGAATGGTTTATTTGGCCACCATGCTCAGCTCTTTTACTTAATTCAATAGAAACACCGTTTAGCAACTACAAATGTCTGTAATTTAGTGAGTAACTACATCAAGAGGAATGACTTGCAATAGGACTTGTTTAGTTGCAGGTGTGCTGTTCGACTTAGTATGCGTAATGTTTTGTTGTTTTCAAATTCAACAATTCATTAATACTCTCTCATCGAGGTTCAAAACATTTTTTATCTAAATTACGTGTTTTGAATTGCCTCGAGATTGATCATCTTCAATTACCCATTCTTTAGATTCCTGTTTTGGGTTTTGCAAATTTCATTTGACGCTGACATCAGTAATATCATTTACTAGATATTAAAGGAAGTATTTTGACGTTTTGTTCTGTATTTGTTTAAATTATGACGTATTTAAAGACTGGAAAGTGTTTGGCTTTCTCGTCGCCGATCATGGAATCAATCGGCAATGTCAGTTGAACCTTATACATCAGAAGTGCAAGATAATGGGAAGGCTTAGTCGAGGAATACCGCTTTGACTTCTTTATTTATCACAAATTTACAGTATGGGAAAAATCTTGACGTCGAAACCCGTTTTCCTTCGTGCGCCGAGAAAAGGGAATTGATTTTTATGAATAATCTTCTGCTCGAACCGTTATCATGAAGAGATCTTCGTGTGAAGCCGTGCAGCAATATGTGCCCTCACACACGGAACTTAAAGATCTTCGTTGGACGTTTTTCGTTAATTGTGTTTTCAACATTTTTCTGTCCTATACAACAGTCATGTTGAACGCTGTAACTATCCACGCGATAAGAAAAACTTGGTGGTTGCCAAAGCCTTTGAAAACAATGCTTCTGAGTCTCGCTGTGTCTGATCTCGGTGTGGGTTTAACGGTGCAACCATTTTGTATCTCGCTTCTCGTCAAGTGGTTACAGCGTGTTAATCCAGGCTGTGCCGCTTACAGGTTGTTTTTCATGGTTATGAGCTTCTTTGCCTTAGCCTCGTTCTTTGGTGTTTTTCTCATAAGCTTGGACAGATTCTTGGCCATTCATTTGCACCTCAGATACCGGGAACTTGTCACCCACAATCGCGTTGTTGCTGGGGTGATCTCTGTGTGGATTGTCAGTGCAATTCTCTCCTTTATAACAGTGTGGTATCCCAGCGAGAGCTCTTTGACTGTGTTTTCTGTGGGCGTTCTTTGCATTTTCTTTACCACATTAATTTTTGGCAGGATTTTTGTAGTTTTTCGACGCCACCAAGAACAGATTCAAGTGCTGCAAGTGCGGCAAGGAGCACAGAATAGTGACATGGCGAATTTCGCGAGTCTTTTGAAATCTGCAGTCGGCATATTCTACATATATGTCGTGTTAATGCTTTGTTATGTGCCTCGAGCTTTCAGCTTGGTCGCAACAGAAATCTCTGAACCAAATACAGCTTTAAAAGCGTTTTTGATTTGCTCGTGGACACTGGTGTTTCTTAATTCATCTCTGAACCCGATAATATACTGTTGGAAGATGAGACACATTCGATGCGCTATCATGAATATACTGCGAAACATGTCTTGGCGACGCAGAAGTGTCTCTTTTTGCAGGGATAGGGCCCGCACTTCAAGTGAATTCACGACTGCCCTTTAATACAAATTTAAAGCTGGCACAAAGAGTTTATTGACAGGGATGGCGTAATCAGAAGAGCAGGGAGGTGTTAGAGAGTTAGAGAGGGGTAGGTAAATATTATTATGGACGCTTATTTGAATTCAGCTTTAGTTTATATCCAAAAGGAAACTGTCACATCAATGTCGGAAGTGCTGTATTTAAGAAAACACAAGTAGACGTAGTTGTTTCGCCTTTTAGTCAGCTGCATTTTGTTTTAGCCCAGACGTTACACGATGGGTAAGGCACGTAGGGGATTATACCACATTCAAAAAGAAAACTGTCACATCAATGTGGGAAGTGCTGTATTAACGTACACACAAATGGACGTATTTTTTTCTTCCTTTATTTAGCTGCGCTTTGTTTGAAACGCAGAAGCTACACAATCGGTTAAGCACTTAGGGTTATATACTTCTAAAACGCGAACAGCAAAACAATTCGAGCGATATATCAGGCTATCATTATATCAAGCTGAGAAAAATATGTTAAGTTTTGTGTGTCATTGAACGGGAAATTTCAATGTAAATGCAGTAAATGTGGTCTGTTTTGTCCATTATCACCCCCAAATAACTAATCGTTGGCAGTAAATTAACAATCTATAAATGCATTGTAATACAACCTGTTCATTTTCTAACGATCGCTACTAATCACAAGATCTTTTAAATCCATATGGAATCTAGACGGAAAGAGTTTTAATTTAAATGTCACACCAAAAGATGTGAAATGCAAATATAATCTTAAATCAAAGTTTAAGCCCATAGGCTTAGTCAGATTTCGATCTTAAAAACCGGCAGGTTTTTTTTTCGGATTTTGAGCCATTCGTTGTCTTCTGTTTGTACGTTATTTCGCTGTAGGCGATTAAAAGCTTTCGTTGTTTGCATGACGAATAAAGAACTTTTTCAATAACACGAGAATGGTGTGAACTGCGTAAGTACAAACGAAATGCAGATATGACTATTGTAGTTGTTATGGCCTCTGTGTTGGCGGCACTGCATTGCTTTACCAACTGAGCTATGAGGACCCAGCCATTGCAAGCAGGCCATTTTGCGGAGTTCACAACATTGAATCTAATTTAATGAGTCCAGTTTAGTGATTACAATGAATACGATCGTCCCATCTTCAATTCATAACAGCATTTTCGTCTCATATCGATCTCTTTTGAAAACGCATCAGAAAGTATCCTTAGGCTTAGGTAAATTAAACAGAGGCTATCACACCGATATAGCTAAAAATTGCCGAAAACTGTCGTAATTCTATTTCGAAATAGAATGTTATGTTTAAGTACAAACAAGCGCATCCGTACAATACTAGATATGCAACTCAAAAAAACTAATATAAGCCACATGTAAGGACGAACACTGGCAAACAGATGATTTCATCCAAAGCTATTGATCTTTGGAAGTCTATCCCACAATACCTTAAAGATTTGAATGCGTACACTTTTTCCAAAAGAGTAAAAAATTTCTTACTCTCAGAGCAATATTCAAAGTAATCTGTCTCTTGAAATTAAGCATTATCTTTCGATTTATCCACCATACCTCTATTACTTTAATTCAGTACAATTATTATTTTTAACTATGTTCTATGTTTCCGCCTTCTTTCTGTTTCCTCGCCTGTATTAAATATAACATCAATAGGCAACATGGGGGCCAACTAGGAAACCGAATGGTTTATTTGGCCACCATGCTCAGCTCTTTTACTTAATTCAATAGAAACATCGTTTAGCAACTACAAATGTCTGTAATTTAGTGAGTAACTACATCAAGAGGAAATAAATTGAATTGAATTGAATTGAATTGAATTAAAGAGATTCGGAAGCTAAACCAAAGTAACATTGTAAATGTGCACATACATAAGCGACTTGAATACTGCTATTCTCTCTATTGATTTATTCTACTACGATTTTATTACGCCAAAAAAAGACAATGAGCTTCAATCAAGCAGCGTTCAACCACCATTAGCCATAATGGGATCGTAATTTTAATTTTCAAATTGATTTTATTGAATCGATATTTCTTCTTTTCCTTTAAATTTACTGTTTCTTAGTTTTAATTTGCATATATAGTTTGCATCTGAAATAAATAAAGTATGTATAATTGAAAATAGCCCAAAGAAAATACGGTGCTGATTGGTTAAAAATCGTGTTTCTATCAGACAATTAGATGATGAGCTCGAGATTTCTGTCACGCATAGAAATCGAGAGCGAATGATCTGATTGTTTTAGAACAAATCTACCAGTCATTCAAAACTTTATCTATATCCTTTTCACAGACACCTCGAAAACGCAAAGGAGCGGCCGTCATTTTGATAACAAGCGCGTACTGCTACGCTACTCACTATCTACAACAGTATAGATAGTGAGCAGCGTAGCCAATCAGAGAACGGCATTCGTGATAGAACGCTAACCGGGCGCGAGCATCCTGAACAAAAGGAACGAACTGGCGACTGCGTGCCGACATACAAGCAAGTACTTGATAAAACATGCTTGAATGATCACCGTGTAAAAAGAACCTTAGCTGATGTGTGTCACGCGCCTGACGAGAGAAGGCCACCAGGCCCTTTCGAAACAGTTCTGTAGTGTAATGTTTTAATTTCTCCTTTCCTATACAATTAATCATATAGCTCCACAACTGTAGAGCACTCTGCGACTCAAGGATAAGATTTCTACGTATTTATACTAAAACTCGATAGAAACACGGTACATATTTTCTATTTCTCAAATTATACCTTTTGACATTGTCGCTTTTAAACGCTTTTAAACATTTGCAGGACAACCTCAAAATTAACCAATCTCAAAAGAGATTACAAGCGTGTTGTCTTTCTTGTGGTCTGTCACCTTACATGCTGTATCTGTTTAATTTGATAGCTGTTGTCCTGAGAAGGCAATTAAGTCCAGAGGATCCCTCGCCTTTTATTCCACCGTCGGAAGGTTTTCTAAGGTGCGTAACCAATGTCACTGTCCAAGTAGAAGAATTATTCCCGTTTCTAACCGCCGTGATATGGGACCTATACGATAGTGTCACACAACGAACAGGTACTTTAGGATTAGCCAATGATTTGCAGCTCAAATCATCTGAACATTCGTCAAAATGTATTGTGCTAAATTGTTGTTATATTCGAAGTGTTTTTCATATTAAACTGACCATCAATTGTTAACCTCAGATGAACAAATAGATTCCATGTTGATTTCCGTCTGGTCAGTAATAGATCACAGAAAAACAAGTGGCACACGAGGCGATAGCTCAGTGTGTCACTGATGTTCTTACTACAATTTGACGTCTTCTGTGATCTATTACTGAACAGACACACGACAACATGGAATTTACCCATTTATTTTATAAAGAAACAAAAAAGCTCTTAATGTCGTTATCTATGCATCTGCATGTCCTTCAATTGATCACAAGCACGAATCTATTGACTCTGTTCTTGTTTGCTTTTAGTTTCTCATCAAGAGCGTGTACCACACAGCAGCATGCACAACAGGTTTGGTGTTGAATGTTAAAATTGTGTTTAATGTTGAATGTTTGTGGTGGTCAAATTAAGTTCATGATAAGTTCGACATCTGACTCAACTAAAGCAGACGATAGAACGTGTTGGTCGATCTAAATTCGAATTAGGTTCGACGTTTGACCCATCGGTCGAGCTTTACCCGTTTGGATCGTGTCGAAGCAAGTTCTCAAGCATCCCGTGCACTTAAACTGAAAGAAGGGTTTTTCAAAGCTATCTTTTTCTCCTCAGGCTGGGAAGTTTCTAATATCTGAAGTGCACACGGTGCTTGCAAGGTTCCTGAAAGATTGTGACGCGGATCAGTTGGTGAGAAAAGTGTATCGTAGCCTTATTCACACAGCTGGGGATCGTAATAGTGGAAGGAGTAGAGATTCAAACCGGTTAGGGCTTCTTTGTCGTGTGGGGACCGAAGGAACACAAACCTGGGCATTTTTGTTTGCAGGGGCCGGGGGAAGGAGGGATGATATTTAAATAGAGAACAATAATTATTAATCCAGAAAACATACTCTTGATAGTTATTTGCAATGAGGTCTGTTTCTTCCTTAACTTTTTTTATTTTGCTGTCTCTATTTCGCTGCGTTGATGCTCTAAGCTGAAAGACCATCATTACGCCATCACGTTATCTTAAAGACTTGAATGAGCACTTACAAACTACTTCCTGCCCAAACAGATAATGATATTCCCCGTGTTAGTTCATCACATCGGACAGTTCTTTGAAGACTCTACCGTGTACAGAGCGCTGCTGGACGGGTGAGTTTTTTTTCCCACAGGAGCCCAGGAGCCCGGTAGTTTAGTTTGGTTGTCTCTCGCTCGCAATCCATCTCAGTCTTCCCATAAACATCCCTGTTTCGTTTGTTTGTCAATTTGGTCATCGCTAGAAGTATCTTTCCGCGTATCGTAACATTAAATAGATAAATGATATGGGAATAATCAGTAATACTTCCACGGATTGGCAAGACAAGACAAGACAACTTTATTACTTTCTGCACATGATACAGTGGACTATTCGTGCACTGGCTCCGGATGGAACTGGAATGTTTAAAGTGTTTGTCTTTGCTGAGGGAAGAAAACGGGAGAACTACGAGAAAAGCTCATGGAACCAGGACGAGAACCAAGACGACATACGTATGACGCCAGCTCTGGCAAATCCGGGCCACACAGCGTAGATCCTTTCATGTACATGTACTGACGAAGATTCTATTTTTACGTGTCGTTGAACAACTGCTATAATTAAATATTTTACATGAATCTTCCGTTGCTTGGCCGCAACGCTGTCTTTGAAGTATAAGAGATTCTGTGGAAATGCTGCAAATATTTACTACGGTGACTTAAAATAGGACAACTCTATTAATAAAGGTGACATATGTTACCTTACTGTTTCGTCTGATTTGTCGGTGGATTGTTGAGTCGAGTTGTTTAGAACCATGGTTAGCGAGGCGTTTCGTTCTGTTAAGTAAATAGTTAGTTTTGATATGTTTTTGTTATTATGCGAGTAACAGTCCCACGAGAGCCTGGAAGATGAGACTCGCCCCATGTTCTCGTTTCTAAAGTTGCTGATGAGCTTCATTCTTATGTCTCGCTGTTAGTAATTCTGTTAGTATTATTGTCTTCCTAGCTTGTACATTATCTTATACCGGGTGGAGGAAGTGCACATGCAAGGGGATGTAGGGTAAGAATGTTTAAAAATTTTTTTCATATTTAATTTCCAGCCTAGATAGTATTTTTACATTTAAAAAACAAATCTTAAAGTCAGTGGTATCGATAAACAACAGGTAAGTTGGATCTTGCGTAAGGGGAAGAACATAAGAATGTACGCAGTTGAAAATATCTCGCTGTTGCAGCCTTGCGTTTAATCATGGGTGTCTTATGATTTTCAGAGAAGAATTGCATTCACTGGTACAGTCGTATTTGGATTTCTCTCTTCTTGGTCTAGCAGATGTGATTAATACAAAGGTACTCAATTCACAGCTAGTTCAGCTCAGTTCAGTTCATTTTATTTGCCTATTCTATTCTAGCTCCTTCACACGATCGTTTACAATTTGAAAGAAAAAGCAGCAGAATTGTCTTAGAATAAGGGAGTGTCTTCATAGAGCACATAGAAGTTTTGATATGTGTTATCTGTTTGTTACCAGGAGCTGGAGTTGCAGATGGTTAGAGAGGTGTTGGAGGTGTTTGTTAGAGTGTGTATCTTTCTTGATCAACCCATGTTTCTCAGCTTCGTATTCAAAGCCATTAGCAGCAGGCTAGATTACGTAAGTAGTGCACATGTGGTTCCCTTGCATAAAATGTATTTCTTTTACATACCACTCCTTTTGAATACGGAGGCCTCATGGTTAGTGCGTTCGTCTCCAGATCGAGCTGTTAAGGTTCGAGTTTCTTGAGCAAGACACTTTTCTCTTACACCGCCTCTTTCCACTCAGTGTATAAATAGGTACCAGCGACCTTAATGCTCAGGTAACTCTGCGATGGGTTAGCGTCCCAGTCACTTCATAGTCGCTTCATGCTACAGAAACCAGGATACACTCCGGCCTGATGGGCCAACTGGCTCGACCGACCAGTTCACTCGAGCCTATTTTTTCCTTATGATAATTATCGTTGTGTAAATAGCATTTCACTTATATTCTCTCAGTGTTACCCGTATTCAGTACGTGTCACATTCTTGTCAATAATTTCGACTGCTAGCGGCTCCCTCCACTATTTGTTGGTCTCCTTTACTTATGATAGAAAGAAGCGGAGCGAAGCGAAGGAGAATAGAAGAGCGATTGCTGCGTTTAGTACCCTGCATAGCAAGCGTTTCTGTGCGGTTCGGGAGCAAAGAATTACAGGGCAATAAATGAAGCGATTAAAAGAGGGGGGAGGGAGAGGGAAGGAAGGCGACGTGCATGCTGGCTTCGATTTGCACAATAGCACTTCGCTTGCGGTTTAATCACCGAAGTTGCTAAGCGACCTGACCTGACGTCAGAGGCTTCATTAAGGGCCTGGCACCAGGCAAATTGAGCAGCTGTAAGGATGATTTTATCCACCTGGTTTGACCATCTAAAGAAAAGTTCTTGTTAGAAAGAAGTTCTGTTAAAAAAGTTTTGCGCTTTTTGCGTTTTGCCTGTTTACCTCCTAAAAAAAGTAGTGAAACCCCTGCCTGACTTAAGGGGAGTAAGTTTCTGAAGAGACTGTGGTGCTGCGTCGGTGAGGAGTATTACAAGATAATCAGTCCGGGAGAACGCCAGTTTTGGAAGAAGCGAGAACAATGGATTACGTCACGAACCATAACGTGATCACCATGGCGATGAGCATTTCAAAACATTCAAGATGGCGGCCGAACGCGGGGGGATAGGAGTAAAAGCATTTGGCTTTCATTTCGACTCTTCTTTGCGGAGTTATAGGAAAAGTCGTTATATACGGAAAATAACCATCCTTCTGCTAGAATATAACATGCACCTAGAGCTCATAGCATTAGCAATGTCGATGCTACTGGTATAAAACCAACGTTCATTCCACGCATGCGCAAAGGTCACGCCGAAGATCTGCCAAGTTTACGCCAAGATGTTTGCATCATTCATCCAACAACTAGATTATTGAAGTGATTCCTGAAATCAAATTTGCAATAATGAAATTCTTAATTCACCCGTGAGAGGAACGCTTGACCTGTTTTCACTGTAAGTATTGCGTGACTTGAACGGAGTGCAGCCTGGCTACGTAATCTCAAACTTCAAACAGGTAAACAGTTTTTCAAGTCTTCGCCAGTTTATTAGATGTTTTTTGAAATTCGTAATAAGAGATTGTTTGTGTTTGTTTGCAGTTATTTGTCTCGTAAATATTCGGTTTGGTTTAGCCTGGTTAAATGTTTAAAAGTCAAATGTGATGTAGTGTTTCTTATAATCCACAAAGTGCAAAGCCAACGTCATGTGGTCTTCGACCGTTGTAGTTTTTCCTTCGGATTCTTTAAGTCATAGATCGATGAACATTTCCTGAATAAATCAGTGATTTTGTTTTAAGTGTGCCACTTTCTGTTTTTTTATCTCAAGATAATCCGTCAACAGTCTAACTACTGTTTTGTCGCAGTCAGATACTAATGTTACTTACTTTTATTAGAACAAAACTCGACATTTTTCTTAATTCCGTGGGCAAAAAATGAAATATACTTGTGAAATTGTTCACTCTACACTAGAAGATAAAGGCTTTGAGGCATGGCTAGCCTGTGTATACCTTTAGTAGAAACAAGAAGAGGAGTCTGCTTGTGATG
>CM042746.1:4812621-4822621 GCA_022496165.2 Catalaphyllia jardinei
CCCCCCCCCCAGTGGCTTAACATTGATAGGTGCATTAATATAGCTGAAGTTGAAAAGGGGTTTGCAAAAAGATATACAAAGTCTGGACATTGGGACTCCAAAAGAAATTTCTCTCCCCTTTCTTCACAAAATGCTAGTTGCAAAGGTTTTCCAAAATTTTTGTGCCTGAATTATTGTGAGTGGTTCCTTCCTTTATATTGTTTGACTTCTCAAACAATTCAGTGTGATGCCTCGCATTGTGAATGCAGGCGCTGCCTATGAACTCTAAATTTCTGAAGGCCCTGTATATGCGCCTTTCAATCTGGGGCAGTGCTTAAATGTGACATAGCTAGATCTAGTAGCTGTGGTCACTGGTGGTAGTCTCACTGCTTACAAGTTGTAATATTCAAACCCCATCAAATATTCAACATGTTCAAAGAAGACAAATGAGATTGAGGAAAAAAATGTTAACTCCTTTTTATTAAATTTTGTTATCTCTTGGACTTTTTGGAAGCCTCTTGAACATGTTGAACCTAAAAAAGAAAAACAACAGAATTAAGGCAACAGTATCTGTTATCAATAAACATAGCAATGTTAAACAAATAATGCATTGATCACAACATTTATTTCATTTGAACAAGTCTTTAAAGTTTAACAAAGAGTAAGAAGGTGTTTTCCTTTACACCTCATATATTCAAGGGAATGATTTTGTTGTAAGTTAATACCAACCTCAGTGAATTTTTCAAATATAAACATTACCTTGGAAATATTTTAACTATCTGTAGGGTGAGCATGGTGGTAGTGAGAGGGAAGGGTTGTCTTTCCATCGCTCACACTTCTTTGTAATATTTTTGGCCGTGTCACAATTTTCTTAGTGAATTTTTACTTTTCAGACCTATTGTATTTCTACTTATGTACCGTAATGACAGGACCTCTTTTGATAGTGATTATGATTATATTATTATTATTATTATTATTGTCATTGTCATTGTCATTGTCATTGTCACTGTCACTGTCACTGTCATTGTCACTGTCATTGTCACTGTCACTGTCATTGTCATTATCATTATTATTATTATTATGATGATGATGATGATGTAGGCTCCACCTCCTATCTTCTTCCCCTTGACCCATTTCTGAGAAGGATGGGGGACTTTCGTTGTTGTGGGCAAGCCTGTTACAACTCTACAAGAGGGCAGACATCACTGTATCAGTTATGAATGGCTAATCATGCCTTGCTTAATCCCAGGAGGAGGGAGGTGCTCCCAGAAAAATAAAGTGGCAGTGTGTGGCCCACTTCCCAAAACCCTTACCCTATTTATAACCAACATCTGCGATATTCCCTATCCTATTAAAGGCCTGACCAAAAATTTAAAACCCTATTTATGACCTCACCCTTCAGACCTGCATTATAATTGGTTCCCTAGTACAGACCAATGTTAAATTACCATAAACATAATTTGTGAATGGGTTTTCATTTTCTTTTTGATAATGATGAAAAAGTGGCTTCTTCAAAACATACCTGTATCAAGCCTAGAGTGATAAAACCATACCCCATTTATTACCAAAGGGTTGAAAAACCATACCCTTTGGGGCTACAAATACCCATATAGCCCATGGAAGGGAGTACCCCCAGGTGCTTAACATGCCTCCCAGGGAATTGTTAATGTGTTTTCTAAATTTATGAATTAAGATTAGAACTCACTTAGTCTTACATGCTTACCCTTTCACATTCAAGACCTTTCCTTCATCAAGTAAGTCAGCCAGTATTTCGTTCAAGAAATACTGAACTCGTCCAAATGATTCAGCTATCACAGAATAACAGACTCTCTCCTAAACAAAACTAACGAAATATAGTGTGAAAACCAAGAAAGACTCAAAGTACCCGCGATAAATTGTGTGTAAACTTCCAGTCGGTTTCCTGTCAGAAACCATTTCTTACGAAGGCAATTTTCAATACGTGGTTGCCATTTTTACTAGCTTGTTGCCACCGATGAAACTTTGGTGACACAACACTAACTTATTGTAGTTTCGAGGAAAATTAGTTTCGGTATCGAAAAAATTCGGCAATCTATTGAAAAAAGCATATAACTACATGTACTTACATTCCATGGCGGTCAAAACGGCGGCTGCTTCTTCGAAGGCCCTTCCGAAATGACAAAGATTTTATCGATTCGCTTGGCCAAAAGTTCCCAACTCTCGCTCAGGGAATGTTCGATAATGAGGCTTTGAAACTCCCGGATATTTAACGATGGAACCTAGAATCATGCTTTTTTGAAAGCCCATATTTTCTTGCATTTATGTTTTTGCGATTTTCGCGCGAAACAATAGAATCGTGACGTCATCGCTTCTTCCAAAACTGGCGTTCTCCCGGACTGATAATTTGGTTTTATCAACTGGGTTGATAATGTGAATTGGCCACCGTAAAGAGATTCGGAAGCTGACGTTTCGATCGTTAGCCCTTCGTCGGAATGAATCGAGGAATTGTGGGTTGTGTGTGGTTTATGCCTGACTTATGCTTATTGCATCACACTTCCATAACAATTTTCAAGATGTTTCCGAGGTTTCGTTTGATGTGTTTCATTAATTTAAAAATCAGAAACTCTCCTCTTCCTTTAGCAAAGATTTGCGTGTCATGTTTTTTTTTTACTATTATTATTTTGTCATGTGTTTAGGAGCCTGACCTGGTCCGTCTTATGAGTGAAGAGGAGGGCAGCAGCAGCAACAGCAGACTGAATGAGACACCGGACTTGTTGATTCTATCCAATGATATTCCCACCAGTCCCACGGAAGAGCTTGCTATAACAGGCGAAGACGAAGATGACCCCGGTTAGTATTGCAATTTAGAAAACAGTCCTAAGAAAGCACGCGCGATGATTGGTTCATAATTGTGTTTGTATAACTCAATGGAGACACATAACTAGCGCGCGCTGTTGACTTAGTGATGGCGCGAGCAAAGAGAATTCACATTTTGATAATCAAAGTTAACAAGTTGTTTTCCTTTTTCTCGCCGCGGTATTTCTAAACGAAATAGAAAACATGTACTCCGTGTTTGTATCGAGTTATATAAACACTCGTGAAAGTTTGGGAGAACTCGAAAAAGCTGTGGAAACACTCGCCTACGGCTCGTGTTCCCACAGCATTTCTCGTTCTCCCAAACTTCCACTCGTGTTTATATAACTCCATACAAACACGGTACATGTTTTCTATTTCTTAAACACCATGGATACGTACTTTTCTTTGCGCCAGGTAGCCAATTAGGCCCCACACCATATGAATACTTGGAGGCTATGGCTCGTAACTGTAGCCAGCTAACAGGCGTCTCGTTCCCGAAGTACTCAGACTAGCTATTTGTTTTCAAGATTACAACCACCATGACTCCGTGCAGGCGCTTCTCATAGAGAAAATTGGCCATTAGTAACGAGAAGATGTAGAACTACTGATCATCTGAAAACCTCTGTATTAATTAATCCATGTTTAGTAGTTCCAAAATTGTTCCAAAGAAAGGCAACGTGACAAAGTCTTGGTGTTTTATCCCGCTGCAGTACGAGGACCAATACTAGTACGACTTCCTTCTGTCAAAACGGTCTCGTTCCAAGAAGCCTTTGAGTTGGAGCTCTGGGGACGAAATTTGTGAGACACCTGTTGATGAACAACACGCGCCTTAGGTTTGAAAAGCTTTGCACGCATTTCGTATATCATTCTTCACTACGAAGACAGATGATCATCGCAGTTATAGACACAACTTAAGCAGCTGTGAAATCAAAGCCTGAAAAAATGATCATGTCTATGTCGTCATACCTTCCTCCGCAGTTGAAATGTATGATCTTTCATATATTTGCATTCTTAACACATCTACGGGTATATTTCTGAAGATGAATGATGATACGCGTTACCTTCATTTTGTTTGGTGCTTAGATGCTGGTCGTTTAATGCAGGAGTCAGTGGCTCTGGACGCGTCACATGAAAGCAGTCGAGGTACAACACGGCTACCCAGTCCAGAGCTCAGCGCTGATAATGAGGAGTTTTCTGACTGGGACAGCTGGGAAGACGAAAATGAGGTACAAGTGTTAATATTCAACTGTTGGTCCCAAACCTAGTGATTTCTCTTGAGTTTTCCTTGACTTCCAAATACCTCTTTCCTCGGCAAGAACTGTTGAGCAGTAAAGATAGTCTAACTTTTAAGCGAAGAGT
Source organism: Catalaphyllia jardinei (assembly GCA_022496165.2). Classification (NCBI taxonomy): domain Eukaryota; kingdom Metazoa; phylum Cnidaria; class Anthozoa; order Scleractinia; family Caryophylliidae; genus Catalaphyllia; species Catalaphyllia jardinei. Next base: position 4,816,795 of record CM042746.1, read on the forward strand.
CTGTTATCAGGGATACATCCTGCTATAAATTTGTTCAACCAGAGTGTGTACAAGGGAAGAAACAAGAAGAGTCGATTTCCTTTAACAAGACCTTGGGCGGTCTCAAGGTTGCCTGCGTGGTTAAAACCCGAAAATTATTCTAAAGTAGTTGTTTACTGTAAGACTTCTCTCTTTTTGTTTCAGAATGAAACCGCTCTAATGACGCTATTTTCCGAGTTTTTACGTCAAATTAATCAAGTCTACCAGTCAAGGAGCGCCGAAGGTTAGAGATTAAATTGCATCTTTGTTTCCTCCTGTTTTCCGGGCTTCATAACTATTCCCCTCTTATGACTATGGATTGGCTAATTGCGAATTTGATTGTGCTAAAGCTGACCTACGATAAAGACGTCATAATCACAGCAGTATGTGATGAGCTCGGGAAAACAGTCGCAGGTGCATAGGAACGGGTGTAACTTCACAGACCGGCTTTTGACGCTAAACCGTTATTAACAAAATAATGAATTAGTTGTTTAGAGTCAGCTTGATATTATTTTGACAGAGAAACATAGTCATTTAAGATCGTAATAAAAATAATATATAAAGCCGGGGAACAGTTGTAAATTATTTCTAAAGTTGAAACGACTTCTTGACAATATCTAGATCGGAATTAGCGGAGAAACGAGGCGGTGTTTTCGTTTTTAATTTCTCGCTGAGATCCGAGATCTTCAAAATTTATTGACACCTAGGTTATGGGTGGAATTTTAACTGGTATCCAGATCCTCCGCTGAATGTTTGTGGTCTTGGTTCCAGCTCACTCTTTATTTCGAGATGAACTGCTTAAGTGTGGAGATACAGAACAGAAGGCAATTACTAAGTAAGTCAAGTTTAAACACTTTTAAGTTAAAATTTTGTGGTCAAGTAGAGGTCAGACTCATCTTTGTAAATGCTTTGATTTTGTAAATGAGACATGCTTTTTCTCACATTAACTTGGAATTATTGTTGCGATTCTCAAATAGCGTACTCCTGGAATAGTGTTTCATCTTAGCAAATGTTTGAACCCTGATTGGAATATAAGTAGTTCTCTCTTAGGGGTGAACAAAATTTCAAGCCACGCCCACAAAAGAGGATCTTGGTACCTCTTAATTTTCGACGGGCACCCCTATCCATTTTGTTTGGGAGCAACCCCCTCCCTCGGGCGTCGTAGACCACCATTTCTCCAGGTGTTATGTGACCTTTTTTTATCTATTTCTCAGCGTAATGGCGTTCCAGGGATGACAGCCTCGTGCGGAAAACAACATCAGTTCCGAATGTAGGCACTGACTGGACTTTCCTGACTGAATGGCTGTTAACATAAAGATAATATAACAAGCTAAATGGATGACATTTCCCCAAATCTTCCATGGCTGGTTTGCCAGCCTCGACGGGAAGGGAAAGTTTGTGTTATTTATTCTCACGGAATGTCTGCCATGGACAATGTTTTCTGACATAACGGGAAATCTTCGTTCAGTCAGTTTGAGGTTTATTCTCGTTTTAAACAATTATTGATGCAAATTCTCCTTTAAATTATTATTGTACAAAATGTTGGTGAATTAAGCTACAAACCTTTTTGCCCGAAACTTTTACTGCCTAGATGGTAACGTTGAAATAATGTGAATATATTTTTAACTTAGAAACAAATGCTCCAAATAGGACGAAGTTATTTGTTGGGAAATGTTGTTATCGCATAGGCCGTTGGTTTTTGCCTCCTTTTGTCAAAATTGAACCACTCAAGAGAACTCTGTACAGATCTTTAACTTGAAGATACTTGGATGAAAGCAGTTATGAGATAAAAAGTGTATTTAACAAGTGCGCCGTTGGCGAATATATCAATATTTTAACATGGATCCGGGGCTTTCGAGTCAATTTGCAATTTTTTTTTTAGTTTCTTTTGTCTCACAATTCCCAAAAGAGACTTGGAATGAAGAAAACACGACAAATATAGAAGTTTGTCCTGAAAGCCTCGGAGCCATGTAAGTTTATTCATATATCGAACATGGCCTAGTGCTTCTACCTTGGTTTCAAAGTGCGGCTTGGCACAAAACCTCAATTAACTAGACGCCTTACTGCGTGTACCCAGGCAGTCGTTATACTGAGAAGTACTAGCTATATTGCAATTGAGCTTAAATGTTCTGCATTTGAAGTCGTGCGAAATCCAATCGAGTCGAGGTGCTCAAGCTATTCTGCCTTCGATTGCATTTCTTGGAATTGATTAATAGCTTATTACTCGTACACAGACCTTCAGCACGAAAAGTGAGACAAGGTCGTTGTTACATCAGCGTATGAACGTTTCAGTGTAATCTTTATTACTCTCCTATAACATCAAAATTTCTTGACTTTATTCACTGAATCGTTTTCGAATAATTTTTTTATTGCTTCAGGATTGCGTTACAGTACAATCCAAGAGTTGTTTTGCTGGGGTCAACTCAATAATTCGCTACATGGGTTTCATTCTTGAGAAGACACATACCTATGTTACAAGAAAATAACGAGAGAATATCGTTTAGTTCGAGATTTTAACTTCATTACACGTTACGAAGTTTCTCAGAGCGTTTTACTTAGGTGTACTCGAACACATACATTCGTAAACAACAGAAACATACTCTCTAACCTTTCTGCTCTAGTTGCTCAGACGTTATGAGTTGGTGCTGGGATCTTACTTGGTTCACGATCATCTTCTTCTGAAGATGCTTTTTATCAAGGTGAAGAGTCGATAGCCCCGGTTGATGGCTAGCTCCTTTGGCATATTAAACATGATTCTTGATCTCTCGTAAGCCTTGCAGACCAACCCTTTCCGAAAACTTTTAACGACCTTTAGTGTTGGTCTACCGCGAACGGTGTGTTCGTTTGTATGTGATTTCATCGCCCTAGAATCATGCAATTCGACCAACTAGCTTTTTCACGACGACAACTGCTATTCCATATGTCGCACGTTGCATTAGTGACGCATGCGCTGTAGAGACCAGACGGCGATTTGTGACTGAACGAGGAAAAAAAAAGAAAGCCGAAATTTAAACCCAGGCCTCACTGCCTGGGTAAAAATGGCCTTGTTTACATGCAAGATTATCCCGTTCAATGGTTTTAGCCAGGGTCACGGTATCATTTTGAAACAAAGTCAAAGGCAACTGGGAAATGGCCAACTCTGCCACCTCAATTTTGTGCTTTAGTAGAGCACGTGGAATTAAGGAGGCTCGAAAGGGTTTTTCGTTGCTGCAGTGTTTGTGAAACGATGGAAGATTACAAAGAAGAATATTTAATGGTGTGGGCAAACTATGTCTCCTTGCAACTCTATTACTGGGTTATACTTCGAGGATACTTGTGACGTCATATCAGTTACCATGGCAACGCACAAGGTGGACAGAAACGTCCACTAAATTTCAGTTTTTGTAAATTATCTGAAAACCTTTTTGGTGACCTACCATTTTTATTTCTTTGTTGGAAAGTTCCCTAAATTCTCTAACTTTTCAGACAGTATGGAAAAAAGTCACCTAGTGGAATTAAATATATTTAAAGACAATGCGATTTATGGCTTACAGAAAATTAATAATAATTTTCTTCGAAACTTTTATATTTGAAAGGCCATCGTGAGTGGTGCGTGCATACAAAAAATCAAGGTAGGTCACGTAGCGAAATTTCGAGCTAGAAACAAATACTTTCTGCAGCTTTTATTTCCGGTTCGCGCGATTTTACGTAAGATTTAACTTTCGGTGTGCTAATTTTGATTCATTCAGCTGACGCGTGTGTTTGCGCGCGCGCGTGCAGCTAAAAACCCTTTCGAGTGTCCTTAAATTGTAGTCATGATTACAATGAGTATGACGAGGTGTTGCTCCCGCCTTTGCGATTTGTCAGACAAGAACCAGCAATTAACAAATAAAAAAGCCTCGACTGGGGTGTTACTAAACAGAGTAACGAAGTAACGAGTAACGGGTAAAAAATTGAAAGGGTCAAACATTTCAAAATCGTTCTAAAATGCGTAAAATGGTTTTAAGTGATAAAAATTAAATTAAAAGCCTCAGAAGCATGTTTGCCATGGTACGGAAAGGCATATCGCTTTGTTTTTTATTCATGTAAATGACATCGTTCACATGAGTCCGCGCCGTAGAAAGGACCCGCTAGCAGAATTTTTTTGTTTCGTTCGCCAAAGTTGTCAAAATTATACGCAAAGCGGCCCAAGTTAAAAACTCTAAGATTCAAGTCCAGTGGCCAAGACTACAGTGGCTCGAATTAATCCTGAAATTAATATAATGTTCGTCAGGTCAGGTCGTGGAGGGAAATCTATCACCTGACGGTCGCTGAGGTCGAATAACTTAGTTCCGTCTTCAGAGCAGACACCAACTTACGATAATCAAGAGTAGAAAGAAGTCTTTTCGGCTGTTTTCAAGGTTATGATGATTATGGAAATTTATTTCACATTTCAAGAGGAAAGGTCACCACTGCTGTTCTGAGACTACTGCAACTAAGTTTTCATTTTACATTGGTTCTAGATACCTGACAGCCGGGAAGAGCTTTTACTACCATTTTCGAGCTACCGTGTACGGTAAACTTACCGTTCACGGTAGCTCGAAAATGGTCGTAATACTACTTACCTGTCAGTCTGAAATTGTTCTAGAATTTCCACGGAAGAACTCACCCAATCGTTCATAAAACTGTAGATCTTGTTTAGAAGTGTCAAGTGATTTGAATTGTAATTTTGGCTTTGTTGTGGAGGAAATATTCGTGCCTGGACATACTAGAAAATCTCAATGTTTCGTCACTGACTCGTGTCGATCAATTCTCATACAATAATTTCTACAAAAATTAAAGTTGGACCTGTGAGAGTATTCGATATTTGTTCAGAAAGGCGAAGCGATTATAAATAAGACTTCGCATTTGTTGTGGACGAATTCTCTTAGCTTCTTCATACTATAAAAACCTCCACTCAAGGGCACAAAATAAACTAGATACAAAGATTAAAAATTCATGAATAGTCAATACATACTAAAGTGATCATTGAGCATTCCAGCCTCTCGATCTTTGGTCTGAAACACGTTTGCCGTTTAGCTAACAGTATAAATAACTTAGAGAACTGAGAACTTCGTCGCTGCCAGGGCTAAGCCGTTTAGCTCACAGTAGAACTTTGCCGCTTTCAACGCTTACTTCCTTTTGGCGCAAAAACCCTTTGTCACGCGACTGAAGTGTTAGACCAGACTTTCGTCACCGAACTCTCAAGCGTTTTATTATAGCTATTTGTACAATTGTAGTTTGCCGAGGCAATTATTGAGGCCAGAAAACGCTTGGTATTTTTACACTGACATCTCAGCAGGTTCAAGAGGAAAGTTTGGTGGAAAGCGGGAAGAACTTCTCACTGCCGGGTATGTAGTTTTTGAAAAATCGTGCCCCTGAGTGACACGAGGTTCGTACAATTTGTGCAAAACCAAAACATCAGTTAGAATCGCTTCGCATTTCTGAACAAATATCGAATACTCTCCAACTTCAATTCAGGGTTCCAACTTCAATTTTTGTAGAAATTATTCTGTGAGCATCAAGCTCGAAAATTTAACTGCAACCACAAAGCCAAAATTGTAATTGAAATCGCTTGACATTTCTAAGCAAAGATCTACAGTTTTAAGGATTAGATGAGGTTTTCTGTGGAAATTCTAGAATAATTTGAGACTACCGGTTATGTAGTATTTCAATAACCCTTCCACGCTGCCAGGTATCTAGACACAATGTTTCAAAGTTTTGAGCTTTTGGGTCGTCAACTTGCTTTGTAAATCGGTTTTGTCATGTTCCTATTTATATATCAGTACTAAAAAACGATTTAATCGATTCT
>CM042746.1:4827621-4828898 GCA_022496165.2 Catalaphyllia jardinei
TTTGTTCTCCTTTTGGTCCAACACGCCCTCTTTGTGTGCACAATGGTACACAGCAGTGGATGTTTGACTTCGACGCCATGTTTCTTACGATGCCTCCTTAGCCTCGATTTGGTGAACTCGGCTCAGGGCTCAACCGCGCGTCCGCCATTTATGAATAAGGTGTATATTCCAGAATCCTTGATTTGTACCTGAGACCATGGGCATCCCTCCCTCCATATAGGAGTCCCCCCGGGTTTGGAACATCCGTCGCCTAAGGTCGTTTTACAGTCGCTTGCACCGCGTCAAGTTAATTTTAGTTATCTTCGAGAGGTAGGAGATGAAACGATTTTCTTATTGTAAGGACAATACTTATGGTTTTAATTCCTTAGCCATTCGATTCAGGGAAAGCCTTGGTGGTTTTTCCTTTACAAACCTTTGTGACATTCCGAGTTCAAAAGGAAACAATATAAACGAACAGTCTCTTGAAACGAATGATTAAAAAACAACAATGAAGAAGAAAAGAGAGAATAAACTCAAATTACCAGTAGGATTTGAACTCCCGTAGTATAAGGCCAGCGCTTATCACGCTGTGCTTCGTATTACGGCAGTTAGTAGAGTAAAATTCTGCATGATTTTTTGCTTATTTAACGTGCAGGTATCGTGGCCTCTAAATCGTTACGTGCTTCGGAATCTGCATGGGCGTATTTTTAGGCTATTTAGCGCTTGATTCGTTATGTACTGTGAAATTTGCATTAACATGGCTGCCACTAGCAGTATTCAGGGATATATCAGAGAACAAAATTATGTTATTATTTTACCAGACAATTAACGCTCAAGTCTGCATACGAGCCAAGAGCTTACGAGCCCATCGATCAGGTCTGAGCTTATCCCGGTTTCTCTAGCGTGAAGCGACCAGGAGTTAATCCACCTCTCCTGTATGGGATGCTAGTCCATTAAATGGCTACCACCAGCATTAAGTTCGCCGGGTACCCATTTACAGTATCTTGCCCAAGAACACGACGCAATGATCCCGGCCAGGGCTCAAACCCGGATCGCTTGATGCAGTGACGAGCGCACCAGCCATTAGGCCTCCTCGCCTCTTACACGACGCTAGTACCACTGGTGAATTTATAAACTTGTCTTGATCATGCTACGACCCGAGGGGCCGGAAACAAGGCACGAGTTATGTTATTTTACGAAAAAAACTGAACCAAAATACTTAGTTCGTTTTGAGAAATTTTAGCCTGAGCTCGTTTTTATGGTCGTTGGCGTACTGAACAAATTCATTTTTGACTAGG
>CM042746.1:4837164-4852164 GCA_022496165.2 Catalaphyllia jardinei
AAGAGACAAGTTCGCCACACATTTGAGGTAGGAAAACTTTATTTCAAATGAGATAGTCATTTACACAATTTTTTTACGATCGGCGATTTTCCCTTACAATTCTCTATATGCGTATTTTGAGCTTGGGGAGGCTGTGGGTCTGGTAAAGGTAACGTAAATGTTCACAAGCGTTTTTGTCTGCCATTTCGTATTAGAATGACTACACAAGCACAGGCAACACACTGACCCAACCCTTAACATAGACCTTTCCACAAACTTCCGAATATTTTGGGGGATATTTTGATATTTCCGAGGTATTTAGAAAATATATTTTTAAGATATTTAGAAAATTTAGAAGCATCGAAGTGCCTGAATTTTCTCCCTCAACTCCTAGTACTGCAGAAAAAGTTTGAAAATTTTGACCGAGGCGATTCAAAATCAGTATATTTTTATGACAATTATAAGAGATATTTAAGGTTTTTCGAGCTGTTTAGAAAATTTTTTGAGAACTTTATTTCATGAATGATATTTAAGCGGTTTTTCTGAGTAATCGTGGAAAAGCGTACCTCAAAACTTGTACTGTGACGTTTCGTTATGAACATCATTCTCGAGCAATCTTTATGTTTACGAGGAGCCCATTTCCAACTTAAGAAAGCTTTCGTTCACTGGAGCCATAGCCAGAGTTTTAACAGCTTTCTGTGAAAAAAATACGCCAGAGATCTAAACGGACACTCAGGCATATTAAGGCGTGGGCAGTTCTTATTTAGTGTAAAACTTAGAGGGGTGGTCTATATTGAGAACCATACGTGCGGAAGGCATCTAACTTCGCCATGGTGAAAGACTCCCTAAAGGTATTTCAGTTAATATTGCTGTTTCCATAGCAACCGATCACGTGACCAAATAACAGGCCACTTCCGGTTTAATTTTGAAGGCTTCTGCAGACAGGGAAAAATATTGCTTTATCAACATTTTTTCGTGTAGTTTTCCTACTTACCCAAGAACCATACCCAATGTAACTGGAACGGTTGTCAAACCATGCTGAAAGTCTCTACTTAGTATGTATAAAGTTACATTATTGACAGTTATTTGGTCACGTGACTTAGACATGGATTCCGATTACATTGGGTAAGGTTCTTAATTGCGTAAGTAGTAAGGCTACGCAATAAAATGTTGACAAAAGAATGTTCTTCCCTGTCTGCATAGGCCTTAAAACTTAAACCGGAAGTGGCCTGTTAATTAGTCACGTGATTGGCTGCTATGGCAACAGCACCATAAACTGAAATTACTTTAGGCAGTCTCTCACCATAGCTAGGTAAAAAGCCTTTCGCAAGTGTGGTTCTCGAGATAGACCAGCCCTTTACGTTTTACACTAAATAACAACTGACCCACTCCTTAATATACCTGAACATTTTGATTTAAAATGTTTTAGTCATCTATGCCTTGAAAACTGCATTTTTAACTCTTCTCGAACGTTCAAGGTGGTTGATCATTGTCCATTGTTCATTGTCGTGTCATTTTACACCCGTAAACATACACACTGTGTTAAAATTATATATGTGAAATAAATTAAAGCAGATGCATTAGACGGCTTATCACTCCATAGAAAAACTTAAACATGGTTCAGCATTTACTAAAAAGCTGATAAACGGGATTTGTATTGTCGCGTTTTTTAAGTCCGTGAACAGGCGAGAATTTTCAATAGCTTTGCGCGTGGAAAGTAAGACAAAACAATATCTATGGACGGCTGGCGTCGGCAGAAAAAAGTGAAGCTTGATCAATTTTTTCCGCAGATGCAAGTTTACCATTAAGTCCTTCTTTTGATTTTGACACGTACAGCTATTAAAAGTTGAAATTCACGACCGCTGACGCGTTTCAAATAATGCCGCAGTGAAAATTATAACAGGTTGAAAAGGGTTTCTTTCGTATAACTAACTAATAACAAGTGAAAGAGATTATTGTAAAATTTGAGTGCATTTGAGTAGCCTTTCAGTTGGAAATTTAAGATCCTAAAATCGCCGGCTCAGAATGATCCTAGGTGTTTTATCATGGATTTATCATACAGTTAACCTAGGCTACGGCTAGCGACCTAGTGACAGTGAAAGCTACCTAACCGTTTATTCCCGTCTGTTCAAAAACGTGTCGATGTTACGAGAATGATGAAATTAACCACGCACGAATGTTCGGCGATTAAAATGAACCTTGAATGCCAATTAATAACTCAGTGAAGCTGTAAAAAGGACTTTCGCCAGTTGACTTCGAAAGTTCGCTGTTAATTTTTTTTTGTTAAACATCGGTTATTTTCTTTTTATTAGTACAAAATAGAAGTCATCATTTTCTATTTCACCCATCGAAGAATGTAAATCACTCCGGCAGAATACTATTTCTAAGGTAAAAGTATCTGGTGAAACAAAAATTGGATCGGTTTAGTTGTCTTTGAGCCTGTGTTAATATTGCAAAGAACATTCTGATTTTGACCACACTTGAGTCATGGACTATTTGACTCTCCCTGTAAATCAATCAGTGCCTCTGCTGACAGTGAAAAATTCCTACTTGTTTGACTATTAACGGTTAAAAGTGCTACTTGTAATCTGAAGGTGTTGAAACTTGCCGGGTTTCCCTCGGCAGTAACTGCGACATTTTGCACTTCGTTCATGAAAGTAAAAAAAAAAAGAGAGAGAGAGAGAGAGAGAAAAAAAAAAACAAAAAACAAAAACAAAACAAACAGCATTAGGATATGGATCAAACTTATCTACAATATAATTTGTCGCAAAAAGCTTTAAGTTACAGTGCAGATGACCTAATGTTTGAAGTGGCTTACCTTTGTTGAAAAGATAATTGGATCGAAGACTGAGAGTTATCCCTTTTGTTTTCAAGAATGCGAAGATTCCAAACCCGAACGACAGTTTGCATCGACTACTTTTGAAAAGGCTTATTTCAAAGAGACTTTGTTAACAGGGCTGGAAAATGTTTGTCTATCTTGCTAAGAATGAAGAAGCTCTGTCGATTTCGATTGGCCATTCTGATGGGTCGCTTTTCGTTTTCTTTTGGAAGAAGTAACTGCTTTTGAGGATATGGTTTCAATTCACTTCATTTACAGCGATCGAATGCGACAATAACAACTGAGTTTAAAATTAAAAACCTAAAGAGCCCTTAGGGGTTTTGTGAATTTATGATGGTCGAGTAATGGCAGAATTGTACGTTAAAAGCTTGTGAATAATGCACAATTAAAAGCTTCTAATTATACACGTGGGTATATCCAAAGAATTACCTCGATGTTGTCAACAAGACAACGATTTTTCATTCAAAAACGCCAATTTCGGTGATGGGCACTTGAAAAAGCATGATACAATGGCTTTTAAACGCCAGCTGCTGTGGACCGTACGAGGAAACTGAATTATTGACCGGCTTTTTAATTTTTTTAGAAGTTTTTGCAGACAGTGAACTGTTTTTTGTTTCCAGTATAGGTAATAAAATTAAATCAGAAATTAACAGGGAATTCGAGCTGAAGTTCCACACCTTATCAGGCGCGCTTGTGTGTTTGGCTGTGATATCAAAATAAAATAAAGGTCCATATATTATACAAAACAATTGATTTATGTGATTTAGATAATATAACTTTGACTTCCGTTATCTTCTCTCTTTCAAAAATCCATGACTGATTGCGAATTAACCGAGTCGGTTCAAAAATCAATGGTCATATGTTTTTCCTAAAGGTTACCAAAACAGTTCAAAAGTTAATCAATTTTTAATTTGAACGGGCAGTAAATACTTCATTTCATGCCTCGTTCCGACTACAAAGCAACAGAACTAACTGAGAAATTTATCTTGCCACCAAAGTTTGCTAATTGACAAGAATGGAGTTTGAAACAACACGGAAGAGCGCTCTCGAACGGCTAAAGTTAAATGCCCCAATACTAACTCAAATCTTCGAGGTTTTAAAATCTTGTTTTCGTGTATTTGCGCCCGGAGCATTTTTTTAATGTTTCCACTAGGTCACAGTACGAGGGGCGCCAAAGGCGAAGCTACTCGGAACTGTTCCAACGGTTGCAATTCGTCATTTTCCTCTCTACAGCTGTTTTACATAAATAAAAGAAAAACAGGCTGGATATGTTTTTCCTTTTCTGGCAACGATCACCAGAGTTATGACTAATTGTTATTTTAGCTCCTTTTCTCTTTCGCAATATTTCATTGGGTGTTGTTAGCTCCGGGGCTAATAAAATGTCGTCCGTAGATGTAAATTCTACATATGTATAATCTTCTCAGCGTAAACATCTGGACGCGCAATCAGCGCTGTTGAGTCGCGAGAACATATCCGCATAATAAGGAAAATATTTAGCCTGAAAGGGCGATATTCCGGATATTAAAACCTAAAAAATTGATTGCAAATCACTGTGAAGATGAAAAAGCATTGAGCTGTAGCTCGGTAAACAGCACTGGAATGATACCAAAGTTCAGAGAAATAGCTTGTCAAATGCATCTAATTGACTCTATATCGAGAAAATTCACCAAATCAGTTGAATTATTTATGTTTTTTTTCCGTGAAACTTCCAGAAGAAGAAGAGATATTCGCTTTTCTTTTTGATAGATGTTCTTTCTGAACGAGAAAGTAAAAGTTTAATTTCCAGACATTTACATTTTGGGCGAAGTTAGATTTTAGACGGCTTTGTAACGAAAGCTTGTGAATTAAAATTGCAAAACACTTAGATTGTTTCAGACATACCAAACCTAGAGATTATGATTCTGATAAACATACTAGAAAAGCACGAGTTTTCTGGTCGATGAATAGCAAAAAAATATCTTAACACGTCTGCCAAACTAAAATATATCAGTTATGTTTAAAACAGTAACATACCAAAAATTCGCTTTCAGTCCCTTCTTAAAAACAACTTTTCTTAAAAAACTGGCAAAGTTTGATTTGAATCTTTCCCTTCACTTTCCAGACTTCTCCACACAAGATAATGATATATATTTTTTATCGCAAGAAACTAAACCAGCCAGGCCATGTCATGCAATGACGCGAGTCCGCGAGTTTTGGATCAGCGTTTATCAGAGGCCTGTCAAGTGCTGAATGAATGCATTCAAAATTGTAACCAGCCAGAAAACCCTGATTACAGTTTGACTGAGGGTAAAAGTTTAATAAATGCTTCCTAAATATGAATTCCGAGAGAAAGAGTGAAAGAAACGTCTTCAAAAAATCCCCGTTCTTTGGTACTGATAAAAACAAGGTTGAACAGCCTCTATTTTAACACCGTTTTGATAAAGGGAACATCAGTTTTGCTTCATCGAACACCAAATATTTTACTTAAATTGGTTGTATTTTCATTGCTTGTTAATTTTACTTGGTAACAATGTGTACAGAATTTAAGGCCATTTACCGCTCTTGACAAATTTCGCTGCCAAAAACTGTAACACGCTTGAAATCGTCTCATGTACTCTCCAAACCTGCTGTCACACCTGCCAGATGATAAATGAAGTCAAGACAGATTTCTAATGATTTACTGACTAAATCTTTCTGTCACACTGATATTCGGATATCAATCTCCTGCCCACAGTTTTTGGCGTAATTTTCAAAAGCAGTGTTAACAATAAAATCACATTTTGCTCGCGTCCATTGGTCAGTTTTCTGTTGTCGATACCAGTGCCATTTCCGTCTCTTTGTCTAACTAATCTCGTTCAACTTCAAATTATTTCATTACTGAAGTACAGCCTGAGGATCTTCTCGGCGTCGACTAAATTGACTATTTTATTTTTTTTACGATACTTACGATCAGTAGTTCTTACCTCTCAGCAAGTTAGTCACTATTTAATCAATTGTATTGCATATAATAAATTCACTGGAAATTAGAGGAAACGTTTCGAATAAATCAAATATATTCATACGAAATAAACAGTGGGATGGATTTGACACGAAAGAAAATGATAAGAAATTTCCAGGGAATAATTTTTCCAGAAAATCCAGAAACTATGGGCGCTTAACTTACTGTCTTCTTGTCTGGAAATTTAGAAAAATTGTATTCTATTCAGAGCGGAATCTTTGGCCGAATTGAAAGAGCCGTAACGAATTTACGAATTTAGCCAAATCTTTTGCAAATTTTGAAAGTATTATTGAATGGAATGGAAATCTCCAGGAAGGAAATTTCGAAATTTTTTGGGTGTATCAGGTGAGAAATTAGATAATTTAAAAGATATTTCTATTCCACAGACCACTACAGTCAACCAGAACATGCCATGAATATCTCATCCGCCACTGGATATTGTCGGAAATGAAAACCAATATATGTAGTCGAATGGAAGGCGACCCATATGCCAGGTTTAAAATTTAATGGAAAGAATAAAGGATAACTTGATGTTCGCAGTTATATTTGAGGATCTTGAGGGGAAGCTGAATGGTTAGCCCTTGTGATTTCCTTGCAAACGCTTTATCGGTGAGCTTAATTGGAAGACATTTGAACTGCTCAAGTTTGAGTTTTTCTTCTGACCCATGAATTAATGAATATGAGGTGATCGATGTATGAATTATATATATAACTTGAATATATAATGTGAACTGTCTGTGGTGGAAAGGAGCAATCATGCTTTTAGCGATGACTGACGAAGACGAATTTCAAGGCGATGCCTAATTGAAATTAATCGATTTTAAAGGATTTCATCTTCTGGTAGCGCATTAAGATTCCTGCCATGATGCTTCGCAAAAAAATAAATAAATAATAATGAATAGCTTGGTGGCAAATATAAGAGGACTCCTGACCATTATCGCCCCATATGAGGAAATCCGCAAGTCTCTTAAATTCCGTATTCAATAATCTCAATACGTGTAAAATTACACATAGAAAGCTTCGGACGAGTGTATCAGGTTAATTTTAGAGTTCTGTTTTTTATTTCCAGTCACAGCATACTGTTGCTATAGTGCAAATTTGTTTAATATTTGGAAAATTTCCCCTAAATACTATTTAATCAGAAGATGAAGCCACAATTCTAAAAAAAAAAATCTCAATGAATGGAAACAACATTCGGTTTTTCAAACTTCTTAACGTACCTTTTGATGTCAGGCCGCTCCGGGAAGGCTATGGTTTTTTGGATGTAAAATTAAACGATAAACAAATTTACATTTGCGGGTTCTTCATAAATAGGCGTCCATTTAATGCCTCTCTTCTGGTTTGAAAGGGCACATAAATATATTTTCAGTATGGTATTTTTTAATCTCTTGTTTAACAGAGGCATCAGTTCATATTGTTATACCTCCCAAATACATATTCCGATTCGAGGAGAACGTGTCACGTGTCGTGTATCAAAACTCGCAAACTCCGTAAGGAAACAACAAAATTCGACTTGCACGTGATCAGGTCGTGCTCTTCAAACCGCTGCAAATTTGTGAGCCAGCCGGCGTCAAGCAAACGATTTCTTCGCAGTTTTTTTTCTATTTTTGAGTTAAGAGGTATAACAAAACACTTAATGACTGGTGCCGCGGGAAACAGCGAGTTTCGTTTTCCCGAGACCCTCAATGTTCCCCGAGGCGAAGCTGATGATAACATTGAGGTCAAGGTCACAAGTCGAGGTTCCCCTGGGGCCAGTGGTTAAGTACTTAGTGATATTTTTAAAAGTGCCACTAACTCCCCACTTTTTTCCGTTAAAACAATGTTAGTTTCTCTGATTACTTGTTAAAATCTCTGCGTGTCTACAGGCGTTTGATGTTCTCGACCGTGCAAATTGGGATCTGGGTCGGGCTCACTTGTTACGTCATTTCGGGAACCGGGCTAAAACACGCAAAAGACTTTTGACTGAGCTTCGAGCGCTGTCAAAACATTTTTGGGTTATTTGTGATTCCCATTTTATCAAAACTGGTAAGATTTTTAAGTGGCAGAGCTGTATCGTTTAGCTACGATTTGGACGCTGCGGGGTACATACCTTTTTTTTCATTTCAAAGTGCGGGTCGCCAGTCGAAAAAAAAAAATTAATAAAGAAATCGCCGCGTTCTAATTTAGGCCAGGATTTGGGTTATTAAGGTACAAACAATCCTCAAAACTTAACCTACAGCTCTTAATTAAGCCGAGAGTGCAAATTGCTGCTTTTTGATATATTAGAAATGGAGAGAGCGCTAAACAAAGAAAAATCTGAGTGCCCGACAAGAATTAAACCCATGACCTCCCGAACACCTAACGGGCGCTCTATCCACTAAGCTACGAGAACTCATGGAAAGCAAGGTTATTTAACTCGGCCAATACCCAGCCATCTTGACCTCATGCACGCTTGGTCAATAACCCATAAATATTTCGTCATGCACGGCCTGACTTGAACATGACTTGAACATTCCCTGAAGAAGGCAGGCCGTGCCTGACTATATATCAGGAAATATATAACAGTTACCCACAACCGTACGGTCAGCATTTTTAAAATTTCCAACCAGTAATTCCCAACTCCAACAGTGGGAATACAGTAAAAATCCGCATTAAGAACCTGTGATTTAAGAACCTACAAGTCCAATTTTGATGGTTGAAATTCTGGATTTTAATTGTATGAAAAACTTCTGACAAAAAGTTATTGTATATTATGTTGTCAGTTTTCTTTGATTTCCACTTTTTGGATTTTCACTAGAAATATGTTTTCCATACAGCTACAGTGCAATATATTAGGCAATTTAAAATCTAAATATCTTGTAAAATAAAATATATAAATGAAGTGATTTTCTTCTTTGGAGATATGTCCACAAATGCTGGCAGTAACGCAAATGAAAGATTTGACGAAATTTTGTTGACAATTTTGACAAATTTGGGAAAATTTGTTAATCTGTGGAAATTTAATTTGCGGCAAGGTTGTTGACAAAATAATTTGAGTGAATAGATATGTGCTGGTTAGTAGGGTCTAAATAATTTGGCGAATTTGTCGAAAACGAAGAACATCGCCAAGTGAAAAAATACCCTAAAATAGAATGACTGTTCAGCCTGACCTCGAAAATTCCAGGTTCTTATATGCGGGTTTGTACTGAATAAGCTATCAGTGTAACTTTAGAGCTGAACAAAGAGTTTTCAGCAATCTGGTTGGTTGAGCAATTCCTTATATGTCCTTATATTCACCGCGCCAAGCGGGGAATGAATATATTTCGAGGCATGGTAACTAAGCTGTTTGCTGTTTGTCCTAAATATAGAAGAGAATCAGAGGGAGGACGCTCTTTCGCTGTTTCGGCAACGAGACTGTGGAACAGTACACCAATTAAAATTAGGAAACTAGGTTCTGTAGCATGTTTTAAAAAGAACTTGTTTGCCAAGATTTTTAAGGAACAACAAGGTTTGCATCATTTAACAAATGTATTTATATCTTAGCTTACAATATTTATTAGATTGTAAATTGTTGTGTGTTTTATGAGGGCCACAAGTTTATTAGCCTTTGGCTATTAAGTGCTACCCTCTTTAAATAAAGGCTTTATTATTATTATTATTATTATAAGCTCGCCACATTTGCAATCTCAGTAGGTAAACATGGCGGACAGTTGCTGAATGGATATAGACCAATTTCCATATGTTAAGGACTTTCGCGCGAAAATTTTACAATCGATAATTTTTTCTTAATTTTTTTTTTTTTGCAGTCACATAATGAGTTACTTGTGTCTGATGCCAAAAAAAAAGGGGGTCACCAACTTTGTTTCAGAGATAAAGCGAGTGAAAAACCCACCCTGATCTTGAAAAATTGGTTCACGCAATTCAGTATGGCCTACATGGCTTTATAGTTAAAAATATGAGATTTTGATTGCATTTAATTTTTACGTACCTCTTTTTCTATATGGTAATTACAAATTTCGCGTGTTAAGGATGATCAATACACCGCTTATTAAAACCCAACTCCCAATGTCAGTTTTCCTTTCAAGAGTCTCGTTTAGGTCATCACCTTTTCCTTTCATAAAGGCAAGTGTGAAGCTTCTACCCAAGATATAAATTTGCTCGTGAAACATTTCATCGGTACTTGCGCAAGGATTCTTCAGCTTTTTAGATTTTTTTACATTCTCGTCCCCAGAGGCCGCGCTCCTTTTGGTCAGCACCAAGAATCGCGACCTTTGGCCCGGTCCAGCGACATTCCGGTTTTGAATGGCTTCGTAAACACAATAGATTGAGACCAGAACCAATCAGATTTTGTCAGACTTGACTCTGAGCATGCGCACTGCGACGGGAAGTCCGTGAATCGCGGACTTCCGGTGTTTGACCTGGCCAGAAGTTGGCGATTCTTGTTGCTGACCAAAAGCTGCGCGGCCTCTGGGGACGAGAATGATTTTTTTAAAATTGTTTTGCATTATTTACAAAAATTAGAACTTTAACAGTATTAACAGAAAATACGTTAACTAAAAAGAGAAAAAAGAAAATATAACAGTATTTAGCCAAAATAAAATGTGCTCAGTGACCAAAGTTGCATAGGCTTTTGTGTTGCGTACAAACAGTTGACACGACATATCAATTTCACTAATATAAAAAAATGTACAAAAGAAAAAAATATAATATATAGAAAACGGTAATTTAGCCAATCAAATTCACTGATTTACAATAGACTACGGTGAATTTATACTAATCAGTATTAGTATAAATTTTCCGTAGATAATTTGGTTTTATCAACTGAGTTGATAATGTGAATTAGCCACCGTAAAGAGATTCAAAAGCTGACGTTTCGAGCGCTAGCCCTTCGTCGGAGCGAATCCGATTCGCCACAGTTTCTTTAGAAACTTACCCCCTTTACTCGTAAATTTTCCGTAGTCTATTGTGAATCCGTGAATTTGATTGGCCAAATTACCGTTGTCTATCTGCTGATAGTCAACAGTTACGCATCAGCGCACATCGCGCATCACGTTTGAACCTGATGTAACGTAATAAAACAGTTCTTTTCTACACGTTACTTGACATTCTTTTCTTTTTATGCAATGAGACTACGGTAAATTTATACTAAAACAATTAGACTACTCGCCCTCGTTTTCTACAAGCTATAGTCATCTCGGCTGCGCCTCGTTGACTATCTGCTCGTAGAAAACTCGGGCTCGTAGTCTAATTGTTAATTAATAGATCACAGATGCCGTCAAAATGTGGTTAGAACTAAAACGTGGCACACGAGGCGATAGCCGAGTTTGTCAAGTTCATACATTTTGACGTCATCTGTGATCTAGTACTGGACAGACGCACGGCAACATAGAATCTATTTGGTTGATATAATTCTAATAACTTCATCTATGGGTCTGTGCTCCTATTGTTCATAAGTAAGAATCCATTAAATGACGAAGTATAACTCAACATATTATATAACTATAAATTGTTCATGCATCAAGATAGAATGCCGATATGCTACAATCGATGCACGCTAACTGTATAACGAACTTTTGAGATCTCTTTTGCTTTTCTGTGACTCGGGTAAATGTAAAATCACGCATAAATTTTTATTTTTACATTTCAGGTTCTAACACGGATAGTTTCTTGCCAAAGTCACTAGTAATTCATCAAGTTTAAAAAAAAGAAATCATTGACCGCGAGGGTGTTTAGATATCTGTTCTTAATTAGCTAGCATACTACACTTGATTTCTCTGTTTTCTCCTTAGTTTTAGTTTCAATTGAGACGATATATATATCACGCACTCAAAACAGTCTCAAATCACCTCGAAGTTCGACAATAATACTCCGCTATCCGCCGTATTTTAAAGTTTGGAAATAAGGAGTTTAAGAAGCAAATACGGCGACGCCGAAGACAACGTCGGTTAAAAAGTGAATTTATATTTCAGTTATCTACGGTTTTAATATCACGGTGAAATAGAATTTTAAAAAGTTATCCGTCGTAGTTCACGTTCTCATTGAAAAATTCCAAGCGAACAATTATCGCCTTCCACACTGGAAAAAGACTATAGAATTTACCCATGAAAATTTCCGGAAATTCGCCCCGGAATTTTTGATCGAATAGTAAGGGCCCTAAATAAAAAGGTTTAATGAGCAGAACAATAGCTGTGCACGTGCGTTATAACTCTTTGTACATTTCTTTGCTGTCCTTTGCAAAACAACTACATGAAATGACCAATTCTGCGTTGTCTGGTTTAAATCACAAATATAGAAGCAAATAGAACTCTGATAAGTTGACATCGTGACTTTTTATGGACCACAACAGTAGAGATCTCGCACAAACCACAAGGGCAGCGAAAATGTCGCAAAACAAGGGGTTTAATGAGCCGTACAATGGTTCTGCATGTGTTATAACTCAGCCAACCTATGTAAAACAAACAATTACACCACGAGGGCATTATTTTTATAAAACGCTTTCTTAACGAATTTAGCTGTAGCCAGTAATTATCGACATATAAGTAGAAATTAAAAGTTCTAAAGTGTTTCTTTTATCGAATGCGCATCGCCGTCATCCTTGCGTGAGATGTCCAACTCGCTGTGATCGCGGCCTTAAAGAACTAGGTAGTGCTAAGTAGAAAACTTGGAATTTGCATAAATTCCTAAAAAGAGGACAACCTCGTGAGGTATACCCAAATGTTCGGAAATTTTTTCCTGGAAATTTCTATTCCATTTGACTTTCATCTCTGAATTTTTTCCCATCACCAGTGGAAAGCTGGTGTAATGTTCTAGTGGAGAATCAGTCTTATTTGGACAAAATTAACATTAAGAAGGTTTCCAAACCCTTCATTTCCCCTGGTATACATTTTGGCAAGAGGACACAATTTTTCTACAAACCCTTGACATCTTGCAGATTTATTAGCAAAACGCTGAATATATAAGCAAGAGAGCCTCTCAGCACGCAGGGGGAACCTTGTTTGTTTGAGGTGCCGAAAAAAAAATTCATGCTTGCCCAAGTATAAATGAATCAACCGAATTACGTCCTCGCGTATCCTATTATCAGTTCACGGTTAATTTTTCTCATTTGCGTTACAATGTAATCCAACGTGGATGTGAGGCAATTTCGGGCTAAAACTACAAAACAGCCCGAAATTGCCTCACATACATGCTGGATCTCCTTGTAATGCAAATGAGCGGGATTAACCATGAAAAGTGCTATTGAGTCAATTTCAGCCTGCATTATTACCTGAGCCCACAAGCAGGGCTACGGATGCGCAGAAAGCTGCGCAGTGCGTTTTTCCGCTCTGAAATGTGAGTTGTGATATTTTATTTACATATTCGTTGAGATCTCGGCCCTTGACTGTGCAAGATTGTCCGTCCGGTTTCTTGAAGAGCTAGGTACCACATGCCCTCCGTTTCCAGACGCAATGACCCAGAGTGTCCTTCGAAACCGTTCATTCATAATCGTATAAACAATGGGGTTATAAATAACAGAGGCTTTAGCCATTAGCTCTGGAATTTCGGCCTCCCCGGGTGTGAGAACGTGACGTCCCCTCATGGTTGCCGAGAAGCTGACAATGCAGTATGGGCACCAACTCAGCAGAAAAGCTGAGATAGTTACTGTGGTCATAAAAGCCATTTTCTGTTTGTATCTTCTGCGTCGAGCTTGGATGAAAGGGTCTCCTGCCACCGGTGGGCGTTTGAGTAATCTGGCATAAGTATAAATGTAGTAAGGATATAATTGATCAAAACATTAATACCACTTAAAGAGATAAAATATAGAGGCTGAGCTATTTTGTATTTTTTTTTCTGAGCGTCCATATGTTTACATTCGAGAGAAATGACGGGCTTTATTTCATTGTGATGAGATTGAATCAGAAGAGGAAGAAAAACTAAAGAAGATCAAGAAAGGACGAAGAGAAGGAGTAGGACGAGGCGGACTGGGAAGCCGAGGACGAGAGTGAAGCTGTGGAGGAAAAGAAAAGATAGGGGAAGGGCAAGACAGGTGGAGAAGAGAAGCTTGGGAAGACAAAGAAGAAGACTTTAGATTGGGCCCTGAACCCCAATAATTAGACATTTTTTTAATACTATGATTATGTATTAACAGATAAATGGTGGTTATAATGACTCATAAAAATCAGTCTCAGTGCTGGAAAGTGTTGCCAGCCAGGCCTACTCTGGGAACTTATCTCGCCGCGAGATTGTGCGAGTTAATGCGAGTTTAGGCGAGTTAAGGCGAGATAAGGAAAAATTGAGCTCATCTATTAGTTGCGAGTTAAGGCGAGTTATGGGAAAATGGTCAACCAAATGTTGAGGGTGGCCAGGGTTAAAGCATATAATATGCTTTAGTAACATACATATCAAGATGCCTTACAATCTTTTATATGTCTTATGTATATATACCTAACAGTCTCCATGTTGCCCAATTACAAAAAAAATTCAACAAAAAAATTTAGATGAGCTCCAAAGTTGACTGAAGCCAAA
The DNA here is from genome assembly GCA_022496165.2 of Catalaphyllia jardinei. NCBI lineage: Eukaryota > Metazoa > Cnidaria > Anthozoa > Scleractinia > Caryophylliidae > Catalaphyllia > Catalaphyllia jardinei. Next base: position 4,851,420 of record CM042746.1, read on the forward strand.
TGTTATTTAAAGTTAGTAATTGAACTTTTTTTCCTAATTGGGCAAGTGGAGTATGGAGTCTTTGCCCTGGTTGTTCAAGCATTGGATAGCACTATTCAACAGATAAGCAGATAAGAAGATATACAGCAGATAAGTACTGGGGAAACTAACTGCACTATCCAGTGGATAGAGATTTATCCATTGGATAGCACTATCCTGCTTTTGAATAACCAAGGCTTGTTCTTTATTTAATTATTATATAGCATCCAGACACCAACCTATACCATTTGGTGGCTGTATGGTACTACTTCCACTAATAAAATAGTTACGTTGAAGCTTCCCACCTAAAACTTGGATTGAGCGAGAGGGCCCTGGGGCAAACACGAGTTACCAGTAACCTTACCAGTATCTTCTGGGTCATTTTAAAAATGGCGAACGGAGTTGCGTATCAATGCAAAAATCTTTATTTAGTTATAAGGGCTAAATGTAGCAAGTCTTTATGAATCATGGCTTATGGTTTCCAGCTTGACTACAATGTAAGCCAAAAATGATGTCACGTGGAGCCAATACACAGATCTTCTAGTGCCAGGTAACTTTAAAATTTGGACTACAATCATGTTTGTTGAGTATTTAAAGGATTCTGGCTACATCCCAGACCTTCACTGTCAGCTAGAATCCTCATTAAGCTTCATCAGATTATAACATGAAAATTATGATGCTGCTTTCATATATCATAAACAGCTTGCATACATTACATTTGCAAAGT
>CM042746.1:4857164-4867164 GCA_022496165.2 Catalaphyllia jardinei
TGGTAAATGGTGTACATTGTGTGTAGCTCACAATCTCTGTTCTATTCTTATTGTTTGTGAAACACGTCACACCACAACCAAGATACTGTGCGATCTCTGATGTAAAATTTCTTGTATCCTGCTGTCAAGTATTTCGATCCCCATTGCACGTGACATAGAAATAATCATTTTAAACATACAAACAATAACAAGCAAGAATGTGCTGCCAGCTTAAAAGGAGGGGCGCTATGACCTTACATACAAAACACAAGGAAGGCTATATGCAACTTGTAACTGGATCAAACATCGATGTGGAAATTAATTAAAAACTTCACCTTGAACTTCACATGGGCGTAGCCAGGATTTTTTCAGGGGGGGGGGCGGGGCCCCCACACTGAGTCATACAGAGGGTACTCACCAGATTGTCACCTGAATATTTTAGGCTGTTTACTTACACCTCTGGCTACGCCCCTGCTTCAGATATGTCTTTGATACGATTTAACGCACTTTGGTTTTCTGCAGTTTATAAATCTTCAAATATAAGCTTGAAATCGAAATCGGCAATTGAGAGATTTAAGCCAAAGTCTCAAGAACTTCATATAAACATGAAAACTAACATCCCCCGTTTCAGTAATTTTTAAAAAGTATTTCAGTATACATTAGCTTGGGGTTTGCATACTGCCTAAGATCATCAGGGACGTCACAACCCTAATCTCGTTTAAAAGCAAGATACGCCGACTCAATATAAGTGAACTTTTAGATGATGGCTGCGCAGGCTGTAGCCTTTGTTCATCTTGACTTCTGTATATTTTTACTATAAATCTCGTAATTTGATAACTATAGATATTGTATCTATCTATCTATCTATCTATCTATCTATCTATCTATCTATCTATCTATCTATCTATCTATCTATCTATCTATCTATCTATCTATCTATCTATCTGTCTATCTATCTATATAAAGCCAAATTTCTAGATTTTAAACTCAACGCAAAGATAGAATAGGTCTGTCCTTTCATTTATTGGTGTAACGACCAAGGCAGGAGCACCAGCGCGAATGCGAGCACGGAGGACGAGCACGAGCAAGGACACGAGCACGAACACGAGGACGAGCACAAGCAAGGACACGAGCAGGAACACGAGCGCGAGCAGAAACACGAGCACGAACACGATCACGAGCAAGGACACGAGCAGGAACACGAGGACGAGCACGAGCAAGGACACGAGCAGGAACACGAGCGCGAGCAGAAACACGAGCACGAACACGAGCACGAGCAAGTACACGAGCACAAGTTGAAGGACGATCACGAGCAAGGACACGAGCAAGGACAAGAGCACGAGACATGTGCGTGGATGTCAGTCTGATCATGAGCACGAAATGATGACCATGGCAATGGAATGAGACGAGGGAGAAGAAGAAGAAGGGCAAGGGAAAATACGTTCAATTCAACTTTTTAGAAGTGCGAACTTTTAAAGCAAATAATGAAACTTAGGATCTAAAAGTAGTATCAATGTTAAGTACATTTTAAGTTTATTTATAAATTGAAAGTGCATCAGAAAAGAAAAACATTATTTTCCCACGAAAATGGTGGCGATCACCTTTCAGCGCCATGTTATCGATCGATATTTGATCTAGAAATAATTATTAGGGAAAAACAAAACTGCAAAAATAAACAATAGTCCATTAATTTTTGTAACAGAGGCGCGATTCAATAAACTCTCCAGCGAATATAATTCATGGCATTGAAACAGTGCACTTCCAGAGAAAACTGCAAACAATGACGATTTAAAAATTAATACTTCCCACAAGCAAATGTAAATTTTAGGAATAAGCAGGTGCTGATTTCATAGTAAGCTGATGGTATGGCACTTCGTTTAACGAGTTATATTTCATCGCAAAACTTCCGCATAAGCTATTGGAGTGAAGTAAATATAAGAAACTGAGTGAGATTTTTATTTATCTATATTCAGTCGCAACCTTCTGGTTTTAAGAAATGGGTTTGACCTTGATTGATAGAAAAGAGAGAAAACTGTCAAAAATGGTGACATGATTGTTTTTCTAAAGAACTTCTTGAATCATGTCTGCGGATTTTTGTTCCAGTAGGAACAGAAATGCTTGTGGCGGTAAATAAGACTTGGATTTCTGACTAAGATAAGGTCGCTTCTTGGCTATTCAAGCACGAATTAAACCAACCAAAAATAAAAACGAAAGAGTGATGCATACGACATCAGCGATTTATGTAGAAACTGAATATATAAATTGATAAACTAAGAATCCTCGATGTATTAAAAATGTGTTTTTTTCGAGCATCTCATTTATCATTCAAGCACCGGAAAGACGAAAGCTTGATATGATACTTCTGCTTCTGAGGAAGCAAAACGCTCTTTACGTACAATATGGTGACAGATTATGCCCCTAATTACAATTGAATTTCAACGCCTCTTGTCATAGTGAGAACCACAAAATGGTCTGCATTTTGCGTTCTTGCCATAAAAAAGGTTAAAAACGAAAAACCACGCCCACTAAAACGATTTTAGTGCTTAAGAAATTATCCAGCTGTGTCTCGTTTAGATCAGAGAAGTAATAAAGAAATAGTGTTTTTAAGGTATGTCATAGCATACAAGCCAGTTCGTTTGCTATAATGAAAGCAGCGTCCTATTTTCAACAGTTCCATTGACCTTTAAAATATAATGTATACCTGATTAAGATATTGAATTGTCACGGCCCATGGTGAATACGTAAAGTTAAATACAAAAGCGATAACTTACCAAATAGACCACTCGTTCAACCGCACAGCCAAGCTCTACTTCAAACAATGCAGACGACTTGTCTCAGGCGATAAATTCCGTGACGATAAAGATACCGTCAACGAGAAAGAGAAACAACTTCCTCTGTCTCAGTCACCACATTTTTTATGGTCTTATTACATTTGCATTTCGCACACTTTGCTTTGTTTTCACATGATGTCATCAAATTCTAAACTAAAAAAATCCTCTACGTTTTTGCTTCTATCGGTCATACGACAGGTCTCCCAAATATATATTTTCTTGCAAATTCTTAGCTCGATAACATCCTTTGTTTTGAAAGATGAGCATTTTTAAAATCGAAGTTTCGACACCGCTCGACTTTAAGATGGCTGCCGAGAAGGTGGACACGCAATTTGAAAACAATAACTTACACTGTGATTTGTTGCCGTCTGGACACTTAATATTTTAGGAAAAAGTATTTACGTGAGGTTTTACTTCTTCATCAAGGTAACTGACCCCTTTTAACTAACAGAAGTAAATTAAGACGTTTTCAATTATTTTCGGCCGCCATGTTTGTGCTCCGTGCGAATGGCACAAATAATGTGTTTCCACAAAGAGCTCTATAAATTCGCACGAGACTTGGTGACAGGTAACTGGCGTACGGAAAATCTCACAGACCTTAAACTCGGAGAAAGTCTAGCCTCTGTTACATACCAAATTCTTGACTTCTTTAATTCAGTGGTTTTAGATTTTACTTTTCTGTAGCGTGACAATATTTCCGTCCAAAACATTTCTTAGAGTATCATTAAAAATTGATTCTAAAAAATGGCTTTGTTAGTCGGGACAACTTTCTTTCATATACATGAACGCTTGGTGAAAGAAAACTCTGGGTCCTCCCACCAGGTTTATTATCTTTATAATTATTTTGTCGCTCAAAATACTATTGCAGTGCGATTTCCGAGAAACTCTCCAAATCAGTTTTTTCTTTGGAGAGGGTCCTAATTAACAAGTTATTTGGACAGTTCCGTACGCAATATAACTGAAAGGTAATATGACTGCATCCTAGGCCAAGTTGAAAATAATTGAATTAAAAAAAATCCATTTAATTGTCTAATAATGTACATGAAAAAAAATTCTCGATTCTGATTGGCCGAGAGCGGTGCAGTTCAAGTGTAAAGCCTGGTTTTCACTAGCGACGCAAGCACAAGCGCAAGCACAAGGATAAAAAATTTTTCCTTTTTCTTGTGCTTGTGCTTATGCTTGCGTTCGCTTGCGTTGTGTGAAAACGGAGCATTATGCCTGCGCTTGTGCTTATGCTTGCGTCACTAGTGAAAACCAGGCTCAAGCGCAAAAAGTGTAACACCACTGCTTATTACACATCGCAATCCTGGATTATGATTTGTAGTCCAGCTGTTATCGACCAAAAAAGGGGAAATATTTTCTGATGTAGGGCCAAGCCAAATTAAGCTCAATCTGCCCATGCCCCGATTTTGCTAGCATGGAAACGAGGCTAAAAATGAAAAAACGCCTTAAATGAAAGAGTTTTAGGACAATAACCATCAGTTATGACCAGACTATCAATTTGTTGTAAATTTTGATTAACTTTAAGCTTTTAAGGCGGTCACGTGACCAGTTATAACGTTTTTAATTACCAGGCTTGGTTACCCTGTGGCGAAATTTTGTTTACACGATTTTTCAATGTTTTGTGCATGACAATTGTAAATTAATAAAAATTAATACTGCATGAGGTCAAGGGATTTCTTGTCTGTTTGCCATTGTGCCGAAGTGATTAAAATCATCCCGTTTGTCTTTGGCGATAGCAAGGGAATCTATTTAATATACAATGTACCCCTCAGACCCAGGTCTCTCACAGTTTTCGATATGGCGGCGTCCATGAAATGTACTTCCAACTCTCTTAGGTAAGACAGCATTTGGTACAATAACTAGCTTTTTTCCGGAAATTTCATGGTAATTTTATAAGAACAATGCACTTTAAATGGAAAATGGCGCTTTTGTCATTAACTAAGGGCAATTAGTCATGTCAACTGTGGCGTTTCCGTAGGATTGGAATCAGTTTTCTAATTAGCTCTTCGACCTGTTTTGAAAGTTTGAGAGTTTTGATCAAGAGCCCTTTGGCGATAGTCCTAGGCCATCGAATGAGCCTTGAAGTCACCCAATAAACCGAATTAAAACTTTATTTGCAGTTGAACATGGATTAGGCGAAAATGCATAATCTGCCAGAAAACTAAACACGAGAGTCTTCAATGTCCTTCAAATTCAACCCCAAAAGACCCAGGCATAGGGTACATCACTTTCATCAATGCTGTGAAGGAATTCAATAAACTGGGATATCTGTAACTCAATTTCTTGATGAAACTAAAAATGACATCGAAAATGTTCTTCTTCAGTGAAAACAATGCCTCTTGGCACAAGTTCTGCAGAGACAATTTTAATAGTACTAAATTAGAGTGTGCAAAGAACAAAAAAAAACAAGCTGATGTAGAAGAAGGAGAAAAAGGGTGCGACGCAGATGGTAGTGAAACGGCCCAGCCTAGTCCTATAAAATCAAGGGAAAAGTCTTACTCCTTTTGATCTCAAAATCTTGCAGTGCTTCTTTTGCGAGTAAAATGATTTCGCAAGCAACCTAAGTCAGGAAAGTGCCATTCTCTTGAATGACACTAAACTCATCGCTAAACTTTTAACTGGCGACCTCGTAGCAATCGAGGCAAAGTATCATGCAGCTTGTTTAGTTAGACTGTATAATAGGGCGAGGCCATTAAAGAAACAATGCGCCGATGCTACCGACAGCTCATCAAATTGTCTTGAAGGGTTAGCGTTTGCAGAGCTTATAGGTTACATTGAGAAATGCCTGGAACAGGAAGCGCCAGGAGTGCCGACACTCTCTGAGTTAGTGAAATTTTATAAATGTAAACTCGAGGAGGTAGGAGCTGAGAGTGGAAAAACCAATACACCCATCTAGAGGAAAGAGTATTAGAGGCAGTCCCGGACCTTACGGCTCACCCAGAAGGCAGAGAAGTCATACTAGCTTCAAGACATGACATAGGGAGGGGGGGGGGGGGATAATGACAGAAGCGAAAAGAAGAGATTCCGATGCATGGTGTCTTGCAAGAGCAGCTCATATAGTGAGGACATCCCAAAAGCCGATAACTCTTTCAATGGAAAATTGTCCCCAAAATGCCAAAGGAATTCAATTCCTGCCTCACTGCTCTCGTTAGTTGGTATGCTCATCAAGGGTCCCACCATGCAAGATTGATCCCTAAAATAATCAGGCGTGTGTGTCCGTCTCACAACTTATTGTGTTTAACTGACAGTGTAGCTAGTCCTCGTCATCGCCCAGACGCAACTGGTAGTACCCATCATATACGGCCAAGGGAGTGTCCGCTGCCTAATATCTACAGCGCTGAAAATACACGGAGCAACAAGGGACAGAGCCCTTATTGATGCAAGGATAAACTTGAGGAGACTGAGCAGAGGCTAACATTTAAAGACCAGGAAAACACAATGGAAAAGAAGTCACCAGTTTTTTTGTTCTGGGGACTGGTCTTACACTTAGAGCTCACCTGGCTACGCCTTGTGAGGGCCTTCAGGGAAGCGAACTTTGCACCCTATGTTGATGCGATCCGACAGATATCACCTTGGCTGTTTGCGATGGACCTTACCAACTATGCCAACTATGCTAGGTGGCTGGCTGTGCATTATCGGGATATGCAGGCTCTCTCCTCTAAGCACTAAGCACTGTGTACAAGCATTTCATCGATGGTGCATTTCTCGTACACAAGATCAACAGAGCCTTCTCCTCAGTAGCGTTAGATCATGCCCACGGGCAGGTGAATGCCTTAGTAAAAGGCCAAGATGGAGCAGTTGGTCTCACTGAAAATCCTGCAACCCTAAGAAGATGGATGGTAGCAGGCCCCGAGCTGTCGCGAATGGTAGAATAATTTGAGGGAAGCTCCACTGAATCCGAGGAACGAGATCACCATGAACAGAAGCCAGATGTGCAATTTACATTTTTAAAAGATGTGGTCAACACTCAGTGTCTTGCTTTGAGGTACTTGGTAACCCCTTTACTGAAGAGAGCGAGAACCTGATGGCGATTCACGCTAAAGATATCATGGACGATAGTGTTATCTTAACAGTGAAGAATGCACACAAGATTGGTGAGGAACAATTCTGTTTATTTGTCAAAGAAAGATCCATTGACCGTAGTAAACCAGTTACAGATCCACTTAAGAAGAACAATCTCCCTACATTTAGTACTCCAATTAAGAGGGCTGTATCGAAAGACCAGGTAAAAGTCAAACTGTTGAAAGAGGACTGTTCCTTATTTGGACGGCTGTATATTGCTTGTCAAACCTGCGACGGAAACCTGGATGAGTTTTTTTCGTTTGAAAATCAACCTTGGCCACCATCCCTTTCAGACCAAGGACAGCTGCGTGGAGGAAGAAAGCTGACTTGCTTAAGTGCCTGCCACAAGCAACTTCGCCAGTATCGACACTTCCAGTAGATGCCGTTATTCTCGATGGAGCGGTTATAGTTCAAACGCTGGAGCCAAACACATCGCGCACCTTCGAATACTTGAGTATAGTATTTGCTCCATATGTCCTCAAGCAACTGGAGAATGCCAAGCGTGTTGACCTTGTGTGGGATGTCTATCAAGATGACTCATTAAAGAAATCAATGCGAGTGAAGCGAGGTGCCGGACAACGGCGCAAAGTAATGGGATCAACAAGAATTCCCAGCGACTGGAAAGGTTTCCTGAGAGTCGATGGAAACAAGGAAGAGCTATTCAAGCTGCTTGCAGACAAGGCATTATAGATTTAGGATGTTTGCCTGCTTTGTCAATACTTATCATAGCAATAGGTCAACAGGATATGTTCACTAGGATACATTAGTGAATCCATTAATGAAATGATCTATGACATAACCTATTTCAGGTCGTTTTATTGGCACTTCGTATAGGCAAAGAGGTTTACTCGACTTACGGTAGCAGCGTGCCAACTTCCAGCAACAGAACTGAAATGAGCAACCTTGCGCCGTGCACCCACGAAGAAGCCGACACTCGCCTGATGATCCACGCTCATTAAGAGGTCATCGGTGCATCAAGATCAGAACCAATGACACAGATGTGATTGTTCTCGCCCTTTCAGTTGTTAGCATACTCCCCGTTGATGAATTTTGGATAACATATGGTGAAGGGAAGAATTTGCCACACATGCCTGCGCACGTCGTCGCTTCATCCTTAGGTCCCTCTAAAGCGTCTGCGTTGCCAATGTTCCACGCCTTGACAGGGTCCGACACAGTTTCATTCTTTCGCAACCGTGGAAAGAAGTCTGCATGGGATGTTTGGAACGTCTTTCCCGAGTTGACCCCAGTTCCATGCGCTTTGAAGGCTTTACCAGAGATCATCACGGAAGAATCACTTGCTGTCTTGGAAAGGTTTGTGGTACTTCTCTTTGACCGAACAAGCCGTCTATTGAAAGTCAACGAAGCACGGCATGAGCTATTCTGCAAGAAATCAAGGGAAGCACACCGCCAACTAAAGCAGCGCTTGAGCAGCACATTAGACGAGCAGTACTTCAGGGAGCTCATACTTGGAGCCAAACCCTCTTGTGCCAGCCCGCACTTCCTAGCCCTGCAGACTGGGGATGGCAGCGTCAAGCACGTCGCTGGTCACCGTGTTGGACACCTGCTATGAACTTATCCACTGTGGATGTAAAACTGCATGCCGGGGAGATGCAAGTATATGAAGGCCAATGTGGTGTGCACTGGCCTCTGCAAATGTGGCGGAAATTGCCAACAGCAATAGTTAAAGAACACTCGAGTAATAAATTGTATATATGTAGTGTATATATAAAACCTATTGCAAGATATGCAAACCTCGAATTTTGTACAAAGATGATACGTTTTGAGTCCTAGAAGCAAAAGATGAAAAAAACATGAGTGATATGTTTTGTGTCAGGTATCAACTGACGCAAAAAGAAAGCCTTTATCATCTATGTAGAAGAACAAATTGGGCGCATATGATTGTTTCAATCATCGTTATAAATCCCATCGCACAATATATAAGCCTCAGAATTGCACTTGAGGGATAGTTTCTGAGTTCAAGAAGCAAAAGTATTGTTAGTCGTTTTTGTGTTAGACATTAACTGACATTAAAACGTTCTAAGGAAGGTCCATACTTGTATTAGGGTTAGGGTTAGGGTTTCTCTATATCGATCTAAAGAATTAGGAAACATGCCAAATTGATAAGTCTTCAAGCCTCAGTTCATTGCAAGATGGCTTTTACAGTTATGCATAGTGTGTGTTAGCAGAAATCCGAATCCCCTGCAATTATGCTCCATAAAACATTAAAAAAATCGTGTAAACAAAATTTCACCACAGGATACCCAAGCCTGATAATTCAAAACGTTATAACTGGTCACGTGACCGCCTTAAAAGCTTATGGTTAATCAAAATTTACAACAAATTAATAGTTTTGTCATAACTGATGGTTATTGTTCTAAAACTCTTTCATTTAAGGCGTTTTTTGTTTTTAGCCTCGTTTCCATGCTAGCAAAATCGAGGCATGCGCAGATCTGGACTCCAAAGCTTAATTTGGCTTGGCCCTACATCAGAAAATATTTCCCTTAGGACCCTTAGCAATATCCGAAAGTTTCATGCTTATATCACTGATTTGAACAATTTTGGTCTATAACAGCTGGACTATTGCTGAAAGACAATGGGAAATTTTCTAAGCCAATGATATCAAGCAAAACGATAATACTCGACAAGTGGCTCGTGCAATTTTAGCTGTTTGAAAAATTCACTCGTGCAAATTAATACCCATCCTGGTCCCAGAGGTTTTTCTTGATTTTTCACCGCATGTTAGAGCTGCGAGAAAGCCGCGAAGCGGCGAACACGAGTCGCGAAGCGGCGAGAACGAAAAACCTCCGGTTACCTTGGACTTGAATCTTACTTTCATGCAGACGCGAGCTGTCAAACGCGTCAATTTCATAATTCAAAAAGCGACCAATGGAAGCTTAGCAATCACGTGCTTATCAGCCGCTAATGTTTCCACTCGGGTGGTGAAGAGTGCTATCTTTTGACCTACTTGGCCGTGCGTGTTTGCAAGAATGTTTTCATCCGCAACGATCGCGAAGGTTCTCCTGTTAAACATATTACGAAGCAAGTATCTCCACTTTTCATTTTGTAAGAAGGCTTCGGGACTTCCGAATAGAAAGGCATGAGCTTCTTTGAGCAGATGGTGCTCG
>CM042746.1:4874664-4882164 GCA_022496165.2 Catalaphyllia jardinei
AAAAGAGGAGGATTTGAATTTTGATTCACTTACAATGGTAAGGTGCCAACCTAACAGACGCTTTAATGATTAATGAATTTCGCGCTCGGTGACTTTGCTACGCCGGTGATTCCTAACCTTTGTCTTGCAAACAAGAGAAATTCTTTCCATCAAACAAAAGATAAAGACACAAAAGGAGCGAAAGCTTGACTTACAAAAGAGTGTATTGTCCGGCCAAAATCCTAACCAAATATTAGATACGGGTAAATTTTATTTCTGAGGAATCACCTTAATAATAGCTTAATTTTTTGATAGGATGTCGAAATCCTGATTGAAAAATGTAAACCCTTGACTGCATTCAGTTTTCCATCTAGTCTCGTCTCATAACTACAGACTAAACAGTCAAACCATTTCAGTGAAATAAAATTAAACAAAAGTGGTTTTCAGTTGAGTGTCGAAAGCAATCAGGCAGTTGCTTTGGTTTTGGTTTTGGTTCTTTTACGGTTTGAAATTGACAGAGCAGTCTAATTAGTAAGTTATTGGTTTGGTTTTGGTTTTACGACACTCAATTGAAAACTGCTCTATTCATGGATTACAAAACTACTGTTTCCCAGAACTACAAATAATAATAAATAATATGCGTAGACTTGCGTATTGAGGGTAGAAGCCTAAATCTCCGTATACATGTCGGACTTAATTAGATATGGCACCCAGTCCGTGCGCGGCGTGAGTGTCACTCGTGTGGGATCAAATGCGTGTAAAGTTTACGTAGGCAAAATCTGCGGCACAGAGTTGGCTTTTTGTAAACTTTTCTGGTATTTCCGACAACTGAAGATATCTAAAATTGCCGGACTTGAGAGAGATTACATTGGAAATAAGTTCTTTATATACACCATTAAATCTTTAACCCTTCATCTTTTCTTGGCAATGTTTGGGAGTTATCGCAAATCCTTATCACTCACGGATTAAACACGATTAAGCCTCCCACGCGCTCCCTTAAATAATATAATACATATATAATAATATGATGTAAACTTCTGCCGAAAAACAATTACCGCTCGATTATTCCTGCACCACTCGTCTTTTCGTTTTTTTTTAACTTATTTGTGGGGCCCTGCCGTGTGCCTGCGAAAAGCAATAACAATTTGTAGCCTCCCACGTCATGTTAAACTTAAATGTTTTTGCTGGTCGAGTACGTTACGTATTAATTCCTTCGACCCTTGACATTTATTCCTTTGATACCTTTGTGTGATTTTGCTATAGCTAAGTACATTTAGTTCTACATGTATATACATTCAACATATCAATGAAGTTTCGTGTTATCCTCGATGTGAGCAATAATCAAATCATTCTGAACGTGTTTCCTGTACTTCTGACAGCCAAAGCTAAGCGCTATCTTACATCTGAAGTTAAACGTATTCAAATTTTCAAAAAACAACAACGACATAGAAAAACAACCCCAAAAACACAAAAAGCAAAACAAACAGCAACAACAAAGAATACAAAGAGAAACAAAACACGGACAAGAGTACCTTTTGCCACTTTTGACAGAGATTTGAATATTTTTGCCTGATCTTGCCTTCAGATACGTTATTTTTGGCGGTTTGAGCAAATGTCCCTCCCAGTTTCCTTACTTTACGCAAAATTCTTCTATGAGTTTATTCATATAATAAAGTATTTCACTACAACTCCTCTTTTTTGTTCTTGATTTTGTACATCTTTGAAACGACACTAATTCGTGATAAAGTTTGCACGCGAATGCCCGGGCGCGAATGGCTGAAAAGCGGACGCATTGGTTTTAATTTCTTGATCAGAGCAAGAAACTATGAGCAATTTTACGATGGAGATACTACATGAACGACTTCTACTGCCGGTGAGAAAACAATTACCAAGTTTAGTTCTTATTCAAGGCAAAACACTTACCTCAATGTTTCAAGAATTCAAGAGCAGCACTCACGCAGCACTTAATGCCAGACTGCCTTGCTTTTCAAAAAGGTTAATTATGAAATTAAATAAAATGCCCTGGGCGCGTGGATAAAGGCACGATAGCCCTTGTAAAACTCTGCGTTTTCGTAGCGTGCCTTTTTATCTCTGATTTTCTACCTGCGTTGAAAAACTGACGAGTTTCAACTGAGCGTGGACAACTGCACGCAACGAAGTAGAAGCAGCCATTTCTTGTGGAATTCTAACAAAGATATTTATTATTAGGCTTTTTTCTTAATTTTACCTTGTGTAAATTCGTTATCATACCTCAATCAAGATTGCGAATCCAGCAAAATTTTGTTGCTCTCAGCGGAGAGAAGATATCAAGTACAGAACACTATCTATCAAAAATAGATAGATAGGCAAAACGTCTGCTTGTTTACAAATTGGATTTGTGTAAGGACCGGATTTACGTGTACTTTTCAACCTTAACCTTAAGTTTCTTTTTCCATGCTCTTTGCCCTAGAAAAGAGCAGGTGTGGAAATTGAAACTTTTTGGCCTCGCGAACAAATCCGGCGATAAAATGTTTGACTTAGTTATTATGTAATGTGACGGTTAACGACAGGGATCGAGTTAGATTTGTTTAACGATAAAGGCACACAATAAGATTCGTCATAACGGCGATACGTGCTATAGAAAATGCTGAGAGAGCCAGTGAAAAGCGAAATCAACTCATCTGAGAAATTTATTGCTCGTCCAAAATTTTCTCAAACCGGTCTCAAAACACGTATTGGCTGACCGGTAGAGTTTAAACAGCCGACCTTGAACCAGTCATAAGAAACGGCAAAGAAATGTATCCAGGATTTTAATGCACCCACACCACCATTGTACTGCTGAAAAACCCTTTCACTCAGCCAAGTTTCAGTTGCCGTAGCCGTTGTGGGTTTCCTAAACTCCCTAATGACTTTCTTGTTGAAGTCAACAGCAGCAGCAGCAGCAACAAAAACAAACAAACAACAACAGCATCCATAGCAACAGTAAAAAAAACACAAATACTTTATCATAACTTTAACTTCGAAAATGTACAATTTGCTACCACTTGCGCTAAAAGGCGGGATTTTTACTTGAAATTTTAAAGCTTAGTAATTTTCTTAGAGGCATATTGATAAGGAAGCACCACCGATAAGAAACACCGGCTAGCAATAATGGAAATTAATCCGGTTTTACGTTCGGTATACGAACATCCTGCCAAGAATTGCCCTTGTTAAATAAGATTAATTCAATTGCAGCACTCAAATAGTCAAAAAGGAAGTATCTGTGAACGCTCTGGGCTATGTGCATGTATTTGTGGTGCATTGGGAACGAATTGTTGGCACGTTTTACATCCGGCGTTGATCAATCCTTGATTTTTCCCTGATTTTTTTCTGACTGTAACCCAATTTCCGCTGACCGTGCGGGATTATTAGTCTGGCCATGAATCGATCAATAAACACTAGGATGATTCAGAAAATATTTAAAAGAAATAGCCCTGTAAAAAAATTGCGGCAACCTTAAGATAAAAAACCCGCTGACTTTTCACTGATTTTGAACATGGATTTAGAAATTTCCTAACTTGATACAAAACGTCCTGACTTTTTTCTAACCCTGAATGAAATCTAATTTTCCCTGACTAACTTTTTCCTCACCGTGGCAGCCCTGAAAGGAAGAAACAATGTGAATGGTGGTCGATTGATAAATGTCGTCTTCTGTCAGGAATTTGTAGGTCAAATTTTCCTGAACAAGAGGACGTATTTTTAAGTAAGAATGCTTGCAAAAGCGAGTTAAAATGTACTGGTTTTATCACTACTTGTATGTAATGTTTTCGAACATTGCTGGAACAATTCACTTACACAATCCAGTTTTTTTCTGTTTGAAAATGAAACTGAGGTACTCTTCTCCGAAACAAATTCTAGAAATAAATAAAATACCTTGTCAGGTATATCTATTTATCCGCTTTTTCTTGCTTTCCCTTACACAGCCGGCTGAAACTGCCTTTAGATGCTTGAAGCCAAGCTTTTCGTTAAGCACAGTGCGGTTTTTTAGGCTAATCATGTCATCAGCATTAACACAACTTGATTTTGTCGACTTTTCTGTTTCAAAAAATGTTATGTAATTCCTTTTGCTGAAGCTATTTTTTCTTAACATTTTAAGGAAACAGAACGTGTCCCCTTATTTTAGTTCAGTGAAATTAAATCAGGCTTTAATTCATGTCCAAAGTCTCCCACAAGCGCTCTTATGATTCGTCTCTATAAATAAATTTGTCAAATACCTAATCTAATTTGGACAGTTCCGTGTGCAATATAATTAACAGGTAATATGACCACATCCTAATTAGGCCTTTCGACAAATATCACGTAAAATCACCTAAATATCTTTTCTGAAATGCGCAAAAAATCCTCTCAATATCACAAAACATTCTAAATATCTTGGAAATCGTTCTAAATATCTCCTATTTATGTCGTCCAAAACTTACCGACTTGCAGGAATTGAGGAAGGGGATTCATTCCCTTCAGTGTAACCTGCATCCGGCATTTTATTAAACTGCTGCTTTAGTGCTCTTATGGAATACTTTTTTCGAGTTGGAAATCGCTGAAGTGGGTTGTTTTGGTTTAAAACTGAGTACCGTTCCAAGTACATCGAGAAAACATAGAACTAAGCCATTTAACGCTTCCAATGTTTCTAGATATCTCTTAAACTTTTAAAGATCCCCCCAAAAAATGCTGGTCCGGATATTTCAGGAAAGACCTAATCCTGGTCCAAAATTACTCCCACGCAGACGCTCTTTGGGTTCTTACACGACCTTCTCGAGGAACTCTCACGTGACGAGCCCAAAGAGCATCTGCGTAGGAGGCTAAGTTCAATCTGGAAATAATTGAAATAAAAAAAGTTCCCCTAGCTGACAGCCAACTGGACTGGGCCAAAGGCCTTCTCCAATTTTGACCGCCTTTGGATTTTTTTTCCTACAATTATTTTCAAATTTG
The DNA here is from genome assembly GCA_022496165.2 of Catalaphyllia jardinei. NCBI lineage: Eukaryota > Metazoa > Cnidaria > Anthozoa > Scleractinia > Caryophylliidae > Catalaphyllia > Catalaphyllia jardinei. The sequence continues at coordinate 4,879,588 of CM042746.1, forward strand.
ATAAAATGTAGTTCCATTACATATATACAAATCGTAATATATAGAGGATATTCCACAGTGGCGAGAAGATATGAATTTTATCTTTGAGTGGCAAGAACAATATCTTACGAGTGAGCGAAGCGAACGAGTGAGATACGACAACATAAAATTCATATCTTCGAGCCAACGTATAATGTTCTTTTTATTATGTGGAGACTTTTATTCTACACAACAAACGCGACGCGAGAAACCAATTCAACAAAAGCAAAGCGCGGGAATCGTGACGTCATTGAACGCCACGACACTCACAAAGGTGACATACGGAAAATACGCCACTCGGGTCCCGGATGAAGTGGCGTATGGAATCTACGAGTGGTTTAGTTCCCAGTAACACTCTCCTCCATATAATAAATGCCCATAATGTTCATTCCCTGGAAAAGCGCTCCTAGGCCGGCGTCTTATGAGCAAAAACTGTTCCACTATGACAGAGAACGAGCCGGTTTCTTATTAAATTTCTTTTATGTCTTGTTCTGGTGCCTGCGATATGGAACTTGATATTCCTTTTACTAGAACCGTTATGTTTCATAAAACATCTTTGAGCTACTCATCGCTAACAAATTCTATCGATTTGTACAGCGCAATTTTAGTAGCAGAGGACTTTTTCCGTGTTTACTTAGTTCCATCTAAATCGAGGTTGGTAGAACTTGAAACGTTATGCAAGCTTAAAACGCAGTCGAGTGTTTAGATGAGGTTATGCAAAGACGAATTACACGAAAATAGTCCTTTGATTAGAGAAATAGAAAACATGTACCGTGTTTGTATCGAGTTTTATATAACCTAAGTTATTCTCGCATTTTGATTGGTTATCGCCTATGATCTATCAGAGAACAGACGCACGATTGATGTCATCATTACAAAGTTTTTTCTTCTGTGTTTTAAAATGGTGGAAGCTTTTGACAAATTAGATAATATTTTACGTGACTGGGCAAAAGATAAGGTACAAAAAAGTCTTGCTGAGACATTGAACAGGTTCAAGAAGCAGGAAGAAGAAAGATTAGGCCGTTTCTTTCAGAAAATGATTTAAAAAAAAATACCCCATTCAAAATAGATCAAAATAAAAATCAAAACCGTTCAATAGATAAAGTTCAGAATCTGGGAAAAGAAAGAAGGTAAATATGCAAAGACTCTCGCCAAGGTTCAAGCCACAGCAATTTTTCTATGCAAGATATGCGGAGAAACTTTTTCCCCAAATTTATAGAGATTTGTGTGGAGACGCAATGTTAGAGCCCGTCAGTTTGGGCTCCAACATGGCGGCCAGAAACCAGCAGAAACATCTGTCAGTAAGTTTTGCTTCAAAAGCGTGAATTTCTCTCTCGAGGAACTCAAAAACATTTAAATAACACTTTTTCTAATACAAAAACTGTTCACATAGCCCAATTTCCCATAATAAGCCGGTCTGACTACCTTTTTTAACCAACACGACAGCCCGTGTGTGTGTGGGGGGGGGGGGGGGGGTGGGACTTGGGTAAATTTTTGCTAGGTATGTGCCACTGGCCTCTCAGAACCCCTACCCCGTTATAGTCTATTCCGTGGCCAATTATAGACCCCATCTTAGTCACTTTTGGGCTCATGTAATTTTCGCGATCCCAACTTAGCCACGTTCTGTTTATGCCTCTACAACAAACGATTGAATGCAGGAGAACCACGCAGCTTCGAATAAAACAACTTGGCCACTCAGTTGCCGGATCTCTTGTAGAAATTCACGTACCAGACGTCACTTGAAGTGTAAACAAAACCAATTTGATAGCAAGGCTGGTACTACGGCAAGGGTAATTGAAACTTTAATGGGCCAATATTTCGACTAGCAGAGCTAGTCTTCTTCAGGGCCAGTACTAATACAGAGAAAATAACGGCTCTAAATTTGAATTATAGTATACAATGGCAGTTAATGTTTAACTAGTAGGTGATATTATATATATAGTATAAAAAGAAAAACAAATGTATGGCACAAAGCTATAGGCTGAAAATATCGGTAAAAAAAGAGTAATAGAGAGAGTAATAGGGTGAATAAATAAATGATATATTACAGTAATTAAAACGGCCAAAATTAGCGTTCATTTCGTCGGTTGATGCCATAAGGTTTTAACGTTTGACCTCTTTGTATAAAATAGGCCTCTCTGACTTTTCTACGGGAAGGATTATTGGTTACTTGAAGTTCTAGAGGGATAAGTAGCATGTCCTTGACGGAGTGCGAAGGCAAGTTGAAATGCATAGGTACTGCTGCTGAAGCGCTAGCGTGATCAGAATTATTTGTAGCTTGTCTGTGTTCAGTGAATCGTTCGCGAAGGCTACGTTTGGTTTCTCCAATGTATTGTTTTTGCACTTTTTTACATTCAGTCATATAAGTAAGATCGTTTGATTTGCAAGTGATGTGTTGTTTGATCTCCCGTGTCTCACCAGTGGTGCTGAACGTGTAGGTGGTTCTACCATCATCGATGTTAGGGCAAGTGAGACAGCCGTGTCTCGAATTGCAACGGAAAATACTAGGAGGATGGCAGAGTGTGTTACTTTCGGGACTTTTAAGCTTAGCGCGAACCA
>CM042746.1:4887164-4889664 GCA_022496165.2 Catalaphyllia jardinei
TTTCAAAAATTCTAAAGATTTATGAGAGCTACAAATGAATCCATACCTTTTTCTCTGTACAGAAGACCTTTATGAGACTGAATAGGCTAAAGGCTAAACGCAACAGTAATTTTTATGCATTTGCAAGACATGAGAAATACGGCGTGAAGTACTCTGCAAACGCAGTTTCGATAATTCTTCCGTCAGAGGTGAAAAAATTACTCTTAAAACCGGAAAGACGATTCAGACTTTAGTCGGCGATACATCATTAATTAAACTAATTTGTTTCTGGAAAGCGATACTACTTGAGCTTGCTAGTCTGGAAACGTGAGCAAACATATGCTTAAATCTATCAACTGAAATCTAGAAACTTGTGCTTGATAACAATTTCTCAGAAAAGCTTTTTGGCCTGAATGGGTTCCATGTACAGAGAAATTTTAGCTGTTTTAAACATAGGCAAAAGACCATGATCTGCACCTCATTTTCTCTCGACATAGGCCATCCCCATAAAATGTTTTGTGGGTTGGTCGATCACGCAAATAACAGTGACCGGGAGAGCCTGGGTCTTGCATACTGCACGTACCTGTCACTTTTAAAGCAAATTACTCAACGATACTTAATAACACCTTTGTTTTCAAGTATGCAGTACGAGGGTTGACGTCCACAAACATTTCCGATTCGATATATATGGGTTATTGACCAAGTGTGAGGTCGAGATGGTTGGATATTGGCCAAGTTCTTTTTTTGCGTGTTTATGGACCGAGACGAAGACGAGGTCCATAAACTCGCAAAAAAAGAACGAGGCCAATATCCAGCCATCTTGACCGAATAAACTTGGTCAATAAAGGATTTATTATATGGCTTTCGGGGTAATTTTTCTTGCGGGATACAGCGGGTAGTCTCGAGCCGGCAAGATGGCTCCATCTTGCCCGCGATTTGGTTCATCTTGCCCGCTCGCGGAGCTAGCCGTATTATCAATAGGTATAAAACATTTTCTGTTCAAAATGATCACGTATTTTTTTACTTTAAACAGAGAACGTGGACGAGTACTAGATTAAAAAGAAAAAAATGTGTTCGTATAGTCAGGCTAGCTACATTTGCTATCAATGAATATGTCTTTTTTACTAACAAAAGAAAGTTAATTTACAAACATCATGTGATTTTATTGAAGTACATATTTCACCAACACGGAAAAAATTTTCATCGTTGGGTAAGTTCTTAATATTTTGCTGACTTCAGCCTCAATATTCTTATTCACCGAACATTCCTATATAAATTTCAAAAAAAAAACAGTGTGTCTTTATGAGCGTTAGATTTCTTCAGTAAATGGTCAAGTTTAGTCCTTGTACTGATAACTGAAACACGTGTCCTTAACGTTTTTTCTAAGGTCCACTTTTCATGAGCCGAGCCTAATACTTTGAATTAAGTACACGAAAACTTCAGCATTTGAGGCCCGGTTCAAACGTCGAACTTAATAATATATGTGCCGCCAGAACCTAATACCAATTTTAGTCGACCCAAATAACTAAGTTCGGTAGTCGATTCAAACGTCGAACTTAATTTAGTCGAACTTAATTGCAAAGGTGAACATAACACTATTGCAAACGGTGGTTATTTCTTACCAAAATGGCAGAAAAAATGCGAGTAATGAAGAGCTTGTTTTTCTTGCAAGTGCAATCAAGGAGGGTAGGAGAAGGCGACTACTTCAGATGTAGTTAGCAGTAAACAACCGAAGACGAGTCTTGAATTTGACTTACGTTCTGTTATTGGTTATTCCCAAAGGAACACCACAGATCTTCGGTTCGGTTTCTTTAAGACTCATTTATTTTGTTACCTTGACTCGCAGTATGCCACCGAACTGCTTGCTTTCCAACCCGCTACACTTTCATCGTTTTCCATGAAATACGGCTGGCACCGCGAAGTGGTTTATGTACTTCAAGCAGGTACCCGCCGTGATTTCGTGCTCTCGAGGCAAGAGGAAAACATATCTGTCATATCTTAATTCCCCCTCTTCTTGCTGTGTGAGCATGACAAAAAAAGGAAACGCGAAGAACTCTGGGTAAAAATTAATTTATTTGATGTATTTTGTAATGTTTGCATTAAATTCTGTACATGTAAAAGTTCTAAGTATAAACGAACGTCGATCTTTTGCCGCTCTATTCGACAAGCCTGGTCGAATAACACGGCATGTCGACCCAAATACAACTCTGTCGAGCTTAATTAATTCAAACGTCGAACTTTACTTGTGCCGAGTGTAATTAGTAGCTTCGGCACATGTAAAGTTTGACGTTTGAACCGGGCCTGAATCAGTTAAGAACGGTATTTGAAATTAGAACGGCTCAATCGTTCTTCTCGCTTAACTCGGCCGGGAATTTCGGCTTTGGCCCGGCTTTTATTCAGACGTCGAACGTCTAATGCATAAATTATCTTAACGTATTTTCTAAGCAGTTTACACATTGCCTGAAAATCGCTGACATTTCAATGCGATTTGGTTTAGATTATATTAAGTTCAGTGACTGAA
>CM042746.1:4894664-4922729 GCA_022496165.2 Catalaphyllia jardinei
GAAATCGATATTCTTGGAATTTTTGGACGTGTATTTATCGTTACAAATTTGGCCCCCCGAAAAATTCTTCAGGGGCAAATTCTTCAGATGCAAATGACGTCATTGCAATCGACCATGTGCTGTGTCTGTCTCACGTTTTCTTTCACGTGTCGGCCTGCTTGTTATAAAAACTATGGTCACGGCCGGTAAACTGGTACCGTAACTGAGACAATACATGTGACGAACATGTGAGCTCGTGAGTAGGCCATGTAGACTTTGGACTTTCTTTCCATGTGCTCTCGATCGCAGCCAGAGGCAGCAGAGGTAGCGTTGGATACTTTTACCGTGGAATTTTGAGGCTGAGTAGTATTATATTCAATAGTATGATGTTATTTAAACGTTCGTTCGGGCTCACGAAGAGCTCGTTTATTTTATATGTACATGAACACGATCGCCTAGGCTTTGGGATGTTAACCGTGGAAACAGCTGTAATTTCCGGGAGCGTTGCGTGACATCCCAAAAAACGGCTTCGAAGGAGACTACGGGCTGTATTTGATTGCATTTGTTGATTTAGTTCCAATTTGCGACAGAAAAGGTCAGTCGTATCCGGTGGAATATTATTTGGAATAGGTGGAAGAGTACTCTGAGGGCAAGATCCATAAGAATGAACCTGAACCAGGGAACGGAAATCTAAATACTGTGTACTTTGTTAATCAGGCTAGGGGAAGTACTCGAATCAGTCGCACGGTCGGCATGGAGTTTTTTTAGGATGAACGAGCACTCGATTGCAAATATTTACTTATATTTGAGCTTCCTGCCTAAAGTTTGTTCGTAAAAAGAAAACTTTTACAAATTAGCTTTTGCACTTAAACATTGCAAGTTAATGTGAGAATATTCAGTACGAAATCTGAAGGCTGATGTAAATATTTTAGTCCTATTCAGGTCTGAATCCTATTAAACTGAGTCCTATTAAAATTGTGAGTCTACGGAAACTGGGGCCGTCATGCAACGTAGTTTGTACCGGGACCTCTTCAATCAGAATGGCAGGACTTTGTGACTGAAATATCTTTCTGTAAAACCCCGGTTGTTGAGGAAAAAAAGTTTGGGTTTTAGAGGTTGAAAGTCAGCTAGGGAAATCACTTATAAAAGTTTATACGGCGTCGAACGCACTCTCATAATCTTTGATTACTACTAGTTAAATATTATTGCACGCCCATGTATACATATTTTGTCTATTTCCTTGCAGTGAACGGATTTCAATGAGCGCTCAACTCTTAGAGGAGCATTGTATATTAATTAATTGAAAGTAGTTCAGGACTTCCGGAGTCATTCATTATCGTTTTAACATGCATACATACATATCTTTTATTGCGTTTTAGAGTAAAAGTAAAATTATGTCCACGAGTAGCTAAGCTAATCTAGGCCGGTCATGTTTACAGCAAATAGGTACAACTAGGTACAACTAAATACAACTAAAGGCTACAAGAGATCTAAAGAAACTAAAATTGACAACAATAACTAGAGACTACTTATAAACTAACGGTATTACAAATAAAAATTGAAAACACTGAGCTTCACTTTTTTAACGATTTCTGGGGGATCAATTAATAATATATAACAATCTTCTGAAACTAGGATTTCTAAAGTGTTTCTTATATTTTCCTCTTAAAGTAATTTTTCTGGACGTTTTCTTGAAGACATTGTCATTTCATTCCAAATTTTTACACAACGTATTAGAACCTGTTTTGAACGAACACCCTGTATTAAGCGAACGCTAGTGAGTGTCCCCCTCTCCTCTGGTTGTCCACTTAACACAGGTTTCACTGTAATAACTGACGTCATCGTCGCCATATTGGATGACCATTAACAAAAGAATTCTTATTAACTTTATTTTTCCTGTCATCTAGCATGGTAGTCAGGATGTTTGTCAATTGAATTTCTTAGAAATGGTTACAAACCACTTACAGCATTCCAACGTAAAAATCAGCACAGTTAAAATGGCCGAAGAATACGGGTGTTGACAGGAGTATGGGATCCTGGTCTTTATGATTACAGATCTCCACCTCTCTGGAAGCTCTATTCCAATTTGTTAGTTGTAGACAATACCAGCTTTAGGCGAGTTCAGGTTATCTAAGAGGTACTGGTTCAGTGAACCTTCCTGTTTTCACTACATGAAAGCAAATTCAAAACAGGAAGAACATTCCAATGCTATTAAGTCATTTGTTCATTAATTAATTAATCGTTTCTTCATAATTTGGGACACAAATTCAAAAGCTGTTGTTAGTAGTCCCATCATCGCGGCTAGTGGCGGTCAATGCTGTTAACGTAAGTCGTATTTCTAAGCATTGCAAAATTTGTTCAAGTTGTAATTCCGAAAGATCGTTGAGTATGTCTCCCGGTATAAGTAAATACTTTGAGTGATCTAGATTAACATCCAAACTGTCCACTCTTCGACCTGCCTGCACAAGGACACTTCCACAGTGCGTTTCACAAAGCTTTTGACAAACGGTTTCCGAAGTTCGTTTGAAATTCCCGAAGCTCCCTACGAACCTGGTAATTTCATTACGTAGTTGTCAATGAAATCGTGAACGTGAATTTCACGCCGAATTTCGTTGGGAAGTTGCGAAGTTCGTCGCGAGCGAAGTTCGCGTCATTCGGTGTAGTTGGTTTGGCAATATAACTACAAAGTGAAAACATTTCTCAACATAGCAAGGCTTATTTTATGATCATGTTTACTTCGGGAATGTAAATTATTTGAGGTACAGCGGGACTCGACATCACAGACGGATGGCGCGACTAGTATGTGGGTTACAGTGGTGATGTGAATACAAAAGTTCAACAACATCCCGGAACATGCAATAATTATCATAATTATGAGAAAAATATGTAAAATTAAATTTTCAGCAATTAAATGAAACAAAAATTAACGGGCATCAGCTTGGAAAATTCAAAGAAAAAAAATAGAACAACACAAATTCAAACTGAAGAAAAAAGAAAGAAAAATGAAAATGTGCGCATTGAGTGGCAACTTATAACTAATCCATTTCTTTCAGTCAGGTTCGCCATCAATTTAATTACGTGACTGTTGGACCTTATACCTAATTTCGTTGTTCATAGAAAACCAAGGTGGTGGCGTTCGAATTCTTTAACCAGACTGTGGTTTCTTTATTCAACTAATTACGTCAGTTCAAGGTCCTCCAAAATGGCGGCTCAATACTAAGCTCTACAATTTTGCGCGGAACTATTCGACGAATATCTCAACTTTGGGAAAACAAACGCACCAACGTGGAGAACTTGCTTTCTTTATTTATCGTCTACAATATTACAATTTCTTGACTTTATTCACTGCATGGTTTTTGATTTTATTTTTTATTGCGCGACAATGCATAGATTCTATAATACGACTTCTCATGAAAAATCTAATTCGGTCTAAAAAAACAAATTCGAAAACAAGAAGCTGAAATTGCAAGAAAAACACATTAAATAGCTTCACTTGAGCAGTCCTTCTCACAGAGACCCATAGATTCTTAAAAGCAACAGCCTGCGCAACGCAGCGCCTGTACAAAGTGTCACTTGCGGGCGGGTCTCAGTTCGTGAATGAAATCAATGCTGTACTTCAGAAGTACGGTAGACAAATGAGATTCTTGAGAACAGAGATGTTCAACCGTTTTCATTAATCATGTATTTCTGTAAGTTATACTTTTGTGTTTACGTATAAGTCGAGAACAGCAAACTAAAAAGTTTTATTGTGTTGAATTTGAACGTTTCTAACCAGCCCCGAGATTTGTCAGATTTGTTCTACGGCGAGTTGCTAATTTTAGAACCGTGGGAATTTTTGTCTATATTTTCAACATTATTGTACTCACTGAAATACTTGTTGTTTACCAATTAAACAGACGTGGTTTGTGTTCTGCAAGAAAATACCTGAGCTATGCTTGAGGTCAATGAAATTAAAAAAACGTTATTTTATTGATTTAAATCGTTAATGGGTTATTTCCTCGATTGACAGTCAGTGCTTACCGAAACAGCAACATTAATAAAACTGAGCAGCGCTTACCAAAACAACAACAAATGAATAAAACTAAATTAAATCCACCTGATACTCAACATTTATTTCTGTGTATAAATTGAACTTGCATTCAATACTGGTTAACTATACAGTGTTGAAGAAATGAAGAAACACATGTTTACATTTTAAGATTACGTACGTTTAAAAATTGTTATATTCCAACAAGTCTTTACACTCTATTGAAGTGTCCAACTTGATTATCAGGGGTTAATTTTTCGCCTGCTGGCCTCATGATCCGTTTTCCAAGTCATTTTCCTTTCTGCTAAGCGTTCTTGGACAGCGCAGCCTATTGTAGAAATCAAGGCTGTGGACGTGGACTGGTCGATATTTTCTTTAGTGTCCTTGTAAGTTCTTGAAGGTCTACATTTTATCAGCAGCTGGATCAAATCTAGTTCTGGATCTGCCAGCCTTTCGGTTGACCTCTAGCTACAAAAGGTCTTTCATACCTTTGAAACTGTAACACTGCTTGCTCTGTACTTTGATTCTATCGCTCTAAAACTTTCTGGGTGGTATTCTCTTGAAACATTCCCGCCTCCGCTCAAAATATCATCAATAATCAGTGACCTCACATCCTTTTCAATGGATTTCCCACGGTGGAAAGTTCTTCCGTACGCATTCATTTCGAAGCAGAGTTTTTCTGCCCGCGAAAAGAAACATAATGTCACAAGCCCAAAATTTAATTTTACACATTTTTTCTCATTATTATTTTAATTATTCGAAGTTCTGGGATTTTCCCGGATGTTCCGGAATGTTCCGGGATGTTCCATGTTCCTGGTTTTATCGACGGCCCAAGGTTTTACAGGGTTTTATAACCCATTTTAAAACTATTAATTCCTAATCGATGTAACCACAACGTGTAGGGAAATTCCGAGGCAATAGGCCTTTTGCAACAAACGATCGCATGGTACAAAATCCGCCATGCTGGAGGGCAAGCTCATTATTATTCCCGCACTGGGACGTTAAAACAAAGAGACCTCAACCAGTCAAGCTTGACTAGCCTTTGTTTTAATGTCCCAGTGCGGGAATAATAATGAGCTTGTCCTCCAGTATGGCGGATTTTGTACCATGTGATCGTTTGTTGCAAAAGGCCTATTTGACCCAACGGCGCGAACTTCTCTCGCAATGGACTTGTTAACTTCCCAGCCAAGTTGACAAGTACATAATGAAATTGCCAAGTTCCAACGTAGCGAACTTCGCTAATTTCCGACGAACCTCGGAAGCCGCTTGTCAAAAGTTTTTTGTGAAACGCACTGTAATTGTATTTGATTTCCTGGTACTTTGTTGTCGACTCAATACTACTGATAGAATATGAATAAATGTTCCTCAGCATTATGCTGAGGAAAATTTAATCATGTATCACTGAGTAGAGAACAAAAGGCCGAGAAGACAAACACAATTAGAAGGCGGAACATACTGACTACGCAGCGAGGCAGACAAAAGCGTTGTCTCTAAATCATTCTGAGCTACTCAAATCATTTGATTTCAGAATCCGACCAATTATCAATAAAATTAGGTAAAGACCATGCTCGAAATGAGAAACGGTAAGGCTAGTAGAATGCGTACTATCAAGTCTATTCCAGACGTAGACGTTTCAACACGTGACTGACATTTAAGTGGTCGATAAAGTAATACCTGAATATTTTCCTTACCCGATAGGCCCAAATGGAATTGCCCAAGCATTATTTCGCCTTCGTCGCTCTTATTTTGACCACCTTCGTAACGATGGCACTTGCAGACGACTTCGCAGATGCTCGTGCGGAAATTAATCAAACGGTACCTAACATTGACTACAATACATTTTGCGCTGAGATGAATTCCGGAGAGGACAAAATTGCTTGTCGTATCAAAGATGTACCGACTGTTGGTTTTCTGGTGTGCAAGGAACCTGAACTAGGAATAAAAAATTGCAGCACAGTTATTAACGAAGAGATCACCAATATTAAGAAAGTTCAGCAGGAAGGCGACATTAAGACAGTAACGATTTCTCTTCCCCAAATCGATGGCGTGAAGTGCGGAATTGACTCGAGCATAGAGTGTAGTGGCTTTCTAGAGAAGTGGCTGACTAAAGACGAGGCAAAATTCGAGCAAGTTCGCGATCACATTTCTGACAGCACAACTGAAAAGCTGATTGCTGATGTTGTAAATTTTACCTCCAAAGCAGGATTATCAACAACGGCCGCTGATCTTTCGAAAATCAAAACATACATGACAGTCAACCCGACGATGAACGAATACCGCCAAATATGCGATCTTCAGGGATTTTTTTTGGAAGAAGGAGGATTCTTAGTCGCAGATGTGCCTGATGTACTCGAAGAGACGGTAATTGATGGAGAATGCTATGATGGTGAGCCTACTACTAAGGAAGTTCTGGATGCTTTGGATGAAATGATTTCCGCTTTCAGTACCGCAAATGGAAGTGAAGCAACCAACAGAACCAACCGCTCGTCTGGCTCGTCTGGTGCTGATTTCAGCATAAACATCCTCACAGGCCTTCAAACATTCCTCGTAGTGCTATTTGGAAGAATTGGATTTGTATATTAGAGAATGTTGTGAGTCTCTTGTTATACTGTAGTGCTTGAAGATGTAGGATTTAGGAATGGTCTTTCATAAGCCATTATTTTGAACAAACTTTTCGTGTAACTTCCGCCCTCGCAAGCTCGTTTGTATTTCAGCGGTTCTCAGTGTTCGGTCAAGTTTCTATTTTTTGACAATGCTGTCTCGGAGTCTCGATTTTTTGCAAAGTTGAAGACAGTCTCAAAGTCCCGATTTGTTTGTTTCAGCGTTTTCGATCTTGCAAGTCAAAATGTCTCGGGCTCGCAAAGAGAAACGCTAGTCTCGCCTTCTTGCGAAGTCTAGCATTTGTCTTTCCACCCCTAGATGTGGACCACGGGCAGCTGATTGTGAAATATACTGAACCAGAAAAAATAAATAAATAAAATAAATACAATGCAGTAGTGATCAATTTTTTTAAGCTTATTTTACATTAATCATATGTAAGCATAAGTAGTAGCCTCGTCCAGAAAAAGGTCAAACGGGTACGTATGTATGCATGTACGTGACACTTGGGAACTTAAGCAAACTACGACGGCAACGGGCAACGGTAACGTCGTTTAATGAGGACAACAATAGCTCTGCACGTGCATTATCAATCTTTGTACATTTCGTTGCCGTTTTCTGCCAAACAACAACGTGAAATGACTAAGTTTTGCGTATTCTTGAAAACCTGGGCCTCGCCGGCAATTATTTTGGATTTCCTTATGGAATCGATCGCTGCATTACACTGATATATAGTTTGAGCAGATGCTTAGACAGATTTTGCGCTCTGAACCGGTTTAGTTACTTACGAAATTAGAAAGTAAAATTTAAATCCATTATTTCCTAGGCGTCGTACCTGGCGTCGCCGTCGTCAGTGCTTAAGTTCCTTAGTAACTGTCGATTTAATCCCTGTATAGTTTCGTCCACTCACATCAGTGCGAAGGGAGAAACCAGTGCAATGGGTATAAAACTACTCACACATGAGGGGCACAGGCAGCTACTGCCAGTCCCTCTGCTACTTGTAGTTTTGTTCTCTTCCAAAATCTAGCTTCTGGGGAATCGGAAAAAGAAGGATGACATTGTATGGAATGTACACTGTCCGGGGGAGTTATATCCACGGGCTATAGAGGTATGTGCGGCCCCAAAGGGTATGACTTTTCAGCCGTCATAAATAGGGTATCGATTTAAGCTTATTTTGACTATTTTGGTCATAAATAAGGTATGGTTTTTGTATTCTAGCCTTGATATGGTATGTTTTTAAAAAGACAGTGAAAAGAAGCAATGTTTTCATCATTATCGAAGATCGACAAAAGCCCTGCAAAAATTATGTTTACGGTAACTTAACATTGGTCTGAACTAGGGAATTATAACGCATCAGGTCTCAAAGAGGATTTTGATGTAATGGTCAGGTCATAACTAGGGTTTCGAATTTTTGGTCAAGTAATAAATAGGGTAGGGAATATTACAGATTTTGGTCATAAATAGGGTAAGGGTTTTGGGAAGCGGACCGCACAACCCCACCCAATTTTTCTTGGGTTACCCCCCAGGCTGAGGTGCAGCGAACTTAGCGATCGTAAATATAAAAATTTGCGTGTCTTATCATAGTGAATAATTCCAGGGAAGCAGTAGTGTTAAATATACATCCAACAGTACTTAAGTGAGGTTAGCTAACAACACTTTCAATTCAATTGATTTTAAATAAAGGCTCATTTTTGGTATGCATATTTCAGATTTATACAGATTACGACCGAATTCGAGTTCTAGTTGCAGATTCCGAATCAAATCTGCATGAACGGTCACCCTTGGTGAAAATTTTTGTGAACTGACAAAGTTATTCCCTATGTGATGCACAATTCTTTATTAGTGCCCAGTGACAACGCTAAAATGGCTTTATTCTATTGGCACGGCATAGTTCGGTTTTTCTAATGCACTATTTTCTTTTCTCCGAACTTTGACGAAATGATAAAGGTAACACCTTGCTGAGGTAAATCTGGATACGTTTATCACTTGAATGACCAAGATATCGATTGCAGTGAAGCCTTCCCCGGATTTTTGTAATTCTGTCTTTCTCTCTTTAGCTACAAATTCAATTTTCGCTTCTTGAAATATTCTCGGTCAACATGTTCAAGGTAACGATGAGTGAGAATCTCCATAGAAAGAAAAAACAAAACCAAAAAACCCCAGATATTTCAAGAGGAAATTAAAATTTTGTCCACCTATTCTAATGGTTTATTGGGCTCACATAGTGCTCCTCTACCTTGAGTTGGCATCGAGCCAAACGTACCTATGTTTAAATTATGTTATATTTTCAAGGTAGGAAACACGAGTTGAAATGTCTTAGGTTACACATATTTGGTCTTCAACATCCGACTTGTTTCCAAGGCCCTTACGGTCACTAATAACAGCAGGTACAACAGCAGGTCTTGAAAACTTTCTCCACTAAATTCTGTCATACTAAATAATTACACACACAAATAACTGCATGTCCGATGCAGATATTGGATTACAGAATAGGAATAGTGTAGCTTTTTGTATCCGAGACATTGTCTTTTTCATTGCTGCGAAGCCACCAAGCTTCGCAGCAGACTAATTTTGGTCGCGTACGTGACCAGCCTGGGTTCCCTGCGCCAGATGCCAATTTTGGATGTATGTATATCACCGCATTTGCCTCGATTTCAAGTAATCGAAATCGAGGCTCTTCCGATTCTGAAGAACTTCTACCATCAAAGTGGAATCGATGCGGAAGAGAAAATCCTGTTTCGTGTAGAAAGCCACGTTTTCGCGGGCGAAGAGTTTGAAAGTAAGTGAAGGTTGTACAAATTCCTACGACTAAAGCCGATTTGTTTCTCAGAATATTTGAAGCATATCCGGGAGCTTTGAACCCTTTACGCGAACTTCGGCGTAAAAACAGTCTCGACATAAGCAGAATTTTGGTGGACGTCAATCATCTCATTCGCATGCATGAATGACACCGAGAGGAAGCAAATCTACAAGCAAACAAATTATTTCTGCACGTGTTCGTCTTGGAGCTACGGACTGAACAAGACTAAAAGGTCTTAAAAACCCTTCAATATGGTTGTGAGTTATTAGTTTTATCAGGAGCCATAATCAGGGACGGAGACCGTGAGCGCGATCCATTTGACCAAAATTTCCGGAAATTCCGGTACAAAATCAAATGGAACAGAACGTTTCTGGAAATTCGTTTCGAAAATTTCGGTTCACCTTTCGAGGTTGTCCTTTTTTCTGGAAATTTGGAAATTCCGGAAATGTCCTGTTCCATTTGGCGTTTCTACCCGGTATGAATCTGTCCCAGTTCCTTTAGCCGTGGAAAGCTTCAAGATGGCAGCGAGTCTTTCGAGTCGACATTACACTGGATGGAAAATAATGTGCTACAGTTCGAGCCTGTTCTTGATTGCCTAACCTCCACGTTAGGACACGATTTTCTGGCAAATTGTGGACTGGTCGTTCCGAATTCCCTGAGGTTTATTTGGCTCTGTTTGCATACTTCCCGAGCATACTTTCCCACGAGAAAAGTTCGCAAGTTGCTCTTTATATCACGCGAAAATGGTGCGTGAGTCGGTCAGGTAAACATCAAGAATTTTGTATATGTGTTAAATTTATTTCCATGAAGCAGCTTACGGCGCTTAAAAAAGCCACTTCTCCATGATCCTTCAACATTTTGTCGAGTAAAATGTGCTCAAGCGGGAATGGAACGAGATCGGTCTGGCGTAGTGGAAAATACCGTTCCATTCGACATATGAAAATTTTGGAAAGTCAAATCGGATATTTTGGTTAAATGGATCGCGCCCCGTAAGTCTTGGGATGCGCGCGGACTCATGATATGGGACAATTTTTCTATTTTTAGAACAAATTGCGCCATCCTGACGTCATATATCCACGCTGATCCACGCACGTGTCTTGGGCTCTCGCGTGGATGTTGTCACGTTGTGTGATGAAATGGTCAGAGTTGCGAGATTCTCTTGCCGGCTTTTCACTGCGATGACAGGGAATATGGTAGAGAAGAAGAACCAGGGCTCTTCTATGTGCTTTTATGCTCTGATTTAATGGAAAAGGTGTGTATTTCAGGGTCGAGAATTTCTTTAATTTCGCGCTGTGAATGAATAAAATCTGCTCGCCGCGGCTAGTTGCGGGCGACAAAAGGAGCCCGCAATCCTAATCGCAACGTTGCTTTTACAAACGCATGCGCCGCAGTTGTATAGTTTGGCCCTGACTCGATTTTGCTGAAATCTTCTTGAGTCTTCCACCACGAATGCATGGAATGCAAAGAATGCTATTTTCTCACGCGCATCAGGCGTAACATTTAGACCTTGGATCACGTGAAGGTCATGCATAGCAGCTGCGCCGACCAATCCAAATCGAGCGTGTCAACTTGGATTCGACCTTTGTGTTCATGTTGTCGCGTTGTATGCCATTTCCCGGCCGTATTCCGTCTTAATCGAGAGTGGCAACTGTTCGTCCTTAACTTCAATCGCGGAGCGTCAGAATTGTTTGCCCTTGACCTGACAAGCGCACAGTGTGAGATCGCTTTCTTAAATTTCAAAGAAGCGTGGAGCGAAAGCTCCGTCGATTGATAATATCTTTCGCTCTAAACGGGTCATATTGTCGCTCAAGCTTAAAGAACGTTTGTTGTGCAAGTATCCGTCGATTAATAATTTATTTCGCTCTAAACGGGTCCTATTGTCGCTCACGCGGCTTAAAGAACGAGGTATACATATATATCTGGCTTGTTTGGCTTGTTTGTTGTTCAAGTATCCGTCGATTGATAATTTCTTTCTCTCTTAACGGGTCATATTGTCGCTCACACTGTTTCACAAACTTTGTAAAATCACTCTATTGTTACTGTCAAAATGGAGGGAAAAGTGAGTAAAACCTGGGGGTTGTGCTCATGGACAAACAAAATCACCCAACCTTTCCCTATAGGCCCCCAAATCGTTTATTTACCAAATAGACAAAAAAAAAATCCTCGCCCGCATTTGCTAACCTTTGGTTATTGCGTTCGACGAAGTGGAACGCAAGCCTAATTTTGTTGCGTGACTATGGAGAGTTGGTTGCCCTGTGTAAGGTTGTAGGCTGAAAAATCCACATTCCTGTAAGGGTGCAAAAATGGGCACCCCGCTTAATTTTTGCAGGGGCATGTCACGGCATAGTTATTAACTATGTCACGTCATAGTTGTATGGTCACGGCCAGTGAACGGGTACCGTAACCGAGACAAGTGATAAGACATGTGACGCACTGAGACATGTGATAAGACATGCGATGAACATGTGGGCACGCAAATTTCGGTCTTTTTCATCGCTCACAATAAGAAGTACTGTTGGATTCTTACGCCGCGTTGAATTCTTTGCCGTGGAATTTTGAGACTGGATAAGTATTATATTCAATAGTCCTTTCGAGTACGATCAGGAGCCATAATCAGGGACGGAGACCGTAAGCGCGCGCCATTTCTAGTATTAGGGTTGGCTCGGACTATTTTTAGAACAAATTGCGCCATCGCCTGCGGCACACGCGCGTACATTGCTGCGTGGATTTTCGCGGATGTCGCGATGTCGGAAGTCCGAAATTCCCGAAATCGTTTATGCTTTTGGCCCACAACTCAACGCCTTTATATTTGGCTGTTGAAAGTTTGCTTAAGTATTTTCGCCGTGTAAGGTGCTCCAGTTTGAGTGAAGACAGTGCCAAATTTATGTATGTCCCGCTTTATATCGCTGATCAAGTTGAGTTCCGCTGCTCCTTTTACAAGAACTTCACATTACTCCAATCTTAATTTCACTATGAAGAAGATTAACAGCTTTTCCATAACACAGAAAAAAACTAGTTGGATATGTTTGGATATAACATCGTTTAGGCCCAAATAACTGACAATAGCTTTATGTCCGTAGATGCTGCTTAGTTTTGTTTGTGTCGATGAATGAGAGCGCCCTCCGATGCGTGTCTTGCACAGCTAGTAAAACGTGTCGACCAATTGGACTTCGCACTTTGGTGTGAAAACGTACATCGAACTCATACAATATCTCTAGTTTGTGAATATGTTTAAGGTTGATTAATGTTTGAGAACATATTAAAAGCTTAGCTGAAAATCTGTGAATACAACAGAAATAATCAGAAAAGTTACGATGTTAATGATAGTTTCTTATTGTTTCTGCTCGTTTGGCGAGTTTGCAAAAGTATTTGAAAGGCAAGTCTGACGCGTACGAAGAGTTCATTTGCGTAGTGCAGCGCGTGCACCTTCAAGTCCGAGTCGGTGTTTTCAGATTGTCAACAAATCGTGAAAAAGACTTGTTTCATTGTCTTTTGTGCTGAGATACTACAACAATTGTCACCAATGTTCACCAAAAGGCTACCAACATCATGCGTGTTTCTTTCACATAGAAGTTTTGCCTCAATCGAAATCTTTATTCGAGTTGATTAAAAGCGTCATCGTAACTTTTCTGATTATTTCTGCTGTATTCACATATTTTCAGCTAAGCTTTTAATATGTTCTCAAACATTTATCAACCTTAAACATATTCCAAAACTACAGATATTGTTTGAGTTCGATGTACGTTTTCACACCAAAGTGCGAAATCCAATTTGTCATTTTTTTCCAACTGTGCAAAACACGCATCAGCGGGCGCTCTTATTCATAGACAACAGATTTTTTTACAAACAAAACTAAGCAGCACCTACGGACATAAAACTATTGTCACTTATTGGACCTAAACGCTGCTATATCCAAACATATCCAACTAGTTTGTTTTCTGTGTTAAGGAAAATCAAAGCCGTTAATCTTCTTCATATGTGAAATTTTAGACTGGAGTAAACTGACGTTCTTGTAAAAGGAGCAGCGGGACTCAATTTAATCTGCGTTATAAAGCGGGACATACCTAAATTCGGCACTGTCTTCACTCAAACTGGAGCAACTTACGACGAGAAAACTAAGCAAAGTTGCAACAGCCATAAATAGATAAAGGCGTTGAGTTGTGAGCCAAAAGCATAAACGATTTCGGGAATTTCGAAGGCCATTTCCTATGCGGGACATCCACAAAAATCCTCGCAGCAATTAATGGACGCGTATGTGCCGCAGGCGATGGCGCAATTTGTTCTAAAAATAGAAAAATTGTCCCATTTCACGGGGCCAACCCCAATACCAGAAATGGCACGCGCTTACGGTCTCCGTCCCTGATTATGGCTCCTGGTTTTATAGTTTTGTTCAGTCAGTAGCCCCAAGAAAAATACGTCCAGAAAAAACTTGTTTGCGTGCTGATTAATTTGCTTGCTCTCGGGCTCATTCATGTACGCGAATTTTTATTTGTTTTTGCCACGTAGGTCAGTAAAAAGGAAGCTAAGAACCTAGCCTGCGAAAACAGCCGTCCTTCTTCGCTCCCAGCCCGAGTGGAGAACCCGACAAACGTTTTCATTTATAGATTTCAAGGATGTAGTTAGTTAGTAAGTTAGTGAGCTAGCCTTACATGCCGAAAGTAAATTTAAATTTTGTATACAGTCGGTAAGGAGGCGGAGATGATTGACGTCCAACAAAACTTAGGTTTTGTCTAGACTTTTTGTGCGCAGGTCACGTGTGATTGATAACCGCTGTAACTTAAAACGATTTTCAAGGAGCATTTAAACATCCACCAAGTCAAAACAGCGTGGAACAAAATATCATGTTGGCATAAATTAATCGTGATGTGATGCGGTCGCCATCAACGGCCGTGGACATGGGTGAACAGTTTATTGTGTCGACCTCAGTACGTGTTTTAAAACAGAAAAGGTTTAACCTTATTAGCCTCAGGCTAAATACTCTAATCTAGTAGCTCAAGTTGACTCGTCCCTCTAAAATACTTCCTTAATGCCATAAAACATGTTCCACATAACCTTCACTCGCAGCACTTTACTTTCCAATGGTAACTGCTAGTTTTTAATCGTCTTATCTTTCTTTGGAGGATTGTAATCCATCTTCCGCAGAGCTTGTTCCACTTTCTCGATCAGTATGACAGGTTTTGATGCTTTAACGCGCGATGGGCTTTTTCCACCTCGTGCGACAGCGGTTTGACTTCAGGGGCATAGCCATTTAGGCGCGTGTTCAAAACTAGTAAAAGTTATAATGGTTGTTATTCGGAAGATACTTCCCTAGCCCCACATGGGGCTAACTAAACGACCCCTTAACATCGTTAACTTATTTTTTTCATGGGGCTAACTAAACGACCCCTTAACATCGTTAACTTACACAGTTAAGCAAAATTAAAGTCACATAAAACCAAGATTAAACTATCTTTGACCTAATAGACCCTACGAATTCTGTTGAGCAACCTGACCAACCGGCGGTTATCTCCGGTTTCTCTAGAGTGAAGTCCTGCTCAGGAAAGTGTATATAGATATTCGGCGAGTATGAGAAAGGCGCTCTTCAGTAATTCTTTCGAGAACTCAATACAGTGATCTTATCAGCAGATGAAATTGGACTGGGAGAGAGAGGAGAATTTTACAGTAAAAGCTTAAAGAAAGGTAGCGCGGGAGTAGGGACCAGGGTTTTATTACTTCCACTGACAAAGAACCTTGAAGAGCTGGTTTGCCAACTTGTAAAATTACCCCGATGACTGTTTCTATCGTAACAGAGAAATTTCTTCCATTGAAGGGCTGGGTTGCTGATGCATATAATTAACGCAACAACCGTTTCTATCGTGTTAGGGAAAAATTTTCCATTATTAAACTTAGGCCTTGAATATCTCGGATACTAACGTTTAAATTATCCCGATAACTGTTTCTATAATGACAGAGAAATTTCTTCCATCCTTTTGCTTCTGGTACTTACGATTTTTATGTTTTCCATTTGAGCTTTCCAGCGTCATAATGTAACTCTTATCTTCCATCTGGATTCAAACCATATCACCAGCAACGGATTTTAGCGAAAAATTTCTTCAACTTTATCAGCGGAGCCTACTAATACAGTTGAAGACCTTCTCGAGCTTAACACAAACGTAGGTTAAAAGTATTTTTTTACCTCAAAGGCAGAAAACCAACGCAAGGTGAAATCTGCAAAGGCGTTTTCAAGAGGTCTTAATTGATATTCCAGATAAGATTTGGAGGAAAAGCTGTTAAAATCACTCAGTACTAAAACAGCGAAAGCGATTCAGCAAGGAATTTGAAAGGAGAGGAATTAACAAGTCAATTCATTCGTTACCGTAACGTCTGGAAAAGTGGGTAATTCTAAATAGCGTGTTTAGCTGTATTGTATTTGGATAAGAATAATTGAGTAGGCTTTTCTTAATAACAAGGGTTACTTTTACAGACAAAATGGCACTCAGTTATCGTTTTTTCCGGTGGAATCTCTCTTCCAAAGAAACTATTTTCAGAAAAGTTGCTGACGGTTAATAAACTGGCATTAATTGGGGGTCATATGACGTATTTAATATGTACAAATCTGGATCAAGATTCTTAAACAATGAATCCTTGGTTTCTAATGTTAATTTCATTTTAAAGTTTAATTTAATGATGTGCATTATTTGACTATAACCTTAAAACTGAAAGCAGACTTTTTCAAATGCGAGTTCACACCAAAACATACATACCGTCAGTTTAAAAATGGTTTATTACCAGACAGGCATGATTTTGACCAATCCTCAGATATCATTTAGACCCAATCGAGACCCGTTGCCATAACAATGCAAATAAAACGCAGTTCACATACAAGAGATGGTCCATTTATTATGTGGTCAAATAATCGATCAGATTCTTATCCTCTGTATTATAACATAACTAAAACAAAGCGCGCGCTCTGATTGGCCAATTCAGCATTTACTATTTGCCCATGGGTGTATGCTGCTGACGTACTCAATAACTAAAGCAAAGCGCCCTTGTGATGACAATGAAAAGCTTGGGACGTTCCTTGAAAATTACAGGAGTTGAAAAAATACCCTCGCAAAACTTGTGGTTGCGGTCAACCTAGAGGCCATTTGATTCGAGTTTTGAATGAAAGGAGCGCAAATGACGGTGGAGATTTTCGTCTTCTGTGGTTGGTGATTCTTAAATCAGCTTGATGTAGTGTCGGAGACACACTGATTTTAGCTGCGATACTGTTGACCGTGAACTGTGGTTAGCTATATTTAGCTCGCTGCTGTGCCCTGAAACGGACAGGAACATTCGCATCGGAAATTTTATTTTACCGATTTTAAGTAGTGATGTTTTTGATGTTTCATTCCTGACACTAATCAGTGTGTCAACAGTTGTTTTCACTCTGGGAAAAGTTGAATTTGTGAAATAAATTAATCTCAGAAACATTTTGTTTATTGGGTTTGTTAAACTCGAGATAAAGCAATGGTTCTCGGCTTACCAACACCAACTTTGTGCGTGGTTTAGTCTCGCTCGACTGCCGACTGAGGCTGCTAGAAAGTTATTTGATGGATTATAAGGTCTATTATTCACTCACGGCTGATTCAGCATTCGTACTCATACTATATTTACATCCAGGAGCACCAATCAGTAAGAGAAGTTATGTCAGTATCAAAGTATGTAGCCCTGGCAAACTAGGGCTAAATATAAGGCGCAACTCTTGAACAAGTTTTAAAGAAACTCCTCAATGGTATCATTTCAACTGATTCTATTCTTTGTACAAGTTCTTAATAAATTTGGCCACTTGGCCACTTTTTGAAGCAAGAAGTTCCACTGACACTACTGTCAAGTCTATCGACCGTCGTGCCGGGTGAAAGGTCAATCAAGGGAGCTATGCCATTTATTTTTAACCCTTTCTAAGTTTTCTTGCTGGTACTTCACCTCAAACCAAGTCACGGTATCACATAGCAAATGCTCGACAACAGTAGGAGTTCCCATGCACGATGCCTGAAGCAGAGTAAAAGCAATTTGTTTGGTTATCAGTTGTCAGCCACTGCACTTTCGAAAGACGGTACCTGCAGTAGATGCCTTTGTCTTTCGCACCCTTTGTTAGTGTTATGGCAATCCACATCAATTCTAAGACTGTGAATTCTTGAGGGGAGTGTTACGTCTTGTTGTAGAGATCCGTGTCTCCGTACGTGTAAAATACGAAGCAGGGTAGCTCGAAATCTACTGTTCATGATGGTGTAGACGATGGGGTTGTAAACTACGGAAGCTTTGGCTAACAGCTCAGGAACTTCTGCTTCGCCAGATTCTATCACGTGATTTCCTGTGAATACTGCTGCGAGACTGACGAAACAATATGGCGACCAACTGAGCGAGAAGGCTATGACAGACATTGCTGTCATGCGAAGTATTTTTAGTTCTGAATGCCGCCGTCTTATTTGGACTGCAACATTACCTGGTACGACAGCACGACGAACAAGACTGTAAAATAGAGAGAAGACAGAGAGGATTATTTTGTGATAACGTTTCCAGGAAGAGTGAGGCGACGTTCCCTGACGAGCGTCTCCGATATGGAGCATATGCCATCAGGACATCGTCTCCTTTGTTTGTCTTGAACTGGTTGAGGGTTATATCATCTCAGTATGAGAATCTTTAACCTGTAAAAGAGTCGGTAGTTTAAGAGCTTTACAAAGGAAGCTCCTCAATGCGCCTGACTCGTCTTTGCTGAATCAACGCTTCTCATCTCAAACCCTCACCTTAAGACTGTTCAACGACTTACCTTCGAGAAAGACAGATGAGTGGCAGTCTATGGGCTGATTTTTTAACCAGAGTTTAGAACAAGCTTGCGAAAGTCGTGATCTAAACCGAGATTTACGCCACGGTTCCGATTATGAAAATGAATTTTAGCTCAAGCTAGTCCCACGGCCTTTTTTCCTTTTCTTTTACTTTTTTTAAGTTGTATCTATACATTGCCCAAGGGTACTCCTGGAGGGCTATCTAGGTTACGTCAGAGAGAGACCGGGCATATGTGGGGCTTTAGACTTCGATTGCTTTTCTCACCCTGGGGCGCCGAGGTTGAGGACGTTTATTTTTATTTTTTATTTTTTTGCGAGGAGGAATGGAAGCAAGTCACATCATCACATGTGCTTATTTATGCCGGCATCTTAAATTTGATATGTTTTGGAGGTAACCGCTTTACGATTAAAAACAACTACTCGCTCACTACTCACTACTCACTTTCAGTAAAAATTGCCGGTTTTCACATGACGTCACTAAAATTCAAACTTCAGAACTATTGATCCTCCTCAGATTTCACTTTCATGATATATACGAGCAAAAACTAATATTCATACAAATTTTTACTCCGAATGGGTCTTTGGTTTAGTGATAGACAACGACTGAATTTCTAAGCTTTTGCTTGACGCGGCATTTACATGACGGCCCAGGAAACTGTGATGTTGGTGTCTTTTTTCGGGGAATTTTATCTCGGGGAATTTTATTTTCATCTGAACAGTTCGTGTATTAGAATAATGTAGTATTGTTTTGTTTTTGACTTCTTTGAGAGATACATCCACGCTTTTGTAGCAAAACTCAGTGACAGATGTTTCTGTTGGTTTCCGGCCGCCATGTTGGTGCCCATCTGGATGGGCACCAGTATGGCTTCTCCATACAAATCTCCATAAATTTGGGGAAAACGTTTCTCCGCATATCTTCTATAAGAAAAATTGCTGTTAACTGCCATCTCGGCGAGAGTTTTTGCATATTTACCTTCTTTCTTTTCTTAGATTCTCGACTTAATCTATCGAACAGTTTTGATTTTTCAAGTTTTGATCTGTTTTGAATGGCGTGGCACTCATAACCAGCAATAATCAAGCGTTGGAACTCTAATATTTTCCATTCATTCAGAGAAAAAAGTTATGTCTTACTTAAATTGAAGTAATGAACGGACACCTGAATGGCAACAAGCTAAGCCACTATGTCAGGATGGGGGATATTTGATCTTATTTTACTCATTTTCAGGCCCTAGTTGAGAATTTTGACCAAAAACTCGTCTAAAAGTCAAGTGCCCCACATTTTTCCGGGCTCCCCTCTCCCACCTCTGGCTTAATGTTGAATAGTGATTGATGTATAAGGAACACGTGGAGTCAGATTGCAAGTGAAACTTTTTCATAGCTGCAAAAATCAAAGCAACTGTTGGTTAAAGAATATAAAATGTCTCAAACGATAAGATAAGTGGTTCGTAACGAATAACAGTGATAAGCATTCCATTGAGTGAGACTTACAAACATTGGGTTGCTGAGACTGCGCAGTATAGGCCATCTTACAGCGAGGTTGGGGTAGAAGAAAAAAAATGATTGTAAAAGTAATTCTGATTGTAAAAGTAATTCTAAATATCAAAAGCGTACGCATTAGAATGTGTGACAAAAACTGAATAAATTTACCTCAAAATTTTGTAGTAGCAAACAATCATGACTGCAAGAGGAAAAATGAAACCAAACGTGACAAGAAAAAGATTGTAACTAATATCAGCGGCAGACTTGCCCGCCCAATCAGGAGAGCAGCTTATTTTCGAAGACGTAACAACAAACCGACTCCAGCCAAGTAACGGTGGGAACATGCAAAAGCTTCCGTACAACCAAGCGCTTCCAATCAAAAAGATGACTTGATGGGTTGACAGTCCATGAGTGGTTGTGTTTACCTGCTTCACACCAAAATATGACATCACAACCATTTCAGTTAACGTAAAAATGCACGTTATCCCCACGGTGCCGTTGATGAATGCCACCCAGACACAGGTAGATCTCTCTAAAAACTCCCCTCTAAAAGTAGATTGTATTGCGACCGGGTAGCCAAACACGATAATAGAAATGTCTGCTAGTGCCACGTTGATCATTAGAGGAGTTACCCCTCGGCTGCGGTGTTCACGCTGCTTTAGCACAAGAAGAGTTAGAACATTTCCTACGAAGCCAAAAGACAGGATCAAGAACATGGAGATACCATAGGCCAGGTAGCCCTTTTCGTGCCATGCTAAAGTCTCTTGGCCACTTTGGTTTGCATCTTGCTGCATATTGAGTTTGGTGTTCCTTGAATTGGCGTCTTTAAACCTTGAAAACGAAAGGAATGCATACTTCTGTCAGGTGGCCTCATTGCAAAAGGAAAAAAGTTACTTATAAATGTCTATTTTTGCACATGCACTGAACTGTGAAACCGTCCCTTTAACATCAAAACTTTTCTACAGATCCCCTGTAAGGGCCCTTAAGAATTGTAACATAACCTCTTAAGAAGACAGATTTTCAAAAAAAAGCGTCTCTTTTTCCAAGCTGAAAGAGTTTCGTTTTAACGAAATTCATCATGCACCGGATCGTTAAACTTTATCGTTACGATGATTGTATCATTGTGGTGAAAAAGGTCCATTTTCAATACTACTGCGCTTTTTGCGAAAAAAAAAGTAGATGATGTAAGGTGATCGAGTATAACAAACGGAACTCACCCGAATCTGTCCATTAAAGAGAAGCACTTTGCTATTTATCATCTTGAAATTGATAAGGGTAAATAGCATAAGCCGCCGAACTGAGTTTTTCAAGCTGGGATTGAGTGTTGTTTTTGAACTATATGTCTCGCGATCTTCCGATAAAGAAACACCCGGACCACACGCTCTCACTATCCGTCTGGTAACGCGCGCTTAACTTTAACCAAAAAGCGATCTGATCAAAGTTCACTTTGATTACAGTTAATTAGATTCTTTATCGCACACGTTTTTTTTGGTTTTTGGACATCTGAAATCGCACGTGTTTTTTTGACATCTTCAAATCGCACGTCGTGTACAGAAGCGTGCACGGTTACGCGTGATCTATTTAGATGCGAAGTGCTTACTGGCTAAAAAATTGATTAACACATGCTCTACACGTGTTCAGTTGAAATATGACCAACGTACCTGTTGACTATGTACGAATTTCCGCATGACACTACCTGATATTTTGTTATATAACTTATATCTTGGTAAGTACATAGCACCTTAATAGAAGCATTTTCCCTCTTGTGGACGACCAATTGGAGAATGCGTTATGCAATCAAAATTTTAAAACACGTTTCTTTATCGATTCCTACTGCTTCCTACCGCGTGTTATGCAGGATCAATTTCGTTGATACTGTAAACAAGAAAGAAAATATTTGGGAGTATTTCTCCGGATAGTATCGCAGACCGTTAAGGCGCTTCACATAAACTTGATTCTATGTTAAAGTGCCTATAAACGAAACCTTTTTTCACGTATATTTGTGATGCGTTGCTTGTGTGATAAATTCAAAATATATGCAGGCCACAAACGGTGTTATGATAGCAGTCGCGATAGCGCCTTGGAGTCGAGAAGCTTGGTTGTTTTAAACCATAAGCCACACACAAAAAGAAAAACAAAACAAAGCACCCAAAAAAACTTGTGCTTCAAAACTCTCAAGGTTCATTTGCATACATAGAATTAACTTAATTTATTTATTGTTATATTAGCAGGTGCCCATATAAGCAACTAAGATTTTCTTGACTTCGCAATAGAAAAAAACAAGAAATAATAAGAGTTTCATGTCCTCAGGCAAAAAAACGCACAAAAAGAAACTTAAAATACTGGTCATGTTGAGAAAAAATAGGGCTTGAGATTTATCAAACATCTGGAAAGTCAAGTCAGGTTAGAACCATTCAATACTAAATATGAGTCACCAAGTCCACATTTGCGACTTACCAGACAAATTAAATACCAGATTTTGTTCCGCCAAACGTGTTTTTGCTGTTGTGTTGTTTAACTCAGTGGAGCGCGTAATTACTTGTCGCCAGAATCAACTTCGAATAGGAAGAAAAGTTCCCGGCGTAGCTTTCTTCATCAATTAAATAAATGCAAAACTTTGTGGGAATCAATTAAGTCAGTTGCTTCCCCGACGACATAGAAGAAAAACGGAGACAATATTTGATGGCAATGGCGGAAAATTAATGGCACTTTTACCCGAACGGTTTGTTTTTAACTTTCTTAACACCCCATCAAACACGCACATCAAGATAACCGAAACACGAAGGACTAGTAAAAATAAATACCACTTACCATACAATGTAGCACTCTTAAAACGTGTCTAATTAAGGGATTTGATGCTTCTCGAAACATTTAGTGTGAGTAAGACTTTATTTTATACGTATGCAGACAGTATCAATTATAGAAGTCGCTTAGATGGGTCTATCCGGATGTCATTAGCATCCGTTCACCATATTATAGAAATCCGGCAAACCTTTCTTGAACTGCTTAAGGAACAATTGCTCATGAAAGCAAAATCTTCACGGCCCAAACTTGTTTTCAAACTTTCTTTTGTGACGACATGTCTTATATTAATTAATTTAAAAGTGTTTAATTTTTACTGCAATTGCACGTAGCGAAATTGAACATTTCAGAATGACTTTAGACTGGATTTAACGTAAACCAAAGGTCTAACATTTTTAGTGGGCCTGCGATCACGCAATTGAAATTAAAATGGTAAATAGAGGCAGCAAATGAAAATATACGGTCGGCGGCAAAAAAAAAAAATCCCGTTTGAGTTTCTAATTTTCAGAGATCGTTTAAGTTAGATTGCGAGTGAGACGTTTTCACGATATGATCTTTTAAACAAAGTCTTGAATTAACGATTTTGGGAACGTATAATGTTGGGAACAGGTTTATACTGCATAGTTACTATCTTTCAGTGCTACCAAAAATGTCTTCCATTACTCTGTGCTATACTAATTTTGTTACCTTATCCGTCTTTTCAGCTAAAGTAAAGAAAAAAATATATTTCAGTTCTGGCTTGCAGTGACGCTGTAGTAGGAGACTGTGTAGGGCATGAAACCTGCCACTATATTTCCATATGGTGATAAGACACCTCAATGCAATGGTTTTTAAGATATCTCTAAGAAAAAACTTGCTCAGTAACTGCGCGCTTCGGAAGGAACATACATAAGAAACAAACGCAACGGGGCGAGGAACTTTCTTCACCTCGGCTACTAAAAATAAAACATCTGGTTTAATATTTTTAGAAAATTTTTGTCTTTTCAAGATCAAATTATATTTTAACTCCTGTTTGAATTTTAAGCATTGTTTTCAATTATAATAATAAGACCTTGTGTCAGGTAATCAGTAAATAGAAATCTTTAAAAAGAAAAAGAAAAAGGTTTCGTCAGCATTTACGTATTTTAATAGTTTAAACGTCATACGTATACCCTTTGAAATCAAATTACACTTTACTCTTTTAAGATTTACATGTATTTTCTTCAGTATTACGTAAGATCGATTTACATGGAGAGTATTTGTCTTTTCAGGGTGGTTTACTTTCCTTAATATAAACCAGTTCAAATACATACCCCCGCCCCCGCGCCGCCCCCCGGCCCCCCCGCCCCCCCCCCCCGCGCCCGACTCCCTTGTTTTGCACATGCTCTAAACGGCGTTCTGACCTGAGTCCCTTGTAGAAGAGCTCAATAAGATGAAATTTTTACGTGGAAAAAGTTGTCACACCTTCAGTCCCTCCCAGGTCCTCCTCACCTTTAAAAGCGAGTGATCCTTCACCAAGGTCCACCTTGACCTTCTACGCGC
The DNA here is from genome assembly GCA_022496165.2 of Catalaphyllia jardinei. Lineage (NCBI taxonomy): Eukaryota > Metazoa > Cnidaria > Anthozoa > Scleractinia > Caryophylliidae > Catalaphyllia > Catalaphyllia jardinei. The sequence continues at coordinate 4,918,675 of CM042746.1, forward strand.
TGACTTTGCGATTTGTTAAGATGGCGCACCGCTATTTCCCTTAGTCGCCCAAGTTGCCTTGGATTGAAGTCTGATCCTCCCCCAAAAGGAAACAAATTACTCCATTTAACAGGCTCTTTGTGTCAACTTGGTTTATTATTTAGTTATTCGTAATCAGTGCACGAAACTAAATTTTCGATTTACACGGAGAGCGCTCCCCCTTCCACCATGTAAGGGAAAGAAAACTAAAATGCATTCTATTCAGGGCTGGGTCAATTCAAAGCTACATTTCCCGGTAGTGAAATACCAATAAGGAGGCACGTGCACCGCCCCATCGTTGCCATCAGCGAGACAGGAAGTTTGAGAGCAATGAAAAGTAGTTATATAATAAACTGGTTCGAGGAGAACCGCGTTTTAATTATACCATGTCGAGCTAGCATCCTGTCAATCCTTGTCTCACCTTTCGTGTCAAAATATCACCAGCAGGGATACTAAATGCGGGCAAAGCTCATTAAAGTGTAAGTTGATGGCCAATCGAGGAAGCTAAGATGTGTGCTTCTCGGGGGAAAATGTCAATTAAACGATCCACACACAATGAGAAAGGGAATCTCAAAAACTTTCTGTATTTGTCAAACTTAAGTGCGTTAACCTCTCTACCACCCACAGCTCACGTTCATTCCCAAGCTAACCCTAACACCAAGGCTGAATTGTCAGTTATTTTTCTGCTCGGCTTTAGGTTAACTATAACAGTTCTGAGATTACAGAGTACAAAGTATGATCAAAAGCAATGGTGTTAAATTCATGAATGAACTGGGCTGTACATGTATCTTCACAACAACAACAACAACAACTTTATTGACCCTTAAACTTGACAGAAATAAAATTAACATGAAATAAAAATTAAAACCGAAAGGGTGTTGGCTTCTTAAATTACTAAAAAGTGAACAAGGCTAGGAATCCAAATTACATATAATAAATCTCTTTGCGAATTCTCTCAATGTTAAAAACGGTTAAGCTCCTTTATCATATTTTATTTCCAGTATTTCTGGGTCCTTTAAAAGATGTTGTCGGTATATTCATTAGATCGTCTATATTCAGTCAACATCTCACTGCCTCACTATCACAAAGAAGATTCGAGAAAAAAAAAAAAACAGCGTGCACAAATGTTTTAACCTTTCACCTCTAACAGTGCCAGTTTAAACTGACTACTGAATTTTTAGAAAAAACTTTTAAGAGCAATATAATGCAGTATCTAACAGCAAGATCTCAGAAGTAGATACAAGCCAAGGTTTCAACAATAAATTAGACAGATGCTGCTCTCAAGTCCTACCACTAAGTCTAAGTGATATAAGTTCCGCTAAATCGCGAACCCATCGAGAAATGGGGGCACTTGTCGAGCCAAACAGTTGTTTTTACAGATATAAATGATTTGATGACACGGAGCTATCTTAAAAAGAAATAGTTTCTCCTTTCCGGAATTATCAGAGTGTTGGAAAATTGAAGAGACCTTGCGTTTTAAATGATGTTAGACCAACTACTTTTCACAGTTTTGTTTTGAATTTTGAGCATAGCCGACCACAGGTAAAAGGAACCTCAAGGATATTCAAAGGTATTCATAAAGATCCCCAAGGAACGTTACGGTTATCAAGGCCCATGACAAGAAGAGGTAAAAAGAGGAGAGGTAAAAAGTTCTTGCGAAAGTCCCCAAAGATGACAGATCCTCGCGGATCCGAGGATAGGCGCCGCTGGTGTGGCCCTCTTGAATATGGGCTTTACCTTAGCTACGCTCCTTAACCAGGCTACGAGCAGTCTCTTTAGTGTAAGATGAGTTATGTTTCCCTTTCCCCCCCTAATTTGGCACAATCTTAAATTTCCTCCGTGCGTGGAGGATTTCAAGAGCAAAACAGCGTGTAAACCTTACCTCAATGTTACATGTAGACCCAGCCGGCCAGGCATTCCTCAGGGGCCAGCTTTTAAGACGTTAGCTGCGGGTGCTGTTCAACATTTTCCCAGATTTTCCTACATTTTACCTACCTCAGGCCAGTTAACTAACAGCTATTGATCGAACAAGTTGAACTAAACACAGGACCTCAAATGAATGCCAGAATCACCTTAAACGCGTGTAAACGCTGGGGGCGTTTACAGAAAACTTCCCTTTGGGGGCGTTTAGAAGGTGCCATAACGCGAATAAACTGGTGGAGAGCCATCTCTCAAGCAGTTTTATTGCCGGAACTTGTTTCGTGCAAGTTAAATTAAGCTTCCATTTATTACTTCCTATTACCTATCTTTGCTTCGCTGATACAAAAGCCAAGCGAGCTTAAGTAAAAATTGAGTGGGTGTGTCGACATTTACATAAATAAACACCAATTCTTTTTTAAACCTCGTTGTGTTTAAGAATCCTTGGTCAGTCAGAATTACTAGTACAGTTTTCACAGGTCTCTCACACCTCACAGAGCTCAGAGCTCTGGATATTGGTCAGGTTGTATTTTTGCGTGTTTATGGACCAAGATGAATTTGAGGTGCATCAGCACACTAAAACGAACTACACCAACATCCAGCCACCGTGACCAGACAAACTGGGTCAGTAATAGATTCCTTGTATAGCAGCAAGACTCCGCAGAAAGAACATCATTTCCTTGCGGGAAGCAGTGGGAACTGCTATGCCCTATAATTTGATTTGTATTGTCGGTTCACCGAGAGAGTATAATAGAAAGGTTAAGAATAACGCTTACCGCGAATGCTAAGCGATTGATTTCCGTTTGTTTTTTGTTGGGTTTATGGTTCGCGTAGTAAATCACGAATGGACTGGAAACTACGCCTCTGTTCTTTAGACAGCCTTATCGACTTCAAAGAAATTCTCTCTAATTTAGCCTGAAGTTCACGCTGTTCTGGTAGCCGCAAAACGAGGCGAGTTTGCAAAGCGTAGAGGGGTTGAGACTACTGAGATAAGAGGGGTTGCGGGTGGAGGCAGCTACCAATTATTCTGCTTCAAGCCCACACCGTTGACAATTTTCTTCCCTCGTCTCAAACTTCCACTATTTACCTAATCCAAGATAGCGACCGAAACACTGGATTCAGGAATATATGTATCGCCCAACATACCCCTGTTTTACAGGCGACTATAATTTACCCATAAGTCAACTGATACTTACAAACATAAAACAACACTTTGTCTTTCAGAATACGTTTGCTAATGTATCAGAACGTTGAGAGATGCAATTTTTACTCATGTCAGTGTTTTCTTGCAGTTTTCATGAAAGCGAAAGCTCTCTTGCTTATGTTCGTAGAAAACTGCAAACTGCAAACGTAAAAACTGACAGGGAAATGGTCGTTTGCTGTAAACATCATTTTTAACGTCTGTAATAAACATACGTGGGAGGCGCGGTGGCCTCATGGTTAATGCACCCCACTCCGGAGCGAGCGGTCCGGGTTCGAGCCCTGGCCAGGGATGTGGTGTTGTGTTCCAGTTGTATAAATGGATACCGGCAAATTGTTGTGGAAACCCATCAAAATTGCGGTTGAGTGACCTGCATTGGGCTAGCATCCCATCCAGGGGAAGTAGAAATACTTCTAGCCGCTTCATGCTATCGAAACCGGGATAAGCTCCGGCAGCTATAAGTCAGCCTTGGCTCTAAGGCTTCTGTCACACACTTAGTAAACTTACGTTTTACCTCAATTTTGAGGTGTTTCCCCTGCTACTACTCCCAATCATAGCCATGCATAATACACATACTAGTCTGTAAGGGTTGAGTAATTTAGCTTTTATTTCTGTTTCTCTATACTCAGCTCGACTTTTATCTAGCAGTTATATACGAAATCAGTTTTCTTCGTCGCTTTGCTTCTGAACCTGGTGCCTAGTCTCCGGAACATCCCCGACGTCCTTGGTCTGCGTAATGATGTCGTCAGCAAGGGCCTGGGCAGAATGATGGCTTATCAATTTCGCACGACGACGACGCCAACCTTGACTGCACATGAAATGTAAATAAAACTTTGTCTGATAAATATGGGCAAGATGGTCTCTTGATATCGGTTATTGACCAAGCGTGAGGTGAGGATGGCTGGATATTGGCCAAGTT
>CM042746.1:4922829-4934094 GCA_022496165.2 Catalaphyllia jardinei
CCATAGTGTTAAAAAGTACTGTGCGATGTAGATGCCCACATTTCGGCATGGTAAATAAATAGGTAACAAAATATGATAAAACTGTAGTAATACATATTTCATAGCATAAAGCTCTGGCAATACTTTTTAAGGAGGCTCTTTCGCCCGTAAGGCTTACACCTCAAGACTCAGCCTTACCTCAACCCTAAACCTTAAACTATATTAAATCCATTAACTACATGTGCTTTTGCCTATACGTATAGCTTCTCTCTTTTTACAGCAAATGCTATATCAATGAAAAATCTCGTGCAATTGGTGACATTTGGTTCAATCACTTACCGTCAACATCAGACGAAATATCATAAAATTGGATCTCTCTAAATTGTCAAGGCCAAATGGCTTCCCAAGTAGACCATGAATATTAGGGTAAAATTGCTTTATTTCTGACATATTATTTAAGTAACATCAGTTTTCACTAATTGCTATAAATTTGGTTTAAAAAGGCAATTTACAATTTAAACGCAAGGAGTTTTAGCCCTTGTAGGCTCTAAGAGATTCAAAATTTCATTTAGAATAGTAAGTTTTGGGTTTAAAAAAAGCGCTGTGTCTAAATGCCCGGCAGCCGGGCAAGGTCTTAAATGGACTAAATGCCCGGCAGTCAGAAATTTTCAAAGAATTTCCACTGAAACATTCTTTCAAACTTCTTGATGGTATTTAATGTTTCTTTAGAAATGCAGAGCGATTCCAAAAATTATGTTAGTGTGCAAGATGACGAAATAACCGAGCTGCCTGGCATTTAGACACAGCGTAAAAAAAAGTCACCAAATGGTTTCTCTGAACGTAACTTCCGATCCTTGTTTAGCCGTTTGTCCATAAGTTAGATTGTTATACAGCTGGCGTTTTTCCCGCTATAGCGTGCCCATTCATTGGCTAGTTCATGGTCACATGGCATATAACAATGAAACTGTTTCCCGCCAAATGCCATGAGCGGGCAACATTGCGAAACCTATGACGTCAAACGGGAAACAGTTCACTGTTACCCGCGAACTGTTGACCGCTGTTGCTGGAATCTCAGCGTGTTTTTCAAAATTTGCTTTTGTTTTGTTTTGCTATATAACAAATCACTTAATGACTGGTCCCTTGGGGAACAGTGAATTTTGTTTCCCTCGAATCCCAATGTTTCCCTCGACTTCGTCTCGGGAAACATTGAGATTCTCGGGAAACAAAATTCACTGTTCCCCTCGGGACCAGTCATTAAGTGTTAAATATTTGTGCCTAATGTGAATAGGAGATGTAAGCCTGGACTGATTTAAGGATTAGAGGAAAAGAAAAAGTAATCGAAGACAACTTTTGCTGTCTAAAATCACTAATGACCTGAACATGTAACTTCAGCCAAGTCAAAGAAAGTGAGAGATCCCGCAATTCCAAAGATGTAAAATACAAGTCAGGTATGAGCTTATCTCAACTTTTGTTATCTTTACTTTCCATGAAGTCAGCCTATTTTTATTGTGTTAAAATAATAGAGATGAGAAATATTCATCTGAAATATTTTTCAGAAAGAGAAATTTCGTATCTCCGTGCGGCCATGTAATATCTTCTCTATATATTATCACATGCGGGGCAAAATTACTGAATGCAGTCTGGCTGAGACAAGGGGCATTGTTTCTTAATTACGAGGGCACTTTTGGTAATCAAGAGAGCATGACTACTTGATGCTGATTGGCTGAGGACGCCTGCATTAAGTTGGTTTCCCGTTTCAAACGGATTTTGAAGAAGAATTTCAGAAACGCAACGCTTCTGAGTTTGATCTAAACACTGTTGTTTCATCTGAACGTAAAAAAAAATCAACAAGCAACAAAGTGCAGTCTTTTGGTGGAAAAGCAAAAGGATCTTTCCGACTAAAACTGTATTCTTTGTTTTCACATGTCGTCATTATTTTCCAAAATTACAAATTAGAAATCATGAATTTTCAAGTTTATGCGTTGCGTGACATGGAGGCCCGCGAAGGATTTCGTGTAGGTCAAAAAAGCAGACTGAACAGTTCTTGCACTAGGAGAAGTATTACTTTCACTATTGTTCAACAAAATGTAACACTATCCAAATATGGTCATGATGCTCTCGATATCTGTCATCCGCAGGTAACAGATATCCCGCGATATACGTAGCTTCGTACGTGGGAAGAAAAAGTGAAGTGAGAAAATGTCGACAGAGAGATTTTAAAATGTTACGCTGTTTTGGTATCAATTTGTCGAATAATAAAACAATTATCTTGCTCAATCTCGCGGAATATCGTCTGATTTTAGCCGACTCGATCTATGGCCTCGTCGGCTAAGTATCAGACGATATTCCGCGCGATTTCGCAGGATAGTTGTTAAATGTATCAGAACTCTAGAGCAATAATTTTACGTTTGAATGGCAAAACTCAATGACAGATGTTCCTGTTGCTTCACGGTCGCCATGTTGGTGCGTCTCAGAAGGGCGCCAACATGGCGTCTCCATACAAAGCTGTATACTTTTGGGTGAAACTTTTTTTCTGAATAACGCGGGAATGAAAAACCGCACAGACCTAAATCTTGGCGAAGTCGTTTGTCTATCAATCACTTATTATACACCTGATTCTTGACTCTATTTAGTGATTGGGTAGGATTTTTAATTTTAGATGCAAACCACCAATTGATTCGCAGCCTGAAAAGCGTTTGAGTGGATATGGCTGGTGTTGCACGAAGCAGAGAATTACAGAACTTCATGGCCGCCAAACTGAAAGTTAATTTCTTCGTTTGCTTCGGGTCGCCGTATTATTTGTATTACATCTCACCTTATCGGCATAAAAGGCAGCGTAAATTGTGTTGGTACGTGAAGTTTTCACAGTGGGAAGGAGAGTTTTGGATTCAAGAAGTTATTAGAGCTCGTTTGTGAAAACTTTGAAAATACTCGTGAAATTAATCCTTAATTTCCCTCGGGTACATGCGATTATATATACTAATAGTCAGCAATGATTGAATAATGAAGCTTTTATTTCTTTTGCTTACAACTCAGCTTGCATTTGTACCCAATAGACCAATTTCGATATATTAAAACTCAGCCTGATACTATAGACCTTAGCAGGAGGCTCTGGGGAATAAACCCCACAAACTCTTAGTTATTCCCCAAAGCCTCGTACTGAGGTTCATTGTTTTACGCTGAATTTTCATATTTCGAAATTGGTCTATTATCAAATCACATTTCTTCGTCTTCACAATTCTGATCTTGGAGTTCAGCCTTTCGAATATGCCCTCTCTCTGAAATGAGGTCAGCGGTGGCCTGGGCAGAGTGATGGGTTCTCAATGCCCCTCTCATTCCCACACCGGCACGACGACGACGCCAGGCTTCACTGCATATGAATTAGAAATGCAACTTTCTTTAATAATTATTCTAAATAAGCACGGACTGTTTAACTTCAAATTTAACGTTGACATCTGAATCGTCCCTTTCCGATATATCAGGGAGTTTTAGCAAACTACGACGGCTACGGCGAGGAAAGCATCACCAAACAAAAGATTTAATGAGCAAAAGAATAACTATGCACGTGCATTTTGAATCTTGGTTCATTTCTTTGCTGTCCTCTGCAAAACAACAACGTGAAATGACTAGGGCCACGACAACTATTTGTTGTATTTGTTATTTGTAGTCGACAACTATTTGTTATCGACAACCAAATGTTATCGACGACCAAAAACATGTAGTTTGTGGGACAGGTTATCGACAACATAATGCGAAAATTTTACTTTAATTTTGTCCACGGCTAACAGTTTCCCCTCCGAAAAAGGGAAACTGCGAAGTTGTCGACAACTAAACATAGCGTTTTGTTGTCGACAACTTATCTCGAACACTGCGTTTTTAGTAATCGACAACTCTCGTTTAGTTCTCGATAACTTTTATTAATTAGGGAGTTCAAGAAAACCGCAAAGGCAACGGCAACGGGAACGTCGCTAAACAAAAGGTTTAATGAGCAGAACAATAGCTGCGCACGTGCGTTATAAATCAAAACATTTTTTGCCGTCTTCTGCAAACAACAGCGTGAAATGACTTAAATTCTGCGTTGTCTGGAGAGCGTGAACTACGATGGCTAATTTTTAAAATTTTATTTCAAATTTATCGCGGTGTCCCAGATTGACCTAAGAGTATTCCGAGATTCGTAGGTGGGGGGGGGGGGGGGGGAATTATAACCTTGTGCAAGGGTTGAATAGGAAGCACAGTTTTAATCTTCTATTTTATTTTAGCCCAATAATGGGCGTGCGTTTTATAAGTCTGCTATCTACTGAAAGAAAGTGACTTTAAAATTGTCAATATAATTTTTGTTGGCATGCATGGTGTTTTCGTTCATCTGTATGACAGGAGGGAGAATTCCTCTGTCCTCTGTCTCGGATGAATATAAGTGATTTATATTTTTAGGCTATTTTGTTAACAGTTGTTAAATACGATTTGATACAAACCTTTCATGCAACTGCAAAGAGACAATGAGGTACATCACAAGTAAAATGACAAGAACACGTCCCATGTTTAAAAGTATTCCTGTGAAAGATAAAAAGCACGGTATTTAAAGCATGAAACTCATCGCTTACTTATAATTTAAATCCTAGAGCCACGTCCATGGACTTTCACCATACGTTTACCAAAGCAGCTTGATTTTGATAGGAAAAACAAAAACCTTAAAATATCTAACACCGCGGCCATAATCGAAGGGCATTTTAGAACAACAGAAGTCTTTTTATTGAGCTGCATCACAAAGCGCGCGCTTTGCTTTAGTTATTGCTGGTTTTCAGTGTCACGCCATTCAAAAAAGATCAAAGTAAAAAATCAAAACCGTTCAATAGATTACGTCCGAATCAGGGAAAAGAAAGAAGGTAGATATGCAAAGACTCTCGCGAAGCTTCAGGTCCCAGCAGTTTTTCTTATGGAAGATATGGGGAGTAACGTTTTCCCCAAATTTATAGAGATTTGTATAGAGACGCCATGCTGGTGCCCATCTAGATGGGCACCAACATAGCGGCCGGAAACCAGCAGAAACATCTGTCACTGAGTTTTGCTACAAAAGCGTGAATTTATCTCTCTAAGAACTCAAAAACGTAACAATAATACTTTATTCTAATCCAAGAATTGTTCAGATAGCCGAATTCCCCGAAATAAGTCACATTTTACACAAACATCACAGCTCACTGCCAGTCATGTAAATGCCGCGTCACGCAAAAGCTTAGAAATTCAAGCGTAGTTTATGGCTAAACCAAGAAACGAAAGAAGTTGAAATTTGTATGAATATTAGTTTTTAGCTGCTCTTACACATCATGGAAGTCAAATCTCAGGAGGGTTAATAGTTCTAGGGTTTGAATTTTAGTGACGTCATGTGAAAACCAGCAATTGAGTACGTCAGCAGCATACACCCATGGGCAAATAGTAATAATGATAATAATAATAATAATAATAATAATAATAATAATAATAATAATAATACATCGCTTATATAGCGCTACGCTTCTCAAAGATCCAGCGGCGCTTTACAATAAAGGTGACTGATATAAACATCAACTCAATTACATAGTAAATTAAAAACCTTGTAAAAAATCAATGAAAGAACTGCCTAAATAGATGGCCTTTAAGTTTAGACTTAAATGTTTCTAGGAGTTCCACTTGCCTAATGTCATCCGGCAAAGCGTTCCACTAAGTGCGAGCTCTATGCGAGAGCGCTCTATATCCATAGGTGCGATTAAGAGTTTTTCTTAGAGGATCTTAGTTTTCTATTAGGAATGTACGGCTTAACAGTTCACTAAGATAGAGAGGACCCTGACCATTTAATACTTTAAAAACAAGAAGAAGAAATAGTAGACGCTGAATTAACCAATCAGAGCGCGCTTAGCCTTAGTTATGTTATAAACTCAATTAAACGAAGAATTTCCTAAAGTAAAGTAACACCTTTTATTATATACTGCTTACACTGAACCGAAGTTCTGGTGTCCAGCCGGGAATAAGATACGTACTTCTCCTTTTGGTATCTAGTCGAGATATAGGATAGAAAAAACAACAATGGAAAAATTCAGTTTTTGTCGCGCATGTTCTTGCTCTTGTATAACAAGACTGTAGCTTCTGCTTGGGATGATGTTAATAGCACTAATGCCCGTATTTCTCACGTGCATAATTCAGTGTATAAAAAAGCTTCTGATAGCCTGTTATTAAAGTAACATGCTTGACAGATAGATAGACCGGCCCACCTAGACTAGCACTATCCACCCCCGGGTCTAGAACGTTTAGGAAGCCTGTTTAAGAATTAAGTTTGGCCAGGAGCCCAACACTGGGAGCCTGCAACTACTCCATACTCATGTCACGGCGTTTTCACAGTCCGATCTATTGTTAGTTAAATTTATCTCGAATTCAGATCCCCACAGGAGCCTCAGCGACCAATTGCAATCACAAGCACGGACTAATGTTGACATGTCGACATGATGTCGATATGTTCACGTGAGGTTGCATTGTTGCGTGCTGGCGTAGACTGGAACTGGCCTATTTCGCAGGAAAAATATCTAAAAATAGACTGGTCTGTAAAAATGCCGTTGCATTGGCTTATATTATGGGAGTTGCAGGGGCACACTAGTAAGAACTCCTGCTTTGGCCGGTATAGTTGCTCTTTTCCTTTAGGTGAACTAGCGGTATAGCTGAACATTACTTTGTGCAACTAAACTGAACTTCACTGATAATCCTCGCTAGAAGCATTTGAAACAACGCATTTTGGAAAAAAAGAGAAAAATTGTTTTAGTTATTATTCCCAAGTTTGTAGCCCACGCCAAACAAGAGAATTATATCAAACAAAGAAATAAAAGTCAAGTTATTTAATTTAGCAAGGTCACTCATTCAGGTGCGACTAAACGTTTTCCAAGTAAACACACACGATTTGCGGACGAATTACTAACTTTCTGGCGAAATGTTCGCGAGGTGAGGCCTAGAGAGACGTGGTTCTGCAAAGCTATGCTAAATTTTGTTTACGTTTTATCTACTTTACGCATCCGCTAGAGTTCTTAAATACGTATCGCGATGAGATTAATCCAGGAATGTAGCAGTTTTGGAAGGCATTTAGCCATTTATCTCGGGTTTCCATCACGTCTGACGGAAGCAAAGTTTACTGTTCTGTACCTGACTCCTTGCACAGTGAGTTCTACTGGGCGTAGCCATAGATTTCCAATAAGATTTTGCTTAAATCAAGATGTTTTGGGAACATAAATTTCTACTAATCAACAATTCTCATTTTCTTAGGTTTTGTATTATATCTATTGCATTATTTTCTTTGTTTGGCCTTAGTGATAACAAGGGACCATGATCACCTTATTTTCTCTTGGTGATAAATAACCGTAATTCTGGGTCGGCTTGTTCAAAGCCCGATTAAGCTAACCCAGGGTTAGGCGGGGAATGTTGATTTCAGCTTTGTACATTTTTGGTTAGGTAATCTGCTTACATTGTTTTCCATCCAGTTTTGAGCTGTAGTAATCTCAGACTACACCAAACAACGTTAGCGGTGAAAAACATTTTTAAACAAGAAAAACTAATGCCTCAGTTAATGTTTAATCCTGGGTTAAAGTTAACAGGCTTTCGAACAACCCGGCCCTGAGTTTGATACGTCCTAATTTAGTTGCGTTTCCACGCTTTATCATCATATTGTCCTAAAGTGAATAAACGCCTTTTATTATTGCTTTCAATTCAGTTTTGGTGCTGAGCGTGGAGTAAAATACCTAGTTCTCTATTTGGTTTTGAATTCGGATAGCTTTCAGTCTTGAATGGAAAATGGTATGGATAAATAGAAATAATTCATTTTTAGTAACGAACTTCTTCATCTTCCAAAACAACTCTTTGCTTCTGTAAAGCACTAGCACGCGTATTTCTAAATCTACTTTTTTAACGTGTGAAAAGGCGTTAGCAAGGCTGTTGTTTCACAGACTTGATGTTATGACTGGTATTGAATCTCAAACTGTTATTTAACTTAAATGTGAAGAAGCCTATTTGGGAAGTTTTGCGGTGAAGTCGCAGTTGTCTGTCGTCGAAGATCTTTATGGTTGAACGAAAGAACGAAGGAAGTTACTTCACTGATAATCCTCGCTTGAAACGTTTGAAACAACGCATTTTGCGAAAAATAAGAAACAAATAGTCACAGTAATAGTCAAGGAATGTACCAGGTGGAGAAGGCAGTTAGGGCCCTTTATCGTCTGTAAGTGACTACTTCTGACTGAATTCATTTTTCTTTTCACAGCTTGGCGTGGATTTTCAATAAAGTCGTGTTTGACTTAAATTTGGTGATATAATTTTCTACTAGCCAACACAGCATACTTTTTGTTTAGTCTTAGTGATACTGAAATAATCGTAATTGTGAAATAAGCAAGGAAACAAAAAGGATCTAAATAGTACAGTAGTGAACAAAAAGACACCACCATTGAATATCTGATTTTGTTCACTCACCTCGTTCTGCCTCTCTCGAAAGAAGAATGACCTCGCCTGATTGAAACGGGGTATTTTAATACCAACAAATAAGATCGTATTATGCAATGATTGGCCAACATTGGGTGAATAGGTTTTCAGTCTATAACTGCACTTTGCAAAAGATAAAGCAAATAAACAAAGCGCGAAATGGTTTCCCAGGTTTCCACTCTTATGTCTGAAAATATTGCAGCAAAGATTTTCTTGATTTCAGGTATCTGTGTGGAAAATGCTTTGCCTATAGTTGTGTTGCACTTTCTAGAACAAATGACACAGGATCGCAACAGAAACAAAACAAAACAATATCGTGCGCTGTAATGGTTGTTCACATTTTGGCATAGTAAATAAATAGGTAACAAAATAACAGAGAACTATATCATAAAACTGTAAAAACACATAGTTGATAACAAGAAACGCCGCTAATAGCTTTTAAGGTGGCACTTTCGTGCGCAAGGTTATTCACATTTGGTTGGCATGGTAAATATTGGTAACAAAATAACAGAACACTTTAAAACTGTAATGACATAATTATTTGGTAGCAAGAGGCTTCAGTAATAGTTTCTAAAAGGCTCTTTCATGCGTAAGGTTTAACCGCAACACTTTGCCTTATTAAGTTCTAATAAATCGATCAAGTAAATACTGACTTAGGCCTACATGTAGAGCTTTGTTTTCTTCACAGCAAATGCTATAATCATTGAACAACCTCAAGCAATGCAAATGTGATCGATTAGTTACTATGGAGTCAGTAACTTACTGTAAACATCAGACGACAATTTCATAAATTCGTATCCTGCAACTCTGATTGGTAACATTTGGGTAGTTAAGCTTTTAGAATTGCACAGTTTTGGTAAAGGTACGTAGATCTAGCTGATATACAGAGCGCGAAAAGGTTTCCTAGGTAACCTGAGTATTACAGCAGTTGTTTACCTTATTTCTGTTAATTTTGTAAAAAGAAATTTGACCTAAAGGTATTGTTGTGCTTAGAACAAATTCCATAGTGTTAAAAAGTACTGTGCGATGTAGATGCCCACATTTCGACTTGGTAAATAAATAAGAAACAAAATATGATAAAATTGTATGATAAAACTAACTATAATAATACATATTTCATAGCAAAAAGCCCTGGTAATACTTCTAAGGTGGCTCTTTCGCGCATGAGGCTTACACCTCAAGACTCAGCCTTACCTCAACCCTAAACCTTAAACTATATTAAATCCATTAAGTACATGTGCTTTTGCCTATACGTACAGCTTGTTTTTTAAAGCAAATACTATATCATTGAAAAGTCTCGTGCAATGGTGACATTTGGTTCAATCACTTACCGTAAACATCAGACGAAGATATCATAAAATTGGATCTCTTTAATTGGTCATAGCCTAATGGCTTCCCAAGTGATCCATGAGTAAAATTGCTTTATTTCTGACATATTACAGTAACTTTAGTTTTCATTGAATGTTATCAAAGTGGTTTAAAAAGGCTTAAACCGAATACAATTTAAAAGCAAACGGCTTTTAGCCCTTTTAAGCTCTAAGAGATTCAAAATTTTATACAGAATATATATTAATTTAATTGGGGGTAAAAAACAATCACCAAATGGTTTCTCTGTATGGAAGTTCCTTGTTCAGCCGTTAGAATATTTGTACCTCCGTGAATAGGAAATATTTTTCCTTTTTTTGGTAAGATCGATTTAGGGATCAGAGGCAACTAAAACAAAATCAATAACAATTTTTGCTGTTTGTCCTAAACATAATTATTCAAAATCACTAAATGACCTGAACGTGTGACATGTGACTTTACAACTATAAGGTAAAAAATGTAAAGATCCCGGAATTCGACATAGTCTATGGTATGGGATACTTTTTCTAATTTAAGACCAAGTTCGGCACACTCTCTTACATGCTGCTTGGATTTTTTCGACTGTCGGGAGAAATAGCGTCCTAAATTATCGAAATATCGTTTGCTTTCGGTTCACAACTCATTATGTTTATATCTGTTGAAATTTTGCCCAAGTGTTCTCGTTGTAAGCTGCTCAATGCAAATTTGAGTGAAGTAAGACAATGTCGAATTCAAAACACCGACTCGGACATGAAAGTAAAAGTGCTCCACTATGCAAATGAGCTACGGTACTTGTACGCGTGAGGCTTTCCTTTCAAAATCTTTTGCAAACTCGCAAAACAAGCAAAAACAATAAGGAACTATCGAAAGCAGATTTTGCTTATGATTAAGTATTGGAGATCCGAAATTTCTCTTCTTGTGTTAAAAAAACATTTTAACACTGAGAAGAGAAATTAAATCAGCGAAATATTTTGAATACCGTGACGAAGAGGAATTTCGCTCGGCCATGTAATATTTTTCCTATATATAATAGTTGTTATTAAAAACTGGATCATTGGATAATGCAATTCGAGAGTTTTCATTGGCTTAGCCATCATGGTATATCAGCCATTATACCATGATCTACATAAATGGCGAGCGTATGCGTGATTTTTTGGGCATTTTCATTTCTTATTGTAGTCTAGTTTTCTATATTTTGGGGGCGTTTTTAATAAAACAATTATTCCACTCACGCTTGTTGGATATGAGATGATTTTAGCCAACTCGGCGCTACGCGCCTCTTTGGCTATCTATCATCTCATATCGAACGCGCGGTCGTGGAATAATTGTTAAAGTAAGTGAAGTATGATCCTCGCAGTAAATTTTCCAATTTAAGCAATTGGAAAGAAGAAGCCTGAAAAAAAATCAGGGCTTTAACGGGATTCGAACCCATGACCTCCGCGATACCGGTGCGATGCTCTA
>CM042746.1:4942126-4992227 GCA_022496165.2 Catalaphyllia jardinei
ACCGAGCATCAGCCTCAGTTGCAAGCTAGATCCAGTTCAATACCGAGAATACGGATATGAACTTCTTTAAACCATCAGTATGCACTAATTAGTATATCTACATTTTATTTAATTTCTCTGCAACAAGAATTTGGGAATCTGTCCCACCTGAATTTGAACGTTTTCCATACATGGCCTTCAAAACAACAACAACAACAACAATATTTATTAACTCACACTTAAGACAAGTTACAGAGGATCGTCATATACATCACAGTTTACTTAAAGAGAATAATTAGGAAATTTATTTAATTAATTGGAGCCTAGAGGTCAAAGGAACCGTAAGGTTTTCGAGTTGACCTCTAGTAACTATTTACAGTTAATTTTAGTAAAAAGAAAATAAGGAGCAACAAGAGGAAAGAGACAAGACCCAGTTAATAATACATATGTTTAATACTATTAATTTAAAATGCTTTTACGCAACTCCTAAGAGTATTGTTTAAACAGTAGATATTGTTTTACTTCTTTGGCAAAGGAGAATGTATTAAGATCTTTCAACGAAGAAGGGATATCATGCCAGAGGTCAAAAAGAAGTATAAGAGATTCCTATTGAGCACTCAACACTGACCATAGTTTAACGGCTAGCTATACAAGATAATGCTGCACAATATGTACAACATGTAGGACATCATATTCTTTTCCTCCATTCTAACTTGTATTTATGTATGTCTTTCGTTTCTTACGATAATGATATCGTCTTTATGGTAGCTATTAATTTCAATTATACTTAATATGCGACCAAGACCAACTTGTATCTACACCTGACAGTGACCAACTCGAAAACTCATGGGCTACTTTGGTCACTGTACACGACTTAATAGTGTTTTTGTCAGCTAATTTCTTAATTATTAACTTTCATTATAAAACTGCACTTTTATTATCAAACTGCACTTCGTAGAGTATAAATAACGCCCAAAACGAGTACAAATATCACGCGGTATTTGTACTCCAAAGGACCGGTTAGACACGTTTGTTTGCTGTTGACCAATCAGTGAGCTGGATTTCCCGCGCCAATTCCGTTCCGCTTCGCATACTTCTGTCACGCATTCCCCATAAATAAATATTCGCGAAATTCGCCCGCACGGACATAACAATCTGGCGTGTTGGATAATAAATCTCTAATATGACGTTTTGTTGTGTAGTATCGAAGAGAATTTTTACTCGTTGTTTGTATTTTGAGTCGCCCTACGGGCTCGTCAAAACACGGCACAACTCGTAAAAATACTCAGCGATACTACACAACAAAACGTCTACTAAGATACATGTATTTTTTTCTGTATTATTCTCTGCATTAAGTTGTTAAGTTGTTTCTTTTCTGTAAACAGCGTAAATTAATAAATTTGAACTTGATCTATTGGAACGCAAAATGGCTGACATTTTAAAAAAATATTTTTCGGTTATAAATTTAAGATGTACATCACTTGAACCAAATTTCTATGAAGCTAATTTTCTTGTCAATCATTTCTTTTCTTCTAGCTATCAAGAGAACGAGACCATCCCTTGGTTGGATCGCTGCGCCTTGATGGCGTCCATTTCATGTAGGGTCTTCAGTTTGGACGTCAATTTATCCATGTCTTTTGGCGCTCGACCCAGGTACTGAAGAACCCGTATGTACGTTTCCACCATCCATGCTCTGAAGCTCATAGCTCTGTCAATGACAAGACGTAAAATCTGTCAGTCACAGGAGCTCCAGCGATTAGCATACTGGTTCTTAACATAGCCATAAAGCGCAGTACTTGGTGATACATTGTCCACACCAGACCACAAAAATGAGAATCTGTATCGAGAGACGTCACGTCACATCACATCAGGTCACGCCACGGCAGAGGTATGTAGTATTTAGCAGTGTTTTTGGGTTAGCTTAGCATCGTAGCGTTAGGAAGAAATTTGGTTAGGTTAGGATTACTTTTTGAGAGAGGGTTAGGGTAAGCAATAAGATGATGCAAGAGTTATCCTTGTTCGTCGTTCGTGACTTACATGTACCGCCTGTCTCCAACCCGACCAATACATGGCCAATGTATAATGCCCAAGAAGTCTGTTATGGGCAGATGGCATATAAACAAAGACTTCCTTACCGTATATGAATATCATGGTTTTACAGTCGTACCTTATTCTGACATCAAGGACAAATGATTCAAAGGATGTCTTCACTTTTGACCACATACTGTTATGTTTTATATCACCGTGTACTCCAGCGATGGCGCTGCAAAGTAAAGCCAAAATACTGAATTGACAATTCAGTTAAATTTTTACCCAGCGGAGTCGAGCACTATTCCTGATTGTAAGTGTAATTTGAAAATCATTCTAACTTTATGAACATAATAAATTGTGTGATTTAAATAAAAATTAAATTAAATTGAATTGAATTGGAATGGTAGCTTGGATCAAAGAGATTAAACAGAATAAACGAAGAAGCATACCCAAGTTGAATAACTCAGAAAATAAAATTTCAGCGGCGGTAGAGGCTAAGACCTTTTAAAATGATTATCAGTAAATTAATTTAAGCGCACGTTTCCTTCTTTGTTCCTTTTTCTATCAGTCTCGGTGAAGGAACGAGTTGAATGAACGAAATGAATACAATAAAGCTCACTAACCATCTGGCCATGAGAACAAATCTGTCCACTGGTTCGCCTAGTTCTTGATTGATGGCCCGAACAGTGTTCAAATTCCTAAAAATGGATAACAAAAACTAGCCATAAATTATTTTGAATAGACAGCGGGCACTTTGATATCTACGAGGGGTTGGGGGGGGGGGGGGGGTTGAAGGAGGAGACATGATAGCTGGTCCAAAAGATAGTGGCCCTAGAATAACGAGTGTTATTTACACATATGAAAGTAATGAAAATTGTTGCTGAAAGGGATCAATTCATTCAATAGAAAAAAAATATATTGTTAATCGCAGTAAGAAAAAGGGAAAATATTAAAAGGAATCAATGTAAAGTGATGAAGTAATATTCACTCACTAGTGGTCACTCACTAGAAGACTGTGTCTGAAGGAGGCTTCTGTTCTATCTCCAAGTAAAATGAATAGTGGACGGGACTAACGCCCCTACCCTACCCTACCCTACCCTACCCTACCCCCTCTACTCTTGACTGGCAGGAGCCACCAAAATGTCAGCGTTACAACAACAAGTTCTATACTACGCGCGTTCTCATTCTGTCGCGTAACCATAAAAAGCCAACAGTTTGCAGTTAGTGAAAGTCCATTGACCATGGTAACAACCTGTTTATCTGTATTATCGTGCAACACATTGTAGTCAGAACTTCCTGAAGTTATAAGTAGTTAATATTTAAGAGCAGAATAACTGACTTGCCTATGCCTAGAACAACAATGAGCTAACTGGCAGAAATATACGATCAGTTGGTTAGAGTCTAGCATATATATAGGTGTTTTGTAAATTGTTCTTCGGTTACGCCCCCGGCTGTGGGACTGCAGATATCACTATCCCGCATTGGGTTGTTTTTCGGTTACCGTTACATTTTGGTTATGTTCTGGTATGTCCTGAGTACGTATTGGATTACATTCTACTGTTGGGGCCAAGTATCTGCGTATTCTCTCTCGTCCCACTGGATTGTTTTGCTGTACTGTAATAGATCCCGAAGCCTCTAGGAGTCTCGACAAACTCCGTCGCTGCAATCGTGTCTCCCTCTGTATTGCTGTAACAAGGATAACAACTCAAGCGGTCCAAATTTCCCAACCCTCCTCGTGGTTAGATGAGACTATGTAAACAAGGAAAAAGTGCTCTGTTGCTTAAATCACAAAGTTGATGCGTTCATTTTATAAGCACCTGAAAACGAGAAGCATGCTTCTCGGAAGCTGCTTGAGAATGACAATCACTTTCTCGAAGTGTCCCTGAGCGAGTTTTGTCATGATTTCCAAGTCATCGTCTGTTACTCGAGATGTGAATAACATACCAGCGCTTCCCCACGCAAACGGACGCTGAAGAAGGATCTGGCAAAAGTTTTCATAATCTGAAAAAACAAAGAATTTGAAAATTAAAAATGATATCCCACTTTAACTATAAAAAAATTGCGATAAAGTTGAAAACTTTAAGAAATTAAAAACCATCTCAATTAAAAGTTTAAAAATATACGACGACGTTTCGACGTTCGCTTAACGTCATTATCAAGTCAATATGACTGAGTGAAATGAGAACGAATATAAATGTAAACGAATTCCTAAGGGACACGGGTAACAAAGTGGAAGTATGCAAATAACAAAGTATTCGCACGCAGAGTCGCGTAAAGAGTTTGGCGCGAATAGTCTTTCTGAGTATTTAACTCGGGGTTCAATTCCTTAATGAATAACATCTCAAAAATTAAACAATCAAACTTAGATCTAAGTTTGATTGTTAATTTTTTTACATGTGCGAATACTTTGTTATTTGCATACTTCCACGTCGAAACGTCGTCCTATATTTTTAAACTTTTAACCGAGATGGTTTTTAATGTCTTAAAGTTTTCAACTTTATCGCCATTTTTATAGTTAAATTGTTCAACAGATATCCCACTTACTGCCTTAAATTTTGGTCCGCAAGGTTTAAATTTTGGGAAAAGCTTGTAGGAAACTCTGCTGAAAATTTCATGCAAAACACAGAACATTGAGTTCAATATTATTTTAACCTGCTCAACAAGAATATTAACTTTCATTATTGTTATAGCTATCAATTTGTTTATCCATTTAATTCTTTATTTTTTTCTGTAATTATTTTTGTTATTATTATCGATTTTTGTGATTAAATTTTCAAAGTTGGCGTGATAACTCAAGATTTTTTTGGCCGACTAGAACATGTAGATGTTGCCATGTATAACTATAAGCTGCACAAATCACAGAACACGTACCATCTACCCCAAGTTGTTTACTGAAGTGCTGCATGCGGTCCTGATCATTCAACACGATTGACTTCCACAGTTGACATAAGGCAA
This sequence comes from Catalaphyllia jardinei, assembly GCA_022496165.2. NCBI lineage: Eukaryota > Metazoa > Cnidaria > Anthozoa > Scleractinia > Caryophylliidae > Catalaphyllia > Catalaphyllia jardinei. The sequence continues at coordinate 4,947,092 of CM042746.1, forward strand.
CTCTGTCCCTAGAAAGGAAAGAGTATCAGTAAAACAACACTTGTCACTACACATGGCGATTGGCCATGTTTCCTTGTCATTAAATGTCTCCTGGCTGGTACCAGTGTCAAGATCCAGCCCCGTAGACTCTGAATTTCGAATCAGCAGTTTATGGGTAGAGAACTGAACAAGGTCGGTGTGTGGTGTTGAGCAAGATACTGTTCGATACTGTCAGAGTTGTCAGAGTTATAACTCTGACAGCACCGTTCTCTGCCTAGGAGTACAGCTGGGTACTGTATAGCTAGGTAGACTACAAGTATAGTCCCTCACTTATCTCAGGGCTAGTCTAGTGGGTCACTACTTGAACACGCGCGAAAATCACCTCATACAAGGAGACACCTCCGATCATGGATAATAGAAGGGACTGAATCGGAAACTTGCTGATGCGACCGACGCGACCTAGTGGAAATTTGTGACGTCACTAACCAGATCGATCCGTGACCAATTTTCGAGCACGAGTTTAACTGAATCATACTTAAATGTTTTCAACTCTTTTAGATGAAACCCGCGAAAGGGAAATGGAAAATTTAAAAAAAAAAACACAAAAAAAAAACACATAATAATATACGTTTAATTGTTTGTGTACTTTAAGCCTGATTGTTTACAAAAAAAATTCATGAACAAGTACTATCCATCCGGGTATCCGGGAGTCGAAAGCTGAATCGGAAGAACCAGCCAATCGCAAGACCCGGAATTGAACACTGTCATTGGTTTATTCTTCCGCTTCTGCTGGCGACTCCGACAATGCAGTTTTCACTTGATCGTAAGCGAGGGAGCAGAATCAGTGTTCTGCTTCCGACTCCGTCGGTTTGATTTTCACTGGATCGCATCGCTCCACGCTTCTGATTATGACTCCGACTACGACTCCGTCACTAGTGAAAACCAGCCTTAGTGCGCGATAACTGTTACGAAGCAGTAATCTACTTGTCTTTGTATAAATCGACTCTTTTTTCAAAACTTTACCTTAATCCTCTTCACAGACACTTCGAAAACGCCAAGAAGCGGCCGTCATTTTGTTAACAAGGGCACACAGCTACGCTACTCACTATCTAACACAGAATGAGATAGTGAGTATCGCAACGAATCAGAGAACGGCATTCGTGATAGAACGTTAGTAGATTTACAGTAACTGACTAACTTGATGAGGAAATACTCACAGTCCAGGGTACGGGGGGAATTGTTGGAAAGATTCTGCCTAAAAGCTGGCTAACCCATGATGGTTTCTTGCATGCACAATGCAAGAAAACGCTGATGGTGACACCAGATAAGGAAAAGAAGTACAGATCCAAAAAAAAATTAAAGGCCTACATATTTCTCTTTAAAACGGCGGCTCTGTGATCGAAGTAAATGACAGGTGAGAATGTATTACCTCTGTTGAAGAGTTTCGTAGAGCCCATGATCAATAATGACTATTTCAGCTTTATTGTCTTTACCTTTCCTTACAAGAACTATGATAGAAAAGAAAAGAAACTCAGTAAATGCTGGACATGGAATAGGCAACAACAGCACGAGCAAAAAATAACAGCAGCAGCTGACAACAACAACAATTTTCATTTTAGTGCTTTTGAATTTCTACATAGAGTCCTATTTCTTTCAGCCATAATTGTAAATATTGTACAGAATCGTAGTTAATAAGTTGTATATTTTCTTATTTTTTGTTACCCTTTTCTCGGAAAAATTAGCTTTTATATTAGCTACTCTTAAATTCGAGGAAAAATAAAGTTAATGTATGTATGTAGGTATGTAGGTAGGTAGGTATGTATGTATGTATGTTGCTTTCATGTCCAAATTAAGCACTCTACTAGGATGAGCATTCGCTATTAGCATTGCGCATGCTCACTAGTTTTTTCTAGTTTGAGCACTCTGGCATGGCTTAGACGATACCGCAAGTGTGGGATCGTTTGGGGTGACCATATGGGTTCACCTCCATCCTAGCATCAGCACTGCACTGATGAGGCTCTGAAGGCCGAAACAGTACTGTCTGCAGTTATGTATGTATGTATGTAACAACAACAACAACTAAAACATGTCAAACTAGCAAATAACATGTCAAGTCGGATGTGTTCAAAAACCAGTGATACTAAACAGCGTCACTGAACTTCATTTTTGACCTCCTATAAATTTATTGGGTGCCCCTGTAAGAGATGGACGAAGGGTTAATGTGGTTAATGTGATTCTTGGTAAACTCTCCAACATGGATTCGTCGACACATTGCAACATAAAGTGCTACCTTTTTCCCAGTTCTCGCTATCTTCTTCTTGCACTTCCCGTCCTCTTTTCCCCTGCATCCCGTAGAGTTCCCGCCACCTTTACTCCGCCCTCCCTGTGCCTATCCCTCGGACTTACCGTTCGCAGGATGAGGATCACCATGAATGAATCCACTGCGAAATAACTGCTCACCGAACGCTTTGATCATCTTCTCATCAACCTACAAACACAAGCCGGAACACAATGGCAAATGTATTGAATGTGTACATGTTGTCTTCCTTAGTAATACCAACCTTAACTACCTATGATTCCTTAGGTTTAAATTGCGTAAAGCTTAGGATCCTTCTGGAAAAGTAGCAGTTTAATACCCGAGCAACAATTTATGTTATTTGACGTCAGAACAATAGGGACACTTGCCAAAAAAAACCACTTCACATGTAGGGTTTTTTTTTAAATTCACTTTATGGAAGCCAGAACTCATGTTTCGGGGTCTTCGCCGGCTAAATGTCACCGACTTTGATTTCTTAAATAGATATCAATTCCAAACATTTTACGAAGAGCCAGCGTCAAAGGCAAATTGATTGTATCAAATGCCATTTTCTTGGTTTCTTTTTCTCCACATGACAAACGATCTCATAGCTGAGTTATTGCAGACTTACATCAGCCACATCTAGTCCTCTTTGTTTGAGGCCCTCAACATCATCCACTTTACATGCATCAACGTACTCTGCCGTCAACACGCGCTGAAAGAAAACATTCAACATTATGGTGGGCATGAGTCGAAAAAAGGGGCCTAAAAATTTCTAAGATAGTAGTTAGAAATCTGTCTCAATCATGGCCATTCGGCATTGTAAGTGTTAAAAATCCATGTTACGCGTCAGTTTTACATTACGTGTACGTTACGTATATCTTATTAACCAAGCGCGAGGGCCGTACTGGGAGAATATCGGCCCGAGGTCCGTACAGAAAAGACCGAGGGCCGATATTCTCCCAGTACTGTCCCGAGCAAGCTTGGTTAATAAGAAATTTATTATACGACTGCATGAAGAAAGCTTTGAAGGTTTTTCACAAGTGCGGTATCATTCGGGACAACGCTCGGTCCAATACTTAGAGAATATTGGACCGGCAATAGAGCATTTTGATTGGTTGATTTTAGTTATTGGCCCTCTGAGGGCCTGAGTTGTGTAATAACTATGTCTTATATACCTAACTACACTGTACACACTCCAGTTAAAAAACCAAACTGTCACACAGCGTCAAGTAAAACGTAAACACAAGCTGTCAAACAGTGAACTTACCTTGGTAGTCAGATCCCAGTGTATTTCAGGCACGTAAACATAACTCAGGTGCTTCAACTCTTCTGCACATCTTTCACCATTGTGGCCTTCGTGTACAAAATCAAGCTCTTCCTTCAAAGTTTCTTGTAAGTCCTAGCAAAGAAGGGCATTTCCATGTATAAATCCACAAACAATCTATACTGCTAATTAGTGCCAGGCATGTTGCTAAGTAATGCAATAATACGTCAAGGATGAGCTGGGTAAAGGCCGGTTTTCACTAGCGACGGAGTCAGAATCGTAAGAGAGCTTATGATCCAGTGAAAATCAAAAATCGGAGTCGTAAGCGGAGTCATAAGCTCAACAGAATCGGAGTCGGAAGAATCAGAACTGTTGCATTTCTTCCGATTCCATTTGCGACTCTGTCGCTTATCATCCAGTGAAAACTAGGTTGTCAGAGTGGGTTCAGCAGAAACGGTAGAACCAGCCAATCGCAGGGCCCGGAATAGAACATTGTCATTGGTTTATTCTTCCGCTTCTGCTTGCAACTCCGACAATGCAGTTTTCACTTGATCGTAAGCGAGGGAGCAGAATCAGTGTTCTGCTTCCGACTCAGTCGGTTTGATTTTCACCAGATCGTGTCGCTCTATGCTTCTGATTACGACTCCGACTTTGACTCCGTCGCTAGAGAAAACCAGCCTTAGCACAAAACTTAAGGGGGTACTCCCATATAAAAGGATCAAGGTGCTCACCAAAAATTTTGATAAGAACTCCTACGAGGTATCAAAATACTGTTTTGTGTGTGTGCCTTAAGAATTTTTTCTCCACAAAGTAAGAGGTGCCAGTTTTAAAAGAGTTCACATTATCTCTTGTGAGTCACAGCGTTTTGGCTCAATACACTTAAAGGTACTGCAAAAACTTCTGCTGTGGACCTTTTGAGGCTGAATACCATAAGAGATTCCTTTTCTGTCAATTATTTAACGAAATATGAATACCCTTTGCTGATAAGTTGATAAATTCCAGCAACACATCACGGCAAAACTTACATCAAGAACCCATGCAAAAGCAAATGAAGGATGCATCCAGGCAATGACTTGCAGCAAGCGTTTTAATGTCCACAGGTCACCATCATATCTATCCAGAAGGTCAATATATTGCATCTGTTGTAAAAAGAACGATACAGTCACTAACACTAAAAATAGGCCAGGTGCTTTTTAATGTCCGAAGTCAAGTCTGTATCTTTTAGGACTTGAAGCACACAATCTGAGCCCTAATCGAGTTCATAGATCACAAGGTTACAGGGTAAAGTGTCATCACATGAGTCATGTGAGCTGCGAACTCAAACCCTCAGCCCCCCACCCCACCCCCAGCTCATTATCAGCAACCCCACCCAATGAAAATGCTTTTTATTCAACCAACCACAGAAACATTGAACAACCACAGAAAAAAAGTAACAGCTGAAGGCAAACGACATTTGTGTCAATGGCTAGCTGTTAGGAATTGTTTTTGCACGAGAATTGTGCACTGTATCAATTAATTAAAAATTAAATAAAGTGTCTGAGTCAAAAGTCTTTGATCATGCTATTGTTCAATGTTAACCTTGGTACAATTTGACAGATTCATTTGTTTCATGCACATTATCATAACCAGAACAAAGGAAAATACTTCATGTAAGTTCACCAAGGGCAATATTGAACCACAAGAACTACATAGATTATGGTAAGCCTATCCAGTAGCAATCAGAAGTTGTTTCTTGCCTTGACAGCAACCTCTCTGCCATCATGCCTCACGGCTCGGTGCACCTGGGCAAGACTAGCAGCTGCCATGGGATTGTAATCAAACTCCAGAAACAACTCATGAGCTTTCTTACCAAAGTCCTCAAGGAAAAGCTCATCAGCCTGAAAGAGGACAAGAATGGAGAAACTTTATTCACTTGATCAGGATTTTCAATCATAATTTTTACAAGTCTACAGTGCATGCAGGCAGTGCAAGATCTGCCGTATTTGCTTGATGTACACAGTGGTTTCATTAACATTTTCAGCAGGAGGGAAACTCGTTTGTCAGGTGGGCAAAAGTTCTTAAACTGAATGCCTTTATAAGTCAAAGCAGTTTGGCAAAATCTTCCTCACAGCCTGTCAATAATTAGATGGAATGGATTAAAATGCAAATTTAACTAATTGAATTTCAACTAATTTCACTTCATTTATTATTAGTCTCCTTCGCAGCCGTTATTAGGGTTGTCACCTAATGCTCCTCCCCACTAACGGCTGCTCACTCAAGCTCTGCATTCCTTTCCCTTTGTTACTGAGAACCAATAACGTGCACGTAACTGTTAGCCTAAAGCCTGCTCCTTATTGGTCAATTTAAGGAAAGGAATGCAGAGCTCGAGTGGGCAGCTGTTAGTGGGGAGGAGAATTGCATGATGACCCTAATAACGGCTGCGAAGGAGACTACCTGTCAATTCACCTGATGCAAAGCTCTTAATGAAACCCCTGGGTACACTGTAAGGAAAATAAATGGGCTTTGAAAATCACTCATTATCTTCAGTCATATACTGTAGCTACTGACTGGTTTTTAAATTTTAAACCTTTTCTACTAGCTAAGTACAACATTGCAGATCCTGTCTTGTGTTGTAACCATGGCCAATGTTCAATGGACTGTGTGGCAAGGACAAATTTTTGACCAAGTTCTCTGCATCTAAGTATACTTTTAACTAGGCAGCCTGTTGCTTACAGGGCACAACTCATCAATTGAAAAACAATTTGAACAACTGACCTCTCCATGTTTCCTTCGAAGGGCCTGCAAAAATAAGGATCTATGTCAGGAAAGAGTTGAAAGATTTATAATTGCAAACAAGTTAAGTGGCTCCCATGTATGTGTACGTAGTAAATCCTGGAAGGGAAAAGGACTCCCACATGAAAAGGTTGGAGATGCTTAGGCTGCTCTTGAAGAAAAAATTAAAATAGAACACACTCTCTTATTTCAGTTTATTGGCTCGGTTTCCACCAATATCATGAGAGCAGTCTACTAGCTCTGTGGCTCCTTTCTTAAATAGCACCTGGTAACTGCACCTATTCCATTTTAATTGGTATCTTTCAGGGGTCAAATGAAGTTTGAGTCACTCCCAGATTGGCCTTATTTGGAGGTTTAATTCAAATTCTCTGACAAGGGTCCCCATCCTTGTCATTAAGGAATCTCCCCTGGCAGTGAATCTGTCAAAGTTGTGAGGTATAATTTAACACAAAATACATTATGCATAAATGTAATTTATTATAATTTTTACAGTACTTCATACACAAGCACTATCTGAGGAGTTGGGACAAGATTGGTTTAAATCCTCTACAAAAAAAAAACGCCTTGAGCGTCTTCTCTGTACCTTGTCTTGTAGTACTTGAAGAGTCTCTGTGTATTCCTGTGGCAGGATGTGATTAAAACAAGCAAGTCCTTGCCCTAGCTTGATATAAAGCCCTCCATTGTCAACTGCTCCCACTACAATCCTGTCTGCTGCCCTCTGGTGACATTGTTTAATAGCTTGGGCATATTCCTCTCCATTCTAGCAGCAAATTATATAACACACAAGCATGCTATAACATACATGTATAATTAATGAGATTACAACCTTTTAGTTGATGATTGACAAACATTTTTGTTGCACATGCAAACATAATAATTACCAATAAAGACAATCTTGGTTTCTAAAAATGTTCTGTACACTGTCTGTAAACATTAATTTTTCGTCGATTGTTTTTTTTTTCTGACAGAATACAATAATTTATTTGAATTTGGACACTAAGGGAAACAAAATGTTTAAAAAGCAGCCCATATTTTGCTATGCAGAAATCATGAACTAACTCTTTGCTATTAACAAAATTTAATTTTCGAGGGTTTGTATGGCAATGTACATTGGAGTAAACACCTTCGAATTGTGTTATCTAGTAGATATATAGTATACTACTAAAGCACTTAGTAACCAGTATGAAGGTTTATGTATATCAATTTTTTTTACCTACAGGATTTAATTTCTGAAGCGTCCACCAGTAGTCTAAGGATATGTTCATACCAACATAGAAACATCTATCAAGACAAAACAAATACTAAACATTTAGTGTATTTCACAAACCTTTGACAAACAGTTTTTGAAGTTTGTTTGAAATTCCTGAAGTTTACTACAAACTTTCCAATGCCATTATATAATTACGTACAAGTAATTGTCATTCAAATTGTGAATTTTGTGCTTAACTTCAATGGGAAGTTGCGAGGATTGTTGTGAGTGAAGGTCATGCCATTCAACATGGTTGGTTTGGTAATATAATTACAAAAGGAATTTAAATGATTAGTGAAAAACCTTCACAACCAAACAAGGCTTGTTTTATGATGTTTACTTCTGAAAATGTAAATTATTTAAGAGATACAGAGGGACTCCATCATCACAGATGGATGGCACAACCTGCGTCTGGTTTACAGTCAACTGAAATGTAATTACAAAAGTTCAACAACACGACATTGAAACTTTCTGTTTTATCATCCCATGATGCTATTTCTAGAATGATGTATATCTTGAAAGAAAAATGTTTTTTATCTCTGATAGATTTTCAGTGTACACATGAAATACTTTTAAACCACTACGCATGGAAGTTATACCTAAGCTATCTGAGTATAAACCACTGAACACAACAAAAATAATTATATAACTATTGGTATTCTGTTTTTAGGCAGGTGTCGGGTGACATCTGAGAAAACTCAGTTGTAGAATTTTTAAAAAGGATCAGCAAAGTCAATTCTCTTCACAATTTAGCAAAGTAAAAATTACTGAAAACTAGTGAACCAACTTCGCAATTTCCCAATGAAGTTCAGCATAAAATTCACAATTTCATTTCAAAGTTCATGATTTGATTGACAACTGCCTAATGAAATTGGCAAGTTCATAGTGAGCTTCGGGAATTTCATACAAACTTTGGAAATCGCTGTCAAAAGTTTTGTGAAATGCACTGTAACTGCTTAATGGAAAATAAATATTTGGGTACCCAAATCCACCAGTGTAAAATGAAGACACTGGAGGTTAAAAATGAAGACTGAGAGAGCCTGTTCTAGGCTCTCAGATTTCTTGATAGCCTTCTTGGCTAATTTGGTGGGGTATTATAACCTTTAGGATTAGTTGTTGCATGTTTCATGAGACTGTTCCCGCTGGCTTTCGATCGAGTAACTTTGCAGTCTACAGCTTCAAGATTGGCTCTCTCTCTCGAGGTGACTGTATGTACAGATCATACTTTTGACAACCATGTAAAATGTTTGCAACTGCACAGGATGTCCTAGAGATCCACACGATGTCCTGAAATAACAACTTGCGGGCCGGCAAACGCAACTAGCGCGGTCAATATGGCGGACGCGCGTACCGTACCGGTGGACGGCATAACATTGCATAACAACAACAACAACAACAACAACAATGCAACAGTAACAAGAATGCCTCATGCTTGAAGTCACATGATATCGAGATACGGAGGGGGTCTTTCTTAGGCCTTAGCTCTTAGATTTTGAGACAACCCCTGTGGAGTGAAAAGAATTTGTTAAGTTATTTTTACTTACCTGAAAAATCTTCCTATTCCCTCGACTGAAACTCTCAGTCTTCTGCGTTGTTTAGCTTCCCATAGTCTGTTATAACACGAAGCAATACCTACCACAGACATGCCCGTTCCAACAAAAAGCCGAAAACCTCTTTTTTGAAACAGTTTTTTTCTTGCAGTGTACTCTGATGCCTCTGAGCTCTTTAGTCTTAATTGATTAGTTTTATATCTATAGAAACAAAACGTAAAATTGCTCCTAGTTAAGTTTGACCAACATGAGCGTGAACTACAAGCATAGGCCGCCATCATTGTTTTTTCGTGCCTTCGTACTTGACGTTTGGGAAGACAATTATATAGGAGTCTGGAGCCGAGAGTCAAGATGGCGGTCAACGAAAGGGTGAACGCACGAGGTTGGCCGAGAAATCGAGCGGCAAGCAACGCTGGAAAATACATGACCGGGCCACAAGGAGCACAAGTAGATCGTACAGTACGACTGTAAGTGTTTATAGTGGGAACTACTTCGTTTGCTTGCCTTAGGATTTTATGCTTTCCGCAACTGTGTTTAGTTATCAGCTTCGATAATCCAGTTCTAGGCTTAACTGCAGAATACCCCGCCACTCGAAGTAAATTCCACGTAGCCGGCTACGCGGTACGCAGAAAATAATTAAAATAATGAATTCAGAATGGCGCAGCAATTTTATGTCTGGCTACGCGGTACGCGGTTATAACAAAGACAGACAAGACAAGACAAAACAAGAGACTAATATTTGAATGCTATGATATACCTCGTTCTTTAATCCATGAGTCGAAACAAGGGCACTGCGCACGTAATTGATTCACTTCTTCTCTTGCATATATTACTCACTGCGTACCGCGTACTGCGTAGCCAACTGCTTAAGAGACCCCGCCATCTTGAATTTATTTTCTCTGCGTACCGCATATCGCGCGCGTAGCCAGCTACATGAGATACACCGCCATCTTGAATTTATCTTCTTCGCGTACCGCGTACCACGTAGCCAGCTAAATAAGATACACCGCCACCTTGAATTTATTTTCTCCGTGTACCGCGTAGCCAGCCCTTTTCAGTAACGCACTCGATGTGGCGGGGTATTCTGCAGTTACTCCTTAATTTAACTTTAGCTCGCCTGATATTTTCCCTCTATCCATCTAATTAGCTTACTAGAGGGAAAATAAAAGGCTTAATTTGATATTAAATCAAGCTGATGTAGAATTCTGAGGAGCAATTTCTGTCTTGATCAATCTACATTGCAGGCGACATTATGTAGAACACAATTCGAAACATAGAATAATTGCTGACAACAGAGATTATGGCGTCAGTACACATCAGCATCAGTCTCAGTGTTTAGGAAATATGAATTCATTACTCTCAAGAATTTGAAACTCTTAGTGGCTACATTTCATCAGCTGTAAAATTTTCAACTTAAAACTTTAGTACTTGCAGTCATCTGATGATACATGTAATTGTTAAGCAGGGTAATTTTATCTTTTTATGTATAACGGATTTGTTTTGATTAATTGAAGGTACCCCTTGACCAATTACACATTTGGTACTAAAGAAGCATTATATGAAAAGGATAGGTGAGTCAAATATTGTTATTTAAGGTAAGAGGTGCTAAATGTGATCGTGGGAATGGAAAACAGGAATGAAGCATGTGTGGTCGAATGCAATATACATATACCTTTACTCTACATACTGTTCACTCATATTTCACTGCTGGCTTTCATTTCTTCGTTTTCCTATAATTTTTGAGAACACTGCAAAAAAAATCATTTTATGCTTATGAAACATGAGAAGGCTAGTTCACATGACTGTGGTAAAGAATCACCTTTGTTTTTGTTTACACATGAGAGTTTGGCTATGATATTTCATTTGGAGCTTATCAAAACAGAGGAAATCACTGTGCAACTTCTAAAGATAATAAGCATACTTTCAGCCATAAAGCAACACAATTCTGAATCACCATGCATATCAGTAATTTGATGACATTGAAAATGGCAGAGTAGGGTCCTTGAAGTAAAGTAAAGACAGTGACTAGGGTTAAGGGAAGAAAAACAAACCTTTACTAACAGTACTTTTGTTTTGGATGTAGCTGCTTGGATTCAGTAGATATTTACCTCGCTTTTGAAATGCAATTCACTGTGTTCCTGTGCTGATACCAGTAACTGTACTTTATTCTATAGCTCTGTTCAGGCAAGATTTACTCGAATGAGGTATGGAAAACATAGAAAGTATTGTACATGTAGCTACCTGTATGCTGTATTCAGCTGCAGTAATGATAGACAGTGGCTTTTTTGCCACATTTGCAGAGATGAAAAAGATGTTATTTTTCCCCAGCATAGGTTGGTCTATCCCATCAAGGTTATCTTCTTCAGAAGTGATGCAGTTTTATTTTACCCCAGTAACTACATGTATGTAGGCCAGAGTGTTCATATGGGAAGAAGAACATGCTCTTCTGCTTGGTTACTGAGATCTTTGTAACCTGGTTCCCACTTTCTTATGTAAGCACGACAATTTTTAAGATAGTGTTTGGCTGCAATTTGAAAAGTACAGTAGCCCTGTTGACCAGGCTTCCATGAAGAAGCCTTAATTTTAATGATAAGAAAAAGTCAGATTACTGACAGAAAAAAAGCCTGGTATAATTTTATCACTTTGCTTAAGAAATATCTATCAACATTTCAATATTAAGAAATAGAAAACATTTATTTTATAAGCATTGTGTTTCTATCAAGGTTTTAGTATAAATCTACAAGTGTTCTGTCTCAAATCCTGTTCTCTGATTGGCTATGCTACTCACTATCTATTCTGTTTAATAAATCTACTGGTGTTTTATCATGAAATCATGTCATTCTCTGATTGGCCACCCTTATCTACTCACTATCTGTTTTGTGATAGATAATGAGTAGCATAGCAGTGATCCCTTGTTAACAAAATGATCGCCGCTTCTTGGTGTTTTCAAATTGCCTATGAAGAGGATTAGATTAAGTTTTTCCACAGCTTTTTCAAGTTCTTCCAAACTTTTATGAGTGTTTCCATAACTCAATAGAAACACAAAGAACATGTTTTCTGTTTCATTTAGAAAATTCTACATAAAACAACAAAACAATTTTTTTTTAATTCGGTCTTCAAAATTTTATTTACTTTTTTTGCGCTATCATTACATCAACAGCTTGTGCTAGTTGTAGAAACACAAATTTTAAAATTTTCAAGTTTTCTTTGGGCTTAAGTATTTTCTAAACATGTTTAAGGTGCTTTGTTCTGCTTCATGATTGGCTGTTATTAGAAGAGTGACTTTGGTACATTCCAAGGTATTTACATGGTGAGTTGCTTTCTGCTGTTTTGTTGCTCTTTCATTTTAGAGAGGAATATGATAAGTTTGGCATGAGGAAGACTGTTGAAGGAGTGCTGATTGTTCATGAGCATGGTTTGCCACATGTCTTACTGCTGCAGTTGGGAACAACATTTTTCAAATTGTAAGTTGCTACTTAGCACAGCTTATTGAAGAAAATAAATGCTCTGTGAAGTTAACACGAATTTAATTAATTTGTTATATCACTGATGTATGCCAGTGTGTACATGTAATGCTTACTTTTATTCGCCAGGCCTGGTGGTGAACTTGTCGCAGGGGAAGATGAAATAGATGGACTTAAAAGATCTATGACTGAGGTAAACTTTTTTTGAATAAAATAAATGTATTTTACAAATACACATACTTGAAGTTTACATGTTTAAAGAGGGCTGCAGGTATAAATCCTTGGATGCATTGAAGACCTGATGTTAGAAGTTATTGCTTTATGTATGCATTGCATGCATAAATTGAAGAAGACTATTAATATTGACTTTGCTGTGATTACTTGTTATGATAATGATGTACATGAACATGTTCGTGTTGATGTAGATAGATAAATACCAATTACTTGTTGATTCCTTGATGGTCAGATCCTGGGTCGGCCTGAGCAGGGGGCTGAGGTTGACTGGGTCGTGGAGGACAGTTTAGGGAACTGGTGGAGACCAAACTTTGAAGCCCCACAGGTACAGTATTGCTTTTACCTTTTTTTTTTAGTCTCCCCAATTAGTAGAGCACTTGTGCCCAGCTATGAAGTGTTGAGACTGAAATAAAGTTGTCATCATCATCATCTGTTGAATTATTGTTATTCATTGTCCAGTGATAAACGACAACATACATGTCAACTTGAGATTTCCTCAGTAATTTGTAGCTGATTCTGCTTCAAAGGATGTTCAAAGTGTTGGTGATAAATCATGGCCATTCTGCTTTGTAGAATGGAGATCATCTGTGGGGATAGTTTACTTATAAACGCCTCATGGTCTCAAATGAAGTTGATGCAACAGAATTGGGTGGTCTGGGTTGCAATCCTTTCTGATCATTCTGTAAAAGAAATTTTGAAATAACCTATTTATGTGATCTGATGATAACAGTAAAGATTACATATATTTATGTACATTGCTGAATAGTCAGAATTATTGAGTTTTGTGCTAACTGCACATGTACATGTACATGAATGAAAAACTGATGTTTATGTGCACGGTATGTTTGTTTTGTCACAGTATCCATATATCCCTGCTCATATAACCAAGCCCAAAGAACAAAGAAAACTTTTCCTGGTTCAACTTGGAGAAAAAGGTAGTGACCTTTTAAGGTCATTGTAGAATAGTTAGAATAATGTAAAATTCTGAAAATAAGCCCCTCCTTGTATATGCTTCTCCAAATATAAGCTCCCCCAAAGCGGTAATGAAAAAACCCTCTGTTAAATCGCCCCTCCAAATATAAGCCCCCAGGGGAGCTTGTACTTGGAAAATTGCCCTCAAATGCAAAGTTAAGGTAAAGTGTGCACATGAGCTAACTGTGGCCCACCAGGCTGGAGCTTATTCCAGTTTCTGTAGCATGAAGCAACTAGGAGTATTTCTACTCCCCCTGGATGGGATGCTAGTCCATCACAGGGTTACCCCCAGCATTAAATTCAACGGCACCTATTTATACACTTGGGTGGAGAGAGGCAGCGGGAGAGTTAAGTGTCGGCCCAAGAACACAACACAATGTCCCTGGCCAGGGCTCAAACCCAGACCGCTCGCTCTGGAGTCAAGTGCACTAACCATGAGGCCACCACACCACCCAATACAAAGTAAAACAAAGCAAAAATTGGTGAATTTACGGTACTTCGAATTATAGGGCTAGCCCAATCGATTTGAAAAACACAAATTTCTCTGTAGATAAGCCCCTTCAAAAATAAGCCTCTCAAAAAGGGCCTTTGAAAAATATAAGCCCCAGAGCTTTTTTTCAGAATTTTACAGTACATTAATGCATAGAAAGCCTTCAACACTTCGCTTTGCCCTTCTGTGAGTCTGAGACTTGTGCTGGATGGAATGGTCTGTAGTTAAATAAAATTGGAGAGACAACAGGCTATTATCGAGGTACCTTTTGTCTCTGTGTCGAAACGACTTTTTGTGCAAAACCAAAAGCCATTTCCGAGTTCCCTTGTGCTTCTGTTTCAAAGCGAGTCTAAGTGCGAAACCACTCTTATGAAAATGACTGATTTACATGAAAATGAAACTGCATGCAGAACTCATTTTCATGTGAAAGGTATCGCACAGAGTCACTGAGAGGTAACTCAGAATGGCGTATTGTGAACTTTTCACACAGTATTTTACTAAGTTTCGCTAATAACCTTATTTAAAGCATAAACCATGGAAAAACGTCAAGTTAATTTGAGCCAAGAGTAGGAAGTATAATGTACATGCCTTGAACATATCGCCAGTAACGGATTTGAAATGTTGTTCAACTTGAAGATAGATGTTTCTGTTTTGATTTCAGCTAACTTTGCTGTCCCTCGTAACTACAAGTTAGTAGCGGCACCGTTATTTGAGCTGTATGATAACTCTCCTGGTTATGGACCGGTTATAGCAAGCCTTCCACAAGCGCTAAGCAGGTTAGTTACCAACACCGTTTATTGTCGTTTATATAATAAGCAAATCAATGCGCGCGCTCTGATTGGTCAGTCAGCCCATGGCTCGTGACTTACGAATTCTTCTCGTGTTCTACCAACATCCCGCGTGGTTTATCAGCCTATAAGCCATAAAAACTTGTGGTCTAATGCTTAATTATCGTGATGCGAGAAGTGACCTTCAAATTGAAAGAAACCCCGAAATAATAGTTTTCTATCCTGGACAAATGCCAAGTAGTTAGTAAACCACGGAAACGAGACAAGGATGGTTAAGGTCGGGGATGATTAGGACGGATTACGAACAATGAATCTAGAAAACTTAGGCTGTTGGTAGTTGCCACCGATAAAATCAGTAACGGTTTACGTTGTCGTTCAAGAAGATTACTTCTTTCTCGGCAGCTAATTTTAAAACAGGACTTAGTTTTCAGCTTAAACCAGTAAGTTTAGATCGATATTGGTTGAGTTGGAACTGTTGACAGTAGACATATTAAAAGGAGGTAAAAGGTAGGTAAAGTCTGCATACGAGCCAATGTGGCCCACCAGACCGGAGCTTATTCCAGTTTCTGTAGCATGAAGCGACTAGGAGTATTTCTTCTCTCCCCCCCCCCCCCAACACCCAACACACACACCCCCTGAATGGGATACTAGTCCATCGCAGGGTTACCCCAGCGTTGAGTTCGCTGGTACCCATTTATACACCTGGATGGAGAGAGGCACTATGAGAGTAAAGTTTCTTGCCCAAGAACACAACACAATGTCCCCGGCCAGGGCTCGAACCCGGACCGCTCGCTCCGGTCTTGAGCGCACTAACCATGAGGCCACCGCGCAGACGCTAAGTTAAATCGTAGGTCCTGTCTCAGGACTGCATCTTCAGTGTTATATCAGCTAGCAGGGAACGTTAAAGAACCCACACACTTATCGCAAAGATTATGGCACGTAGTTCCCGGTGTTGTGGTCTGGCGTTGTCTTACGGGTAGGTGCTTCAGATTGGGTTAACCTCACTTCACATAGGGTTAACCTCACCTCACTGTTGTCCAAGAAATATTGCTATGTCTAAGTTTCCGTACTTGCTAACCACGACAAAGCGCCTCTACATCTAAATCCGCTTGTACAACAGAATTTCTCCCATTTTTGAACGACGCTTGCATTGTTGTTTATCTAATTGACTTTTGTTTACTTTTCAGGTTTAGCTTTATATATTTGTAAATGAATTGAATTCGCAAGACAGCCACTGAAGATGACAGATGGATAACGAATTTTTACTGATGTTTAGGCCTCTTTTCTCTTACCTTGTAACTTTTTGTATTTATTTCTCATAATGTTTTTGGCATAATATACATGTACATGTATGCTTTGTTTTTAGCAATAAAACACGTAAAATGCTGTAACAAGTGATAAACTAGAGTGTGAAGTTACACCTGTCTTTCGCTATGATTGCTGCGACGAAGTAACATATCAAATACGAAAGTCCTTGTTTGACAACACCGAGAAGAGAGTTAAAATGCAGTCAAACAAACTAAAACTAGGGAGAAATTGGTGAAAAAAAAAATCGTGAAAATCTGTGCTAGTTAATAAGATCAGATATCCAAACACGTTTTCGCCTGCGTTGCAAGCGTTTCTGTGCGGTTCGGGGGTCAAAGAATTACAGGGCGATCTTTTTTGGTTCTCGCCTCATTCTCCGCGCATGCAAAATACCGAAAATCCCGTTCCTAGGTCTTTCATTGTTCCCAAACCCCACGAGGACGCTTGCTACTCAGGCTAAACACATTTACGGTTATGATTTCCTTTGCTAAAACTTTACGAATTAAGAAGGCATTGAAAACTGTTATGCATTGTCGAGCAGTTGAAAAAAATACTTTGCAGCTTGAGTAGCCGCGTAGTCACGCAAGGTTCCCAAGCTGCTGCAAAGGAGACTAGGGCAGAAACGGCTTTTAACGCAAATGAAGAAGTATTCACCCGGCTTTCAGTGGTCGCGGTCACATGGGCTTGGTTTCTTTTCAAATGCGCATAATTAGCTATTGGAAAATGTTTCAAATGATTCCATCATTTGAAACTTCGGATGCCCAGCTCAGCACGGCACAATCAAGGGAGAGGTATTTCGCCTGACACAGATCTTTCTCAGAAATACACATGAAACTGGCCAAGTATTGAAAAGTGGAAGGCATAAACTTTCGGTTATAAACCGGACCTTGTTACCCATATTTCCAATAAAGGTAAATGAAAACCTAAGTCATAAGTCTATATCTGGGCTTAGAGCGAGGAATCCTTGGGACGCGCAGATGAAGCACACCCGAGGCCCGTAAAGGAATGTCTCAAACATCAGGGCCGGGTTGTTCGAAAGCCGATTAACGATAACCGGATTGTTTATTTTTCTTGTGTAAAACTGTTTTTTTACTGCTTATGTTTTGTGTAGTTTGAGCTTAGTCAAGTTCAAAACTGAAGGACGAACAGTATAAACAGAAAACCTCACCGAAAAGCTGCAAAACTCAAATCAAAATTCTCGCTAATCGGCCTGGGTTAGCTCAATCGGGGTTTGAACAACCTGGCCCAGGCCCTAGCTGTTCGACAAAAAGTGGACAACGTTATCCATCGGAAAATCACTATCCAATGGATGGCGTGGTTTGTTATCTACTGGATAGTGATTTATCTGGTAGATAGCGCTGTCTACCTTCCAAACAATTGGGGCCCGTTTTGAGTCTGCCGGACCCCAGACTGCCGAGAGCGATTACGGCCTGGAAGCCTTTCGCGCCAGGATACATCGAATGACGGGTAAGAGATTTCATTCCCCACATAGGCCTTATATTGCTCTTAAACAACGTAATCCCTCCGAGTACGATACTTTTACGTCTCTCCTAATTTCGGAAATCCCTCGAGGGTCTATAGAAACAGTCAATCCTGTGTCGCGGATTTTTCTTGCGTGTACAGCCCATGCAAATGGCTTCACACGACTTCAAGTTACCCGCATTTTCATCCTCTACATCCACGCAACGCGCTTAGTACCATCTGCGGAAGAACTGGATACCATGTCTAAAAATAACTTAAGAGAGATTACCCTGTGAATAAGGCTTATATGGGAAATTTTAAATTCTCAGGCCTACTCTTCATCCTCTCTTATGTTTCACTTTATGACGCGATGAAGATCAACTGACACTCAGTTAACCCAAAGAAAAGCGCGATGGGGAACACAATCGAAGCACAGGACGAAATTCCATGAATCCGTAAACGGAAACGTCCAGAAAAATGTGAAACCGTTCCGGAAACACGACGGATAACCTGTGTTTCCGTTAGCGGTTTCTTGGCGTTTACTCGCATTTTCGTTGCTGCGTATACAGCGGAACCGGACCACTCTGTTGTTCATGTTTCCGTCAAGTTTCGGCTAAAGGAAGCATATGTTTCCGCAATCATAATTCCGAGTTTACATTTACGGAAACACATGAAAACGTTGCGGAAATATGTCTTTTCCATGTTTTCGTTGACTGACGTATTCCGGACTACTGAATGTGATGGAACCTGCGGAAACACAAGAAACCATCCGGAAATCTGTTTCATGTTCCCGCTACTGGCTTTCGTCTCACAAACGTGTTTATTTATTTTTCTTCCACTTGCGGAAAGTGAACCTTTTTCTTTTCTCTTGTTTCCTGAAACGCACGCTTATTATGGCAGGTAGAGAGTCTTCTTAACTCATTTACAGAAGACCTCTTATGACTTCTCCCCCTTAAGTCAAAGAATTACTACAGCTGTATTTCGCCAATACGTTATTTATTTTTCTTCCATAAGACATTAACTAAGTCGGTACCTACCCCGGGTAAAGTTATCATCCATCAC
Source organism: Catalaphyllia jardinei (assembly GCA_022496165.2). Lineage (NCBI taxonomy): Eukaryota > Metazoa > Cnidaria > Anthozoa > Scleractinia > Caryophylliidae > Catalaphyllia > Catalaphyllia jardinei. Next base: position 4,965,981 of record CM042746.1, read on the forward strand.
AATGGAAAACCTGCCACCAAACAATGAATACCTGTAGAAATATCATTGCCTTTCTTGGTAATTGCAAGATTAGCGCTGAGAATTCGTCTTGTTAATGTTAATCGATATCCACCGTGTTATTTCATTTATTAGCGAACAATAAGGACATAACACATCTTTTCACGGAGGAGAAATACGCGAAAAAGAATGAGGTGCTGCTTACACTTGAGATTTAGAACTGGAATCAAATGTCTTCTCTTCGCATTGATTGAAGTCGGTCTGACAATCATTAGCCAGTGTAAAAAGCCACATATTGTTTTCATCTTAGCAGATGATTTGGGTTTTAACGACATCGGCTACCATAACTCAAAAATCAAAACAAAAGTCTTAGACCAGTTGGCTCGCACTGGAGTTCGACTAGAAAATTACTACGTTCAGCCAATTTGCACACCAACACGAGCGCAACTTCTAACAGGGCGCTATGATATTCACACAGGTTTACAACATGGCATTATTTGGCCGTCACAGGCGAACGCTTTACCGATTAACGAAACGACAATTGCAACGAAATTGAAAGAGAGTGGCTACAGAACCCACTTGGTTGGAAAATGGCATCTGGGGTTCTATAGAAAAGAGTTTATCCCAACACGAAGGGGATTTGATTCGTTTTATGGATTTTTAACAGGTGGCCAGGATTATTACACCCATCGCAATCGACTTGGGTTTCCTAAAAAAGGTTACAAGTTTCTGAACGGTTATGATTTTTGGCGGAATGAAAAGGTTATACGAGATGTAGTCGGTGATTACACCACTATACTTTTTGCTAGCGAAGCGCAGAGGATAATTGCAGAACACGACCCGAAAAGTCCACTTTTCTTGTTTTTGTCGTTTCAAGCTCCTCATGCGCCGCTTCAGGTCCCCAGGCGATTTTTAAAGACCTACGAAAGCATTAAGGATCTTAATCGGCGCCTTTATGCTGCCATGGTTTCGTGTATGGACGAGGCTGTTGGTAATGTGACGCGAGCGCTGAAAAAACGCGGCTTATGGAAAGATACCGTGTTAATTTTTAGCAGTGATAATGGCGGCCAGGTCACTGCCGGCGGAAATAACTGGCCTCTGCGAGGCTGGAAAGCTTCGCTCTGGGAAGGCGGTATAAAAAGTGTAGCCTTCGTGAACAGTAAACTGATTCAAAAACCTGGAAGAATTCACACAGAGCTTACGCATGTATCAGACTGGTTTCCAACCCTCGCGTACTTGGCCGAGGCATCAGTTGATGCGATTCCACTGGATGGAGTTAATCAATGGCCAAGCATCAGTGAGAACAAACCGTCTTTAAGGACAGAAATCTTACATAATATTGACCCTATTGACGAATTCTGGGGAACACCAGATGGCTATTTCCACTGCCGCAACGCTGCTCTTAAGAGAGGGGATTGGAAACTGCTCCTTGGTTGTCCAGGAAATGGAGACTGGGTTCCACCAGCGGAAACTGGACAATCGACCCAGTCTTCCTGCAATCATCACAAAATCAATAGTGTTTTCCTTTTCAACGTCACTAATGACCCGGAAGAAAGGGATGAGATCTCCGAGCAGCACCCAGATGTAGTGCGTGATTTATTGGCCAGGATAGAAAGGTACAATTGTACTGAGGTACCCGCCCGGTTTCCTGACCCTGATCTTAAATCCAAACCGAGCAGGCATTGTGGAGTTTGGGTACCGTGGATGGATAAATGAACTCAGTAATAGACCCTTTGCATAAATGGCGCCTAAATTTGAATAACAATACTTGGTGCATCCTTAGCCTCACATTCATGTTTCAAGACAAAGGAATTTTCACATGAATATGAGGCTAAGGATGTATGAGTATTGCTATTCAAATTTAGGCGCCATTTATGCAAAGGGACTATAAAGTGGAGTTTTGTTGCTTTGTTGTAGGATGTCAACAACTTTCGACTGAATCGAAATCTAGGACTCCTGCGTCATTCCGATCATCAACTTGCGCTAGAGGCCAATTTTCATTCGTAATTCTATAAAATAACCACATTTCGATTACTCCTAGTCACAGTGTCTTTGATGTTTCCTTCATATTCCGTTTCAAGCAGGAAGCGCACAACGTAATCAGCGTTGAGCCATCACGGGCAAGCTACTATGGCCTCGATAACAAACGTCACATTTTGATCATTAACAGCATTGTGTCAGTCAAGTCTGCGTCGAATGGCAAGAGGTCCATATTGACAGAGCTTATCTAGATTTCGCCGTACAATTCAGCAACTAGAAGTCTCAGAGATGCTAATCCAATGAAGTGTTACCCTCCGCCCTCGGCTCCCAGCATTAAATTCACCGTTAATTACCAAGTAATGCACCTGGATGGACAGAGGCACTGTGACAGGGGTGTCGTCCCAAGAACACAACACAATGACCCCCAAATAATATGAATCGATTGTTACGGAGCCCACCCCGCTAACAATCAGGCCATCGCCTCTTCCTTTGTCTGAGCCATTCGCCCTTAAATAATCTGCTTTATAACAAATTGTTTTAATTGCTCGTTTTGGGTCGATTGAAGCAGTATAGGCATAGCCTGTGTAACCTAACCACCTCCCCTTGAGAATAATCAGGAAGTGTTCTCTCCTGATATTGGCCAGGCATGTTACACAATGATGTAATGTGTATATGAAATAATACTGCGATGATCATACTTCACTTGCACTTACATGTTACACAAGTAAAACACTGGTAAGTCCCAAGGGAAACAGTGACTTTTGTTTCACCGATCTCCGAGGCCCTCAGTGTTCACTTCCACTTCGCTTCGGAGAACAAATTGGGGGTCTGGGGAAACAAAACTAACTCTTTCCCGTGGGGAAAGTCATTAAGTGTTTTGTTATATTCCCAACTTAAAACAGAAAAGAAGCTACCAAAAAGTTTTTCGCTTGAAGCCAGCTGTGGGCGCAGAAAATCTGCCGCAGTATCAAGGTGCATGACCTGTTCACGCGCTAGTCGAAAGTTTGGGTTGTCGTTTCCCTAGCTAGAAAGTTGGCGACTGGTAGCTGGTCAAAAAGTATTGGGGGTGGGCCGGAGCATTTAGAAATGTGGTGGATAAAAAACGCATGACCCACCCCTTCCTTTTGGCACAAAACCTATTGACCCACCCCTAGCAAAAATGAAGGTTGAAAATTACATGACCCACCCCCTTAAAAAAAGCGTAAAACTTTGGTTTGCGTATGTCAATGAAAGGAGGATACCTGGCTGTCTTCAAAGACCACACACAGATTGAGGACAGGGAATGCATGTGCTAACCAGTTCCATGAAAAATGTTTTAGCACATGTACACTTGCCGAGAATGATGCAAAGGCCCTATAAATCATTAAGGAAAAGTTGAAAGAGCTGTCAAAGAAGCACAAACAGTTGTGCAAATTCACTTTCCCCCAGCAGGCTGGGGAAGGAAGGAGAACGAAGGCAAGGACCAGGAAAATCAAAAGAATGGAAGCCAACATCGACAAAATCTTAGCAAGCATTTCTTCTTCCTATAAAAGTAGTCTCGTCGTTGACGAGCTTGATCTGATTAAGGTACAGGCTCTCACCCTTCACCAAGGCAAGTGGATAAAATACATGCTCGAAAGCGAGAAGCTGACTGAAAACATCAGAAGAACATTTTTTTCAAAACCTGAAGCCAGTCGTCAAGAGAGCTGTAGCCGAGGCCACTGGAAACGAGAAGGATGCCAGTTCCAATGAAGATGAAGAGAGCAACGAGGAAGACAGCAACAAGGGAGAGTGTGGGAAGAGAGAGAAGGGAGCATTGATGAAGTTGAAGAGCAAGAGGAATTGATGACGGTCGAGCAGGCAGAGTTAATGGAACAGTACAGATAGGATTTTTTTCGGCAATTTTAGTAATTATGAAAGGTCTAGGATGAGAAATACATAATACTGAGCCATAGTTGCTTTGACTTGCACTAAATCTCGCAGAAGGAACAATATAGTTATACTTTTAATATGATAAAAAAATTTCTCACTTTATTTCCGGTTAGATGTAATTTTAATACGTACGAAAAAAATCTACACATGGGTAACGCTGGAACGCTTCAAGTTAAATCTGCATGTGGCCAATTTCTACAGCAGAATCAAGCGTTCCATTCTTAAAAACAGTACTTTTAAGTGCTATTCCTGTTTTGAAATAGAATGACCCACCCCCGACGTGTCGCTGAAAATCGAATGACCCACCCCTTTCTAAGCCAAGGGTTCAAAAACTGATAACCCACCCCTCTCTGCTCGGGCCCATTGCCCCCAATACTTTTTGACCAGTCCCTTAGGCCTGGTTCATGCGTCGCACTTCTGTCGTGTTAAACTCAAATTATTCAATTAAACGTGGCAAAATTAGGCTGTTACCTAGAGCACGAAGATACTGAGCAACGAAGGGCGTCAATTTTGCGAAGTGTCCGGCAGTATGTGTTGCAAAACGTGCGTTGGTGAGTTTTTTTTTCTCTCACCCTAATGGCGTTGGGAGATAGCGACTTTTGACCCACCGCACGTGACATGTTTTCCTCCAATCGGAAAACTTATTCAGCTTATTGGAGCTGGGAGGTATCACAGTCACAAGCGGTTTTATGATACCAAGCTGTTTTATTAGAGATCGATAGCAGAGTACCACATCAGAAACAGTTCATGGTGTTCATTCGCATCACACTTAATTACAAAGCAAAGGTAATAATCCCCTTTACAAAACACGTGTACCTCACAGCATTTTCTCAACAACAGATATGCCCTTGGTATTAATAAAACAAAAGACCAATAATAATCATGAACTGCAAAATAGCAGTCTGTTCAACAGATTGCTTTAAGGCAAGCCCTGTTCAGTAACTCAACAAAGAACACAGGGACGTGACTCTGAGCGCAAAGCCAAACTTTTGCATTCACTAAAAAGCATGGGACACTTCAAAATGTGAGTTGTTATCATTCATTGCAGACACGATCTGTGTAAAGTCATTTCAATCTTCTCGGATCAAAGAACCCGTCAGGAGTGGGGTGAAGGGCGATACACAATCTTTCGACTCTTGAGCACAGACCACTTGTGTCGTTTGTAGTAGTAGGCGACAAAACTCAAGCATCCCAGAAGTACAACCGCCTGAGGAGAAAAGAAACAGAAAACAGTGAGGAGTTTAACACGTTTGAAGTATAAATGAACCGCCGCTGCAACTTCAAGCAACTACTATAATAGAATTTTGAGCGACTGCCTTTAGAAAACAGTCTTTGGATCTGACTAGAGGGTCAGTCAATGAGTTGCATGTACGAAAACATCTGCACAGAGAAGATTTCAGATGCTTTGTCAGGTCGGCTCGAAAAGCATCTGTAAATGGGAGTCTAATCTTCTTCGACCTTGTTGCAGAAAAAAAAACATTATTGGTCATCTACTACGTGTAGGTGCAAAAGGTGCCCCTCCCTCCCAATCCACATTTCCCCCCCCCTCCCTCGAGGGCCACATTGAAGTAAACGTCAATCTTGAGGTTTGCCTAAGAAGGGATACATTGTTAGTAGTGAATCACTCCTGGTAACCGAGAACAGTTAAGGTTAATTTGGCCTGTTCACATTCAAGTTCCCAAAAAACGGCTGCGAAGGAGACTACATTCAAGTACACTGATATTGATATTTACCTTCATTCCCATTCTTTTTCGATCATCGTGTTCAGGTTCTGTAAAGAAAAAGCATTGATTAGAAGCCACTACCACTTACAGTGTCCAATCATTTTGAGTCAGTGTCATTTTAATACAAATTTAAATCAGTTTGATGCAACTTCAATAGGACACTCAAGATAGCATTTGACTTCAATTCTTAACACCTTGTTCATCAAAAATACTTCGCTGCACCTGTTGTATTATCAACTCTCTTCTCTGAGTTTGGAAATGAGGTCAAGTGCTTTTTTCCGTGTTTGACATTATTACATAAAATGATATCAATTACTATTTTTATTTTTTGCGTCATATTCTCACCTGCAGCCCATTTAAGGAATGTGCACACATCTTTCGCCAGCTGACTAACAGTAGCAGGAGTACCTGAAACCCAACAGAGATGCAGTATTTGCCAAAGGTCAACAGTCTTGCCTCAGTTTGCAACTTACATGAAGTGTCTTGAATGATGACATTAATTTTGTTTCTTGAATCACAAATCCTGATGGAGCCACCAAATTTGATTCTATGGATTCACTTACATGTAGTCACCACCCTACACAGATTCATGTTTTACTTCAACTTTTCTAGTACTTGTAGAGATTGATAAAAATAATTGATCAAGAGCAGTTCTGCACCTTGGTAAGCCAGTTAAGAGCTTTCACTGTATACAAACTTGAATACCATAACAATGTCCCTAATTCAGTACTTCGAAAAGTACAAGGAAACTGAATTGCGGGAAGATAGTAGGAGGAGCAGTCAGTTATGCTGTTCAGTCATCAGCGTTCACAGCATCGACACTTTTTCAGCCAGACATTGAATGAAGTCTAGTCTTACCATCCTCATATTCGATGATTTCATTGTACAATGCTGGTGCCATGGCTATCGACTGCCCAGGGAAATAAGGATTGAAGTACAAGTCTTCCTTAACCTCTACTCCTGCAGGAGGATCCATGTATCCGGTAAGGATAGCAAACACATAGTCCTGGCACAAATGAAATGAACTGTCAGTAATGTGACATGTATGTATACATAACTTTAATTATGAGACACTATTCACAATACCCATAGAAGTCTGTTAGATTTCCAGGATCACACATTCTAGAAAGCTCGCAGTTTAACTTTGTTTTGTTACAATCAAAGCAACAAGGATTAGGGATTAGGGGTTGATATCACACTGGATGGGATGGTAGTCCCTTGCAAGTCTTAACTTTCCAGCATTTTGTTACTTTAGTAAGAAAATTAATGTACTGTTTTTGTCTCCATTACTCTCAACAATTTGGTTTGAAAGACATTGTAATAGGAAATTTCTTCTTATGCCTCAATCCCCTCACATTAAAACAATAGCAAGATGACTTGAGACCATGCTGAATAACCTGTACTAGTGTTCACTTCAAGGTAAATTACACATAATTACAATTTTGCAAGACAAACCAAAAACAAACAAACTCAACAAATTCAATAAAAATCATTAACCTCCTGCAGCATACATAAAAATTTTTGTGACTTGTCATGCACTGACAAGCCCAATGAGCGACTAAATAGAAGGCTACTTGTAATTTAAACGTAATAACTGATGTTCCCACATGAATTATTAATTATTATTTAATTTAAGCATAGACTGTTCATATGTACAGTTAATGTACATTCACATTTTCAGTGTATGATCCATTATAATTTGAGCAGGGATCCAAATTCCCAGTCATCCGGTCGTCCCAGATGACTATAATCTGGCAACAGCGATTGATGGAACTCCAAAAGTCGTCCTTTGGACAAGTGAGGTTTTGCTCAACCAAAAAATATTTCCAAAAATTCCTATTTTATTTTATGATGTACATGATGTGCATGTGTTTGGGCTCTTCTCGTCCACTTAAAATGTTAAGAATAACGGAGAATAACATGCAACTTTTTGTCTGCAATGAGATCGTAAGTTTGGGCGCCACCTTTGAAAGTGCAGTATTTTTCATGAAATGATCACATGGTAAGTTTTAATGTTGTTAACTGCTGGTATCTTTTAGAGCAGCGAGAGCTGAACCAGAAAAGACTATACAAAATCATTTGCTCCCTGGATGACCCAAATTGGAACTGAGCAAGTAGGCCATCAGGCTTACTCGCCCTGCTGACGAATCAGAAAAAAAATGAATAAGGATCCCTGCTTGAGCATGTACCTCTCCTCCATGTCTTGCTGATGTTATAAGACTCAGATCTGGTGGGTAGGCACCTAATGAAGAGTGGTAAACCAAAAAGTATTAACATTACGCTTCGTGCGCCTCTGCTGTTGTTTTGGTTTTTTTAGAGAGTGAGGTGTCTATTGTTTAGGAGGTCTATTCAGGCAGCAGACAAAAGCCTCAGAATTTTCAACTTCACTAAAATGGCCGCCAAGAGATTGCAACGGGAAAATCTTTATGGGCAATACTGGGTCTTTAAAACAAGTATTATGGTAATGGTTGTACCTTCTTAAACCAATAATTGTGTCCATATTGTAGGAAAATGCGAAGTAAGGGATGTGGGACACAGGAAAGATGGGGATGGACCACTATGGTTGCCAAAAAATTAATTATCCAGCTGGAAATGTGCTGACCTGTAGGAGCCCTGGTGAAGCTACATAAATAACTTGTGACTAAGATACTAATATCTACCCATATGCAGTTGCACAGACTGTGCTGCTAAAAAAACTTTTCTCTCACTTAATCTTTACTTAAATCTATGGAGAAAATTGCCAAACAGGTAATGTTATGTAACATACAGTGTACATTTACATGCAGCATTTCTTACCAACATTAGCAGCTCTAGCAGCTTGTTCATTAGGATATGGCTTTGGGAAACAATCTGACAACTGGAAAAGCAAAAGACAGTTTTTACAGTACACATAAATTAGAGATTCAACAGATTACAAAATAAACCTAAGGTCCACATTTTGGTATTGATCACAACTGAGTGAGTGAAGACTCATGTACATGTAAGTACTGTAGTTAACACGACTTTAGGTTCAATCTAACAAATATCTGCAAGCAACTGGCAAGTTTGCCATTATTTTATGTGCCACTTTCATTACTATAAAATCCAAAAAAGCTAGTGATAAGCTCAAAGAAAACAGTGTGTGCCTGTTGATAAACTCTTACTGATCAACAACTACAAAATGTACACGGATCGATCATATTTTGCTTGCTGTCTCACCTTTCCTGGTCTTGTGAACATGTTCCCATCATCATCAGGGCCATCTTCAATCTGAGCCTGTAGACAAGAAACACTTGTTGATATAAATGTACATACTACACCTAACTGACTGACAACAACTAACAAACTGATTGAATGATGCATGCACTAAAAAACTGATTCAGTGACTGCCTGGGAAATTGACCGACCACTGAACAGACAGTTGCATGGATGAACAGAGACTGACTAACTTGTCTTAGGTCAAGACATCACATACTGTAAATGAGATCTCAACTTTGCCAGGCTGTTCATTCCTACATGTACTTTTTGCAATTTGCTAATTAACCAAGTGCACGATGTACATGTAGACGCCTTTTGAGTTCAAGATCATTGTTTTATTAGCATATATTATTGCATAAATAAATGCTATAAACTAGAACATTTACATAATGTATGTGTACAAGACAAAGTCAAAAATAGAGCTTATTTGCATACCTCTGCAGCAATAGCTTTCATTTCATCCTCAGTGTAAGCTACACCCACAAGATGACGATACGCTAACTGATCCATCGAATGACAAGCAGCACAAACTTGTCTATAAACTTCATAGCCCCGCCGTATACTGGCAACAAAAAAAAACTCTTTGTTAACTGTCTGTGACACGTTGTACATGTATACATTGCACAAATACACTAACTAAATTGAAAAAAGAAATAAAATGTTCTTAATTAAAATAAAAATAAATGCAGCTAGTATGTGTTACTTAATTATGATTTTGATTGGATATATGTCTCTAGCCCTCCAGGCTTTGATTCCACTTAACAAAAATAACTATTATTTCCAAATATATATTGCTGAATAATTAAACTTCATTTTGAGCCACATTATACAGGTGCATACCTTGCATGATCCAGTGAACTAAGGAGACCTTTATGATCCCAAGGGAAGTGCGGAGGGTGAAGTTCAAGTTCTGCGGCACCTACACTCGGCTGAAGAATGTAACCAGTGGCAAGACCTCCGGCAGCAAGAGCACCAAAGGTAAACCACATCTGAGAAAAATCAAAGGCTCCTTAAAACAACCTTATGGTGTGAATCTTTTTTACCCTTGAGTAACCTGCGATCTGGCGTTTTTTTTTGGAGTAAAAGATTGTTCAGAAAGGGAATTGACATTTTTTTCAAAATCAGGAACATTGAACAGAAATAGTCAATTGGCTGATCTTTGCAAATACCAGTAGGCGTTTTTCCAGGAAAATGGATTTTTTTGTATGTTTGTTTGTTAATGATTGTTTCAATTGATACCATTTTGTGTGATAAACAAATAGTTTTATTTTTTGGACAAGAGGCTGTTGTTGTAGTAGAGACACGTGAAATACTATTATTTATTTTTTTAAAAAGGGGCTGTTATTGTTGAAGAAACATTTTGATACTGGTATGTTAATGTTACCAAAAAATATTTATTTACTTTGTCATTCTACAGTACATCCACTAAATATTCATAGAATAAGGCCCAATGGCCGAAAGACACATGCCAGATGTAAAAGGTTCTAATTGTTAAATAATGTACCACTAAAAATGCTTCAAGTATGATGACAGCAACAAGAAGAAATTGTATACAGTGTAACTTTGTCAACATCATCTGAAATACGCAGGCATGTGACATTTTCTGAAAATGTTCCGAATGAATAGCGAAAATCACCTCAAAGTGTGCTTATTATTCAATTATATGTTGCATATTCTACACAAAATGCCATACGATAGCAGGAGGAAGGCTTACCATTTGTACCAGATGATAAAGCGTTCATTTCATCGACATCCTAAACCTCCATCCAACTACAGCTCTGTTTCCAACAGTCTCGAGAGGCCCCATAGTAGCTCATAATCCATTATTTGAATTCAAAACACCGAACATTTCGAAATTTTCATTGTCCTGGGTGAAACATTATCGTGGTCTTGCGTATGTAAATACTAATGTAAAGGATCTTCAAGCACAAATCGTTCATGGTATCGTCACTTCTAGGATTTCGACGCCCATTTCTCTGCAGCCGAGTATTCTGTAGAAAAATTTCTTTCTATTTTTGGCTCCACAAAGGTAGGTTCTGATCAGGTTTGGCATCAAACAACCAGCACGCTTCAAAGGGACAGGATACCATTTTGAATCTGTCCAAGTAGTTGGACATATTCTTGACTTTGTACACATAATGTACCTCCCCCCAAATGCCTACACTGAGACAATGGCGTGACTTTGAACAATGAGACAAACTTGTCGGAGAGGGGAGATATCGGAGAACTTGTTTAATCCAGGTTTAAGGTATAATTGAATTTTGCCCCAAAACCCTAAACCCCATAGCATGACTTACGTCATACCATGAGGTAAAAATGAGTAAAGGTATCAAAAATATGTGCAAGTAAATGATTAGAGTACGTATGCCAATTGTCTCACTATGCTCCTGAAAACATGCACAAAATCTTGCACTGACCAGCACATACTGTGCTTATACATGACAAGGACAACTTACTTTTGCTTTACTTTTGCTTCCTTCTAAAGCTGCTGTGGTTGTCAGTCTGGATTGCATCTAGTTTTGAAAGTAATAATTGCAAAGAGAATGTCATGACAAACAATGACAATTGCATTGTGCATCACTGTACAAAGTTATGTTCAAAACATGACACAGATGTCAAATTCCATAGCTTACACAAAGCCTGTCTGACAGGTAGAAAAAGCCTAAAGGGGAAAAGAGGATGATAAGATGAGGTATCTACATTTGTACCCTTACTTGTCCCACTACTATCATCCTGTTTTCTAACAAAAATACAGATATGGTGGGCCCCTCTCATGTAAGCTTAAATGCTTAAGAAGTGTAGCAGCTCTTGTAGGCTGCTATTGTTTTATCATTGTAGCAGCTGTTATTGTTTTAGGGGACATTGTTTCTGTTGTTTGTTCTATTGTACTCTCAAAGTGTTGCAAGCCATTCATGTGAGACCTTACGAGAGCAGCTACATGACCAAATGCTTCCACAAAGACAACGATATGCCAGATCACCCAGCCAGTCAATTTCTTAATAACCAACCTTCCATTTCTACTACTTCAAAAATAATGACATTGAAACAAATCAATTTTCGACATAAAGATATTTGCAAACATCTATCACGGGAGATTACATAACATTTAAGATAAAGCTTATTTACAGTACAGTGTAATACTAAACTCAAACATCCTGATAGTGGACTTAAAAAAAGTAAACTTGCATGACTGTATATTTAAAAGAAATCGACGCAGCCCGGACAGCGGAGTTGAAGTTACGTGACGAATGTGCACGAAACTTAACATAGCTTTGCACATGTGAACTGACAAAATTAAGCTCTTTTAGTTAGTTTTAGCGGTGTATGATCGCTGATCCATCACAGCACTTGTAATTCTTGAAAAGGCGTGAGGTTGGCATGTTCTGTACAGCAACCCCATTTTTTACATTGAAACATTCTCTGTAGGAATTTTACACATATAGAACAAATATCTAACGAACTTAAAACTTGTATTACCTTAAAAACATCCTGTAATCGCTTTGAAATTCCTCGTAACCGGCAACTGAACGCCATCTTGAAATGGACGTGGTTTTCTCCCAGAATTCAGTGGGACAATATTGCATAACCTGACCCACTGCGCATGGCCATAGATCAGAAATGCAGCCTCGCCTTAACTCAAACCGTGTTCGTTTAGCTAAAGACTGGATATGAGGGTTGTCAAAGATGGCGGAAAATTTTGCAGGTTAGTTTTATAGAGTGTGGAGAGGTAGGTAGCCGGTCGTTTCGCTAACGAGTCAGTTTGCTAACGTACTGAGACGATTCGCCAACGTCTAGTCTGAGACTCAATGCGTATATAGATTATTCTGCGTTCTTTTATCCACTGCCAAGCTAAATATTTTTAAACAGATTTGATAAATAGTAAGTTTAATACACTTAAGCAACTTGACAACGCTAGCAAATTGACTGAACACATTAGCGAATCGTCTCAGTACGTTAGCGAACTATTGTTCGTTAGCGAAACGACTCGTTAGCGAAACGACCGACATTCGAGAGGTACTAATAGAGTAAAGTCTTCATTAATTGACCTGTCGTGTATGTCCTTTCTATAAATTCTGTTATTATATTTCTAAGTCAAGTGAAAGTTTTTAGAAGTACTCATTCCATAATGCCGGAGTACATGTACTTTATATATTGACTTATACTTTTAATTTCTCCATAAACACAAAATGTTCTGTTTTCTATTTCAGGTGAAGCCTCAGCATAAGTTAAACAGCCCTTTTAACCTGTAGAGTTCTGTTGAGTGAGAAGAAATGGGTCTGCTGTCAGATGTTCATGGCAGGAAGAAAGTTGTAGATATCTTAGTGGCTCACTGCTCAAAATTGTGGTAAGCACTGCTAGTTTAAATCTGAAATTGTAGTTTCCATAGGAAAGTGAAGTGCTGCGAGTGAAGTTTATGTGGAAGATGTTTTAATTTTATTTAGAAAGTATTGTAGAGGGATAGTCAACATGAGCTACTAGATTCCAGTATTTTGCCAAAGGCTAATGGGCTACGTACTGAAGTCGACACAATAGACTGTTCACCTTTCACTGAGTATTCACTGTTGACCGCGACTGCATCAGGTCAGGATTAATTTATGACAATAAGATATTTTGTATCTGTTTTCAAAATTATTGATGTTCACTGAAATGTTCCGCCATTCAACTGACCAAACTGCTTGTTAGATGTTTAAATGCTCCTTGAGAATCGTTTTACATTTAAAGGAACACTATCATGATGCAGCACATGTGCAAACTTGTCTGGTTTCTTTCATCGGAAAACAATAGAACTGTCACTTTGTCACGTCATGTCGACGCTACAAAGTGACAGATAAGCGCTATTTATATCCCATTTGCCACTCGTGTTTGTCTCTCAGTTACAGGAAAAAAGGTCAACTCGCTCAACTAGTCAGGGAAAGCAACTTGTTTTTTCGTGTTAAAGGGCAAATAAAAACTTTATTGACCAATAATTTTATAGTGGTGGAACATGTGAAAAGCCGCATGAGTAATTCAGAAACAAGGCAACGATAAGTCCGTGTTTCATAACAAGCCTGAATATGCTGATGTGCAATGTTATGATGGAAATTTTACCGATTTTATACATGAGTCCTTATCATATTTACAAAACTGTCCTGATAACTAAAAACAAATAAATCGCAGTCAATCTAACAGAGTATACCTGAGCAAAGAGAACCTAATAGAATGTTTGAATAACGAGAAAGAAACCAACCAGTAAAGGTCTGCTTGCTCGAGTAAAATGTCAACAAAGAAACGCTCGCACGAGCGCAATCCTTTCAGTCTTTCCCAAGCCTCGTGAATCGGTTTCTTTGCAAAAATCCTTGCTGGTTCAATTACTTCTCAGTCTTTTCCTGGTTTTCTAAATCTTTCTGAAAGCTGCCGGGAGAAAGCCGTCTTCGTCCAGCGCCATAACACTTCCCTCCACTCGAAGTTCCGTCAAACGGCATTGAAGTTAACACTGAAAGGTCTTGATTACACCCAAATTGGCACTTTTCGAGAACCGTGTGTCACTGATCTTTGATTCTGAGAAGTTTTAGGGCAAAGCCAATTAAATTGATTGAGGATGATGCAAACAGATTTGTGAAAGCTCTATATCAGTTCTCGCATCTTTGAATTCTTGATCTCCTGTCCAAAAATCAAACTCTTGTGCATGCGCAAAAACGTGATTGTGTTGCTTTAAAACAAAAACCTATTCACGTTTACATTCGCAAATGTCCAAAATTTTTGCCACTAAACTTAGGAGAAGTTTTGCAAGCGTAATATCTTTTGATCTTTCCACATCTAAAAGTAAATCAGTACCGAATCATGTGGCAAAATAACATTTTTGCAAAAAAAATATTATAACACACAGTGCTGTTGCGCATTTGCCAGCATGTGGATAGTGAACGCAAACATGGACATTTCAAAGTTCTAGGAATTGCTTCAAATATTCTGAGAAACAAATCGGCTTTAGTCATGGGAATTTGTACAACGTTTACTTGCTTTCGAACTCTTCGCCCGTGAAAATGTGGTCCTCTACACGAAGCAGGAATTTCTCTTCCACATCGAGACCACTTTGATGGTCGAAGTTCTTCCCAACCTTGATTTCGATTACTTGAAGTTGAGGCAAATGTAGCGATATACCTACATCCAGAAAATCTCAAATGAGCCTGGCTCAGTGTGGCACTTAATCCAGGCTGGTAATGAACGTGACTGAAATTAGTCTGCTGCGAAGCCTGGTGGCTTTGCAGCACTGAAAATGCAAATATTTTAAAATTATTTAACTGTACTAAATGAATTAAGCTACACATGTGATTTTTACAATTACTCTAATTTCTTGTGCGCTAACTGGCTCATTTTTATCATCAATAAGAGTACAGACAGATAAAATTTAGCTTTCAAGTTCAACTTTCAGCTGATCATCTGTTCAGTTGATCTCTTAACCTTTTTTTTATGCTTTCACTTGCCAAGACCTTGATTATTCCCAATATCACAAAAACCGAATTCAATTATTGTTTTATTATACATTGTTTTATGGAAAATATGTGTGAAATGCAAGTAGATTTTATTTGTGCTTCTAAAAATACAAGGACAAACGCACCAAGCAGCCGCTTCTTTTGAAACCATTCAAGTGCTGCTCTTTAGCCAAAAGTGTATTACGCATGCGCACTGCGTGAGGTATAATCTGTACATACAATTGGATAGGAGATTATGCCCTAATCATGCTTGTCCACAAAATCACATGAATTCTCAAAATAAGCAGGGGGCTCTTGGCCAATCAGAATGCTGATAGTGAGTACAATGTATAATAATAATTATTAGTTGTTAGTTATTATTAATATTACTTAGTTTTATTAGTTATTAGTTATATATGGACTAGCATCCCATTGAAAGGGGGGATGGAAAAACCCTTACTCGCTTATGATGCTAAGGAAACTGGGATAAGCTCTAGTCTGATGGGCCACTTGGCTCGTATGCAGACTTTACCTTTACTTTACCTTCAAGTTCAACGTTCAGCTGATCATCTGTTTAGTTGATCTCTTAACCTTTTTGTTTTGCTTTCACAGTATACTTAGTTATGTTATTGGCATTGTCTGGCTATGTGCTTTGTCTGATCGTACATTCAATGGCCGGACTTATTTTTCTGAAAATGCATTGCTACCTGGATTGGTTGAAGCAGAATACAAGAATCACAGACTTGCTTCTGAATTGTATGGGAAGTTATTGACACTACCACATGGGGATATGAGGTACTGTTTTAAAGTATGGATAGTTGTTTTGAAAATGTATAATCTGATGGTCATCTTTATGAGAGGCTTTATGATAAATGCTGGAATTTAATGTGGCTAAATGTAATTTAGGCAAAGTTAACCTTGAAGCAATGCTGGTCAGCAGTTTCCCCATTTGTACAAGGGGTGGCCCGATGCCTCTAGCAGGGGCACCCAGTGACGTATATAATTATGCAGTTGCTTGCTTGCAATTCTTCGCAAAGTGTTATTGCAATAGCTTGCTGTTTGTGTGCCAGTTTGTGCTTTGGTTTTTCCCATTCCTCCCTCCCTCTTGTGGTATGAGCTAGGTAAGTAGTGGGTTGCTAAGTATTCCACTGAATTGTTTAGTGTGACGGTGCCTGGTGCGGGCTGCTCGCAGGGTTGTGATGGATACCTCCTCCTCATGCTAGAGCATTGCCCAGCTCCAGCAACTTTGTAGGCACCAATGCCCAAGCTCATCTATTGGTGATGAGTTTAAACATTATTAATGTAATCTTTTTTTTCCAGCTCTGCTGCATCACAAATGATCATGAATACGATGGAAAATATTGGCCTTCAGACTTATCAACAAAACTTCACAATCCACTTGCCATTTCCTGGTGTTTCAGAGCTGCCAGACGTGGCTGGCTTGAATGTTTACGGGATTCTTAGAGCTCCCAGGATAGCAGGCACTGAGGCAGTAGTCATTAGTGTTCCTTATAACCAAGGCAATAACAAAGGAGCTCTGGCATTAATGCTTTCATTTGCTGACCATTGTCGGAGTAAGTTCAAATTGTGTTTACTTCAAAGTCAAATCATATGTCAGGGCCAAAGGTGCAGTTCCAGAATATATACATACTTTCCCCATGGAAGGGATTGGAATTTCCTGTGGAGTGGTGGTGGTGGGAGGGTGTCTGAAAGACCAGAAAATTTAAAGAAATATATGAAGCTTAACTGGAATTTCCAGAGGGGTGGTGAGGTCTTATAAAAATCCCTACTGTGGGGGAGGTATTGATATTTCCTAGAACTTCATGGGTCATGAGTTACTTATGGTACTGTGTTCTCGGAGATGAGTCGTAATTTTTTTAGTGGGATCTACATGTATGAGGATAATGTACCATTCCAGTCTTAGAAACTACATGTACTCGTATTTAATAGAGTAATGAACTTTGTCTTTGTAGGAAAAAGTTACTGGTCAAAGGACATCATATTTCTTGTGACAGATAAAGATCAGCTTGGAATGCAGGCCTGGCTTGATGCATACCATGGTCTTCCAAATTCTTGTTAGTATCCATTGAGTGTCTGCCACTAATACCTTTCATGTCCTTGTACAATATAAGAAGCTTAACAATAATTTTCTTTTACAGATATTTCTTCTGCTCCACTTGGAGGACATTCTGGGTCTATTCAAGCTGCATTGAACTTAGAGTTTCCACTCGAAAAAGTGAACTCCTTCAAGATTGCTATTGAAGGAATAAATGGACAACTGCCTAATCTTGATCTAGTCAATACTGTGTTCAGGCTGTGCCGTAAAGAGCATATTCCAGCATCCCTGCACACTGAGGTATCAAACTCTGTAATCAAAATGTGGTACATGTAAATGGTGTTCTTTTATGGTCAGCTTTGAGTCTATGATTCCTACATGACTGTGCAACAAGGCTGACTTGCTACTGAATTCCAAGTGTTCCACTGGATGGCACATGAAAGATTCCAGGTCCTTTGCAATTTTGCGGAGCGCGCTCCTATGCCTAAGGGGATCGAGAACCCCGAGAAGGAGGAACTTAGTTATTAAGGACAGTGATCTGGAAATAGAGAAGGGTCAAGCAGGACTTCCCTAGACTCAATAGCTATAGACACTCTATTATTGGAACGTACATGGAAATTTTTTATTTTTTAAAAATTGTATAAACAGTTGTAATAGTAGTAGTATTAGTTCTTATTGTTTTATAATTAATAATGATGCTAATAATTACTCGAATGTCCTTTTAGCCTTTTTATTCATGTAAGTAATTTATGGTGAAGTTTTCAATAAAGTTTATTATTTTTTAAAATTAAAAAAAAAAAAATTGATAATATTAATAACAATATTATTATTATGTCATCAGGGATACCATGAACACTTAGGAGCCTGGGCAGACTCTGTGCAGTCCCTTGTTACCATGGTGATGATGATGTTTTATCAAGCCTCTGGTAGGGCCTCTGGAAATCATGGCTTATTTCACAGATATCGCATTGAAGCTCTCACGATGAAGGGAGGTGGAGAGACGTGGGAGTATGGACTTGGATTTCTGGAAACTGGAAAGTAGGCAATACTTGATGATGTTGAGTCAACTTCACAACTGCTGAAATGTTATTGTTGTTATTGATATTTGATATTTATGCCTTAAAGTGCATTATTCCCATTAACAGAACATGCACATGAAGTTAATTGAGTAGTTTTCTCCATGCTAACCTATTCTGCGTGAGACTGCAACTTTGTTGACAATTGCCAAGTTTTTAAGTGCACAGTTGTTTGAGTGACACTCTGCATGCTTCATGTAAGTGAGCCGGGCTAACAACTGTAATTCTGAAAATTGCAGGTAAAATTTAAAATTAATAATTTAATACAAAAATGTTTATTTTTTTTGGGTAGGGTCATTGAAGGTATTTTCCGCAGCTTAAACAACCTCTTGGAACAGTTCCACCAGTCATTTTTCTTCTACCTTCTCCCAGAGTCACATCGATATGTGTCTATTGGTATGTACATGCCGCCCTTTGGTTGCCTTCTTCTAGGCCCTGCAATCATGGCTATAGTTCTCTGGACATTAGCAGGGTCTGCGACAGAGAATGGGTCAAAGGTTGACCCCTTGCAAGAGGGAAGGGCCCCAGAAGAAGAATCAAGAGGACAGAAAGCTGCGAGCGGCGAAGGTAGCAAAAAAGATGTTCCTGATCTGGAGGAAAAGGTGTTTCACTTTATTGTAACCCTAACCTTGTAGTTGTGTTGAAAATACCAACAATGTTGAACTGTAGGTGACTTAAATTCTAATCGCATTGAAAAGAATATAAATTATTTTGTACTATGCTAGTATTTGTAAAATCGAATACACATCATCAGGGACAGGCATCTCACATACTGAAAAGCCCCTCAGGGGAGTGTTCAATTAAGTCTCAGTCTCATTCTCAGTCTCATATTGATGCAGGAAACAATGAACGTTACAGAATTGTTAACAAAATACAGCGAGTTTGACAGCTCTAGACAAACTTCAAGTGGTTCTTGCGTAACTTAAAAAATCTTAAATGACCTTGTAGTCCCTGGGGATTCCATCACACCTACATTTAGCATCCCTGAAGTACTTTTCAGTTAATACGAAACATAAATAGCGTTCTTACTCTCTTGTAATTAGCAAAACGTTACAAAATATATACATGTATTATCTGTGGTGCGTTGTTCAGTTCAACAATTGGTTGAGTCCACAGTTTTCAGCGGTGATGTTGCTAAGCAACACAATGTATCGTAATTGACAAGTTGACGTGACATCTATCCATTCCAAAAAGAGATCTGGGAACGAGTAACTGGAGCATCACGCTATTTCTGTTGATTTCAAGGAAAGTGGAACTCACTCTGTCTCAAAATAATAATTTACAACTTGCATTAGTGAGACCAAATATATTCATTCACGACCTTGAATTCTCAATCCGATAAACTGTGTGAAATTCCGTATAATCGTAATTATAGCTATTTTAACACAACTAATTCAATCCCGTAAGTACAGGGGAAGGAATAAAGGAATCATGTGACTAGAAATTATGTATGCTACGTTTGGCGATGTTCATCTCATGTAAGCTACACAATTTGTCTCAATATTTGCAGGTGGCTTTTTTACGGTATCCTCCCGACATTGGAAGCGTTGTACCGATTGTCATGACAACACACTTGGCTGGTGTGTTCGTGTTCTGTTCTCCTGATCTTGGCTATAAACTGGGGCAAGTCACAGGAGCAGATCCTTTGCTGGCTTCATATGTAGGAATGGCTTGCTCTCTCGTTTTGTTAGTGCTGTTCCCATTTGTCACAAGGTAAGATACAACTACAAAGTTTGTTTTTGTCTAATATATGTGCAGACGTCTACATGTACTTCGGGTGCTGAATTCTTCCGTGCCCGCTCACTCGAGATATATCCGAATTTCCACCGGATTAACAGCTAAGTTCCCTTAATTCTGCAGTTCTGGTTCATCGTCAAGCTGTTATAGGACATTGCAGAAATGTGAGAGGACTGGGAAAGAGTATGGTTGTTTTCCGTTTGTTGAGAAAACTAAGATATTCAAATGAAAGATCAACTAAACTTGAGAGTCTTCACCAAGAATAGAAGTATTTGGAGGAGGAAAATGGCAAAATGGTAGCTCTTCAAGTATGAACTAAAATAGATAGTTTGTATGGTATCGGTAGACAGGCCACAAAATTATAAGGATTTGTATGGAATTTTACAAAGCTCCCATTTGGACAATTTTCCGCTGAAAACTCTTAAACGTGGTTGGGTAGCTTTCCATTCATTAACATTTCAGTTGAAATGTTGAGATTCTTCGTCCAATTATTATAAGAAACTTGCCTCAGTGCTCTCGCGTTTCTGCCATGGGCTTTGAGATATAAAGTAAATCATCCATTAGGAACTGCGGTTTTTATCCACTTCGAAATTCTCAGAACTAGCTTGCCAAAATTGTCTGTCAATTAGTGAGGAGAATCTTGAGTTGAGTTTGGGAACCCGCTGCCAGGTTTTAGGGCTGTCACTAAGTTCTTAGTCTTTCTCAACACTTGTAGCATATTTGTTACTTTATGGGTGAATTCCATCGACAACAGGCAATTTCAGCTGTAGCATCAAGGGCAAATCAGTCATATTCAGGTGTAACAAGGGCGATGGGTTACGGCCCTTAATGACAATCCTGGGTTTGGTTTGAGCATGCACATGTAAGCTTCGACAAGAGATTCAAATGAATTCATCAATGTGAGAGTGACGGTTCTAGAGGTTACAGTTTCCTTGTAGTGTTGGCCAGTTTTCCACCTCTCGTAAGAGCACCGCGATATGACGCTGTTGCAAAGGAATAGTTGGCTACCTGAGCTCTGGATACGACTAGTGTATTCTGTCCTGGTTTAAACAGGATTATGTAGATTCTAGGTGCAAAAATGCAAAGAAGGAATCCCAAAGCACTGGTAATGTTTGTAGCGCATTCAAGCACTGTTATGTGCCATCCATCAAGAGCGAACGCCACTGGGTAATACGCCAGAGCAGATAAGAGTAAGATGTACATGGCGAATCCGATCCGCTTGGCTTCGTTGAAGTTTTCAGGGATATTCCTGACTTTGTAGGCGTAGTATGTACATGACAGCGAAAGCACGAATCCGTAAGTGATGTTAACGAATACAATGTTTTTTCCAGCATGTGAACTGTGTGCCTTGCAGATGAGTGAAATATGTTTCAGATACGTAATGGTGGTTTCCTTGTAAGGTGGACCCAGAGTTAGCAATGCTGTTGTTAAGCTTATCTGCACAGCTGTAAGCGAGGCTAGAAGAGCTCTCTGAGTGCTGGCTTTAGCGATGAATGGTTTGACATTCTGCGCAATGATATCCCCTTGAAATGCACTCGAAATTCGTATTGTCTTGACGAGGAGAACACTAACGCACAGAATCCAAGTGATCATCCGTCCACAGTGGCAGAATCGGCAGATCATGTCGGTGGGCTCGGGTAGATTGAGTAGAGATAACACAAACAGAGAAGTCACCCCGGCTAAGAGTATCAAACTCATTTCCCTGTTTGATGCTTTGGCTATAGGAGTGTTGAAATATCTTATGAAAATACCCCACGTGAAAATCGCCAAAAGAAGACCAAAACTGCCAAAAACCGAGATAAGTGCACCACTTATGCTGTTTAGTTGCATGCTTACTATCGGGAGCTCTGTGCACTTCGTTCGCTCCTTATTCGATCTCTGCCTATGTGAACATTCAGTACAGTTCAAGGACCCGTGATGCGTGCTTATGCTGTTTTGTGGGCATTTAATGCATTCCCAGCAGCATGGTGTTGTCAGGGACTTACTTGTTCCTGGGGAACACTCTTCCACACAAACAGACCTCGGCATGCTGCCGTTTAAGTTGGCATTCCATACTATGTTTGATTCTAACAAGAGTTGCGGGTTTGCGTTTTTCCTCCAGGAACCAACCAAGACCTTTTTGTATCGCTTTCTAGGGACAAAGACCCTCTGAAAATTTACAATGTCATATGATGCTGTTTTTACATCTCCTGACTCGTCGAATTGTACGCGGCCCGTGACTCCATCAAAACTGACATTCTGAAGGTAGAGAGGAAGACTTTTCGTGTCAATGCTGGGTGAAACACGGGGACACTTCCCCTTCCGAAGAAGACCATTTGGTTCCACGCATTTGTACATTTTGTCAATAGCGTGGGCAACTGTGTATACGGCATCCAAAAGATAAGGAACGAACGAACTCCGAATTTTTTTAATCGACTGATACAGGGAAATGTTCTTTGTGCATTCTGACAGTTTGGAGTTGCAATGTTGAGCCCAGAATTCTTCCCACCACGTTAAATTACTCTTCAAAGTTCGTGGCCGTGTCATTGTTCTTAAGTGATCATCGAAGGCTTTGTCGCGGTAGTTACGTGGCTGAATTCCCAGAGATCCCTCGAGTCCCGTGAAGCGCGGGTCTAAATGCACGCTCTCCTCGGCGGTTATAGCGTCGCTGAAAATCCACGTGCGGTCGCGCACGCCTTGTTTGTTTGTTTCTTGTAGAAAAGCCCTTCCATACCCCCCTGACAACCACACAATGACCACTCCAATGTTTCGTTGTTGTTTGAGTTTGAAGACAATTTGACTGAGCTTCTCGGTGTAATCGAGTCTTGGGAGAAACTCGGAATAAGCAATGCAGAAAGTTCTGCGCTTGTAAACCTCTTTCTCTACCGCCCAGACGCCCTGTCGTCCATACGAGTCGTCAAGTGCTATGGCGGCAACGTAAGTCCAGTTGAAATACTCAATGATGTCTGCCATGACCTTAGCTTGCCATGTGTCGCAAGGAACTGTGCGGAAAAAGTTTCGATACATCTTGGAGCTGAGTTCTTGGCTCGTTGCCGACGGAGTGATAGCAGCGATGCCGTGTACTTGCAGAAGACTCCCAACCAACACAGCGCTTATGGAATCGTGAGGACCGATAATAGCCACAACTGGAGGATGAGACGACAAACTGTTTGTGCGATTCTTACCAGACTGGCAGAATGGATCGGTGCTTTTAACCACCTCGTAAGCCATCGTCATGGCCATGCCAGCGTTCTCGCAGTAGTCGCGAATATCGTAACCTATAGTGACGTTTGGTAAAATGTTGGAGTCGTTGTTGATGCGCTCAATAGCGAAGAGCATGGCCTCGACATGACCAAGACCCATCGTGAATAACTCACTGCTGCAGGTGTCATTTGGTCCATTGATGTGCACATCGAAAAGGCCCCCTAGGGTTACGTCCCCCGGATAAAAGATACGGTTCGGAATAAACTTGGAACACGTTCGATGGATATTTGAACAAAAAATTGTGAGAAGAACGAAGGAAAACATTGCCGGTCTTCTCGTTTTCTGTAGACTGTCACCACTTGGACGCAACTTGATCAGTTTTCAGTTTTGAATGAATCCTATATTTGTCACCTTCTATTAAGTGGGCGGCGTTGTGGCATGTATTTGTTGACTTAGAGATTTTATTCATCAAAAAGGAAAATATATTTGAACACCAGTGCTAATGATTTCACGCATTCGATCTCTGAGCTCAAAACAGTAATTAAAACAAAAAATTGTTAAGTTTGGTTGCTTTGAAGTGTTTTCTAGAAACGGTAGTAACGCTCACCTTATAACACACTATTCCAATTACTGGAAGCCAATAGTCAAGATGGAAAAAAAAAATAGTACAACTAAGTAGGAACACATCTGTTTCGCTTGACAAGAGTTCAAAATATTTACATTTTCAAATTAAAGTTTCTAATTAAAAAGTCGAGTGTCTCTTTTTACACAGCCTGTTATGTTTTCAGTCTCGAACTTTGTCGTACTGATTCTGGTAACCTACAATGTAGACTAAGTATAAAGAAATAATTAGTTTTTGTAAAACAATAGCGTTCTGTCGTTTTATGCGTTTCCGCACGAAAACAAATTGTTGTCACTTTGTTAGCGATTTTAAGTAAATACTTTTAACGAGAGAGAAACTCCATTATTGACTTTAATGGCTGAAAATGACCTCACAAATTACGTAGGGTAAAAATGACGCACTGGCTGCATTTTATCAGGCCGCTTCACAATTTCCCACTTCTTTAGCGACATTTCGTGCGCAGCGCGTCTTTTAGTAATTATTTTAATACCGGGCACTTTCCATTCGATGAAAAAGTCTGGTTTGAATTTCCGGAAATTTCCTATCACGAATGCAACAGCATTTTCCGGAATTTTCGGAACTGAAGAAGACATGGGGTGCTTATCATCTAAAATAAATCCGGGAATTGCGGTTGAGAGTCAGCAATTATCCCGAAGATCAATTCCGAATAATGGACAACGTTTTGAGGTACAACTGTAGTTGTTTTTGTTCCGGTTGGAATGAAACGGCCGGAATTTCCTTACCGTTCGTTAAGTTTTCCAGTTTTCAGTCTCGACAGCCGGAAACAGTTACCGCAAATCGAATTGTAAATGTAATTTCGGTCGGTTGGTTTGCTGACTTTGTGAAAAAAAAGAAACCTTACTTTTATTCAACGTTCTTTCCAGTCGGTTTATTCTGGTAAGCACGTAATGTCGCGAGTTAAATCCAAATTGTGGAAAACCTCTTTCTACAAATTTCCGTTCCATTTGATTTTGCTCGCCTTGAAGGGAGGGGGGGGGGGGGGTTATTTAAAATGGAAAGGGGTGTGTTGCTCACTTCCCTACCCTATTATGACCGAAATGTGCAATTTTCCCAACCCTATTGATGACCTGACAAAAAATTCAGTACCCTATTTGTGACCGTCAAATGTATTTACAGCTGGTCCTCTGAATCTCCGCCCCCCCCTCCCAAAAAAAATCCTGTCCTCTCCCCATTTCGTTTCTTTTCACTTTTAGACAAACTTGTGTCCAGGAGGGTAAGGTAAACTCTTTACTTAGACACGGTATTTCCTTCAGGACTTAAATTATTGAATTAATCTAACAACCTAACTAAAATTATTAACAACTACTACAATAAGAGATATGTTAAAAACCTGCTTTGCAAGGAAGCCGTGTATAAAAACAAATTAAAAGTTACGTAAATCAACTATCATAGTTTTTGAACTTGGATTTAAATACATTTAGAGGGACTGACGCATATACGAGGGGTGAGGAATCCTCGCAAAAAAATTGTTTGAATGTCCGCAAAAGTCGCCATTCAACTGTGCCCTGTTGTTGGAAAGCTTATTTAAGTTAATCTTGAATAAGAACTGAAGTGATGATTTTTTTTTCTCTTGCATAGCATTGCTTGTCATTGTTATGCTTTTGAAGAGTTTGAGTGAGTCAAAACTGAAAAGTAATAAAGTACAAACTGAATACCTCTTGAAAGTTGCTTTAAATCCCCCAAAAAATGTAACCTCAAAAGCAGACGCTCTTTGCTCAGTCATTTCATAGTTTCCCAACTTTTGACTTTATCTCTGTGTATCTTTAAGGAACTCAGGTGGCGCAGACCCTGATCACAAGACCGTGAGAAACCATTACATGCTCAAATGTGCAGCACTTATACTCTTCTCGATTCTCATGGGGACAATAGCCGCCATGAACTTCTCTTTGGCTTTCTTTGTTGCCATGTTCCATGTGCCCGTGTACTTGCTTGTGACACCTTCATGTAACAGGTGAGTTGTCTATTTCTTGGTTATACCTCTTTGTCCAGTCTGTCATGTTTGTCCTGTTCTTTCCAAGTCGGTGGCGCATCCTGAAAACTTAAGACTGAACGTTTGAAGTTCGTTTTTCCATAATTGTAAACTTCCGCGTTTTTTAACATTGAAAAGTTAAGCGGAAAATATAGAAAACTAACTGTTTTCAATTGAATGGAGTAAGGAATGTTTTGCATTCATGTACAGCGATAATCCAGATCAACAATGACATTTACTATTCAGCGTTTCTCTGAGGAGTACATAAACTGCGAGAAACGAGTA
>CM042746.1:5003019-5014523 GCA_022496165.2 Catalaphyllia jardinei
CTTGGGTTATTATATAAAACTCGATAGTGCACAGCTAAAAGCATGAACCAATTGTTTATAACATAGCAGGTGGAATTGTGCATTAAATCCGAAGCGAAAAACGGACAACAACATCAGAAGTGATTGTTCGTGGCAAGCGAAATAAGCAAAATAGGAATTGGCTTTATTTCAGTTTTTCTGTTGAAAGCTCGAGTTTTATATTTAACAATTTTAAAACGGAAAAGTTTAAGCTTACCTTTAAAGGTGGACACAGACCAGTTTGTCATTTGTTTGGTGTTACAAGAGTGTCTTCCTGTAAAAAAGTTGCATTTCACCCTCGGACAGTGAAGCGAATCGTGACGGCGCTGATGCCGAGTCTCCTTTTCCGTTGTTTTGTCTCTTTTTCTGCCTCATTTAAGACCTCTAGCCCAAGAGAAAAGGTCGGAAATTTGTCTTCCTTCTAGGACTTGTGAGCCGAGTCTCTGTTTGTATCCATTATTGTCGCGAAATATAATACTCTCCCCACGCTAACAATGGCCGCTCGCGCGAAAACAAAAATTTCTGGCGAAGCGATTTGCTCACGCCATCAGTGAGCACTGTCGGGATTTGGAGCACGCTTACGTATACTGAATTTGATTGCGTGGCTCTGCTAGCTATGCTATAGCGGAGCTCCGGCGGCCCGAAGGGTCGCCAAGCGGAGCCCCATAACCATATAGAAAAAGAAATCCATGTATTGATTTTCTCATGGTTATCAAGGGCAGCGGTATTGCTCGTGGGCGCGTACGCACGACGACGACGGCGGCGGCGACGGAGTCACGCAACATGGCGGCCATACACCAAATAATAGGTTGATAGAGACATGCAGCCTTGGTTTACCGTGTACCTCTTTGATATTGGACATCCATGTTATGATCATGAACAATTGACACCTGTCGAAACAAGGTATCTGCTGACCAGTATCACGTAACCATATCGCAAGCTTAAGTCTACAACTCAGCGAGGTCACGAGATTTTTTGAAGTTGGCCGCTAACCAAATGCTGGTTTTCGATTGGATCGGGGGCTCACGTCAGGTTAACTTGTTGAAAATAGTTCAGGATTCTTCGGAAGCCGGCTAACGCTAGCCTAGGATTAAAATTCACCCGAATAAAAACATTTTCTTTATACAAATGTTTTTTCCTGCTTTGTTTTGTGTTTATTAAACTCAAAACAGAAAACCTCACCGCAAAGGTACAGAACTCAAATCAAAATTGGACCTTATCCTGGGTTAGCTTAATCGGGTACTTAACAACGTGGCCAAGGAGCTACGCTTTTAGGCTGGCCTAAATCTATTTAGAAAACAGTCCTAAGAAAGCACGCGCACTGATTGGTTCATAATCGCGTTTGTATAACTCGATGGAGACCCAGAACTAGCGCGCGCTGTTGACGTAGTGATGGCGCAAGCAAAGAGAATTTACATTTTGATAATCAAAGTTAACAAGTTGTTTTCCTTTCTCTCGTAGCGGTGTTTTCTAAAAGAAATAGAAAACATGTACTCCGTGTTTGTATCGAGTTATGTAAACACTTGTGAAAGTTTGGGAGAACTTGAAAAAGCTATGGAAACACTCGCCTGCGGCTCTTGTTCCCACAGCATTTCTCGTTCTCCCAAACTTCCACTCGTGTTTATATAACTCAATACAAACACGGTACATGTTTTCTATTTCTTAAACATTAATTATTCTTGGACACCTGTTTCTTGCAAGAGTCAAGGTCAAGCATAGAACATTATATTCTCGCATTTTGGCTGAATTGTGTGATGTTGCCATGGCAACGGTGCTGGTTAAAATCAAGGATTAAAAAGTGGTTTTTGTTTATTTAAAAAATCCAGTCATTAGATTTTTTTCATTTGCCCACTACGAATTCTGTCAACACTGTCCTAATAAAATTTTGACCGCGTCGGTTTTCGTATTTCCCCGCAAATCGTTTTTCGCCGCATGTCCTGTATTATTAATAACTCCCTCTGTCAAAATTCTGATTTTTTGTGATAGATCATTCACTTGGTTTCTGAACTACTGTTTGCCAAATTTTTTGAAATTCTGACGACTGGATCCTTTGAAATCGGCAAGTTTCTGCAAAAGCACTCAGCCTCAATCTTTCGAGCAGCATTGCGCTGCATTTAACTGGTTTTTTCGAAAAAAAAGAAGAAAAATCCGAGAATTGCTGGGTTCCTTGCATCCTTTACTTTTCTTACATACTCCTCTGATAAACAACACATCACACTGCGTTCAATAACGAGGAAAAATAGCAAGGATAGAGCGGGCATTGAGCAAATAAAATGATCGCTGTATCAACGGCATGTTTGTTGTTGTAATCCTGTTGCTCGCGCTGAATTCCATTAGCGAGAGCGCGCGAAACCTGCGTTCGGGCACGTTAACGTTGCAATCATTACCTTTTCTTCTCAGTCTTCTCCATTATTATATTTACCTTTTTATTAGTTCGTTAATCGAAAGTATTGTACCGCTTGGTTTTCATTTGCCTATTTGGTTAACTCAGTCTATGTTTATTCGAGTTTAGTTTCTGGTCTTTCTTGTAATAACTATATATTTTTGGCACACAATTATTTCATGTAAAGTGTATATGAAATAATTCATATTTGAACTACGATTACAGATGGAAGTGAAGTATGATCCTCGCAGTAGATTTTCTTCTTTCCAATTGCTTAAATTGGAAAATTTCCTGGAAGGATCATAATTCACTTGCATCTGTAACCGCAGTTCAAATATGAATTATTTTATATACACTTTACATCATTTCACTCCTTACGGGAGATATGAACTCACTAAATTGACCTTGCTCCCAATGTGTGGCTTCATAGCTCAGTTGGTAGAGCATCGCATCGGTATCGCGGTGGTCATGGGTTCGAATCCCGTTGAAGCCCTGATTTTTTTTTCAGGCTTCTTCTTTCCAATTGCTTCAATTGGAAAATTTGCTGAGAGGATCATACTTCACTTGCACAATTATTTCAGTTGAATCTTGACACAACACAATCCATGATTAGAGATTTGTGTATACCCTTCTGATGCTAGATGGATAGACTCGATTACTGTTATCTTTTTTAAAATTTTTGCCGGACTCCGAAGACATCGGAAGGCGTAGTCAAAAATCTTACTATCATAGTTTTTCTCAATTTTGGTTTATTGGAATGGAAAACATACTTCCCTTTCAAACACACAATTTGAAAATATTTGCCAGTCGATACGTCTTATCTCGAACCACTACGTGGAATCAAAACTTACACTCAACTGAAACTTCAACACTATAATCCTTAATTATCCTAAGACAAGTAGCAGAAGAAAGTGGATTGAAATGTTCTTCGCAAATTTTCCACGGAATCAATCTTTCAACGATAAAAGCCCTTAACAGCCAAATTTAACAGAAAGATTAGCTTTGATTTGTTTCATGAATAATTTTCTTTAGGAGGAAGTTATGAATAAATAATTACTCTACCGCTATAATCGTTTGAGGCAAGGAAATTGGTTTTAAACAATTGCAAAGATTTGGACATTTCATGCACCTGCGAGGTCAGCCTGGTTAATGTATGCGTAAGAAAAAGCTTGGCAAAAAATGTAATGTTTGAACGATAAATACTAGCTTCTGTGATTTCGGAAGTATATATTTAACAATTATTGCCATTAGCATACTTAAATAGTGTTAAATCTGTCCTCAGAGAGTTTTCTGAAGTTGCCAAACAGGAAAATCTTCATGCGATATCCTTTGAAGAATCCGGTTGATACAATAGACGAGGACTTTTAAATAACCCTTTTCTAGATTATTAGATTTATTCATAAAGGCGTTGCGTGGGCCTCCAAGGCGACGGGCGACAAAACAGCAGTTGCTGGCAAAGAGTTTTTCATCCACCATGCTGGGAAAGGACAGATTAAAGAGTAAGTGAGGATAATCCCGCTTAAGCCAAAGCACCTCAAAGGCAAGAGCCATGAAGTCCATCTTACAGCAGCACATTTACGGCGCTTACAAGTTTCTCCGAAATGTCTCGGATGACGAGAGTGACCAGGAAGAAGAAAGAGATAAAGAAAGTAATCATGTCATCTCATCGATAGAGGATGACAAAAACAAGACCACTAACTTACAAACTTTTTGGAACATATTCAACGCCAACCAAGGAGTAGCCATTTTGGCCATGCCATATGTTGTGAAGAGCGGAGGATATGCAACCCTCTTCAGTATTGTTGCTTTGGCTTTCATCTCCAATTTCACCAACAAGATTCTTGTGCAGTGCCTTTACGAGTACTCGCCGGAACAAACCGCTTTCCGAGTCCGAAATAGCTACGTGGAAATTGGAGAGGCATTCTCGTCAAAGATCGGTCGACACCTGGTGAACGCGGCGCAGATTTTCGAACAGCTCTCATACTGCACTCTCCTGCTGATCCTGTGTGGCTCCATTCTCGCTTCAACTTTCCCATTTGTGTCGCTTTATCAAAGCCATTGGACGGCGCTAGGAGCCATGTTACTTCTGCCAAATATCTTCCTGAAATCTCTCAGTGAAGTGTCATGGGTGAGTTTTCTCACGGTGATGATTGGCGAAGTCATTTACCTAACCGTTACCATGTATGGGGTGTTTCACCACGAGCGCTGGAATTTCGCATCGATGCCGGACTTCAAGCTGAAGAGTTTCGGAGCAGCTGTTGGAATCATCGTGGTCAGCTACTCTTCACAGCCTTACATGCCGGCAATCGAAGGCAGCATGAAGGAGCCCCAAAAATTCAGCAACGTCATGAGCGTCACATACATGGCTGTCACCTTTGTAAAGGTCGCCTTTGGTCTCATTGGGTACCTCACCTTCACCGAAGACACAGATCAAGTCATTACTAATAATTTACCAGACGGCGGCCTTCATATGTGTGTCAACCTGCTAGTCTTACTGCTAGCTGCTACATCATACACCATACCAGTGTATACCGTGTTCGATATTCTAGAAAACATCGATTTTCCTTGTTGTAAGGTAGACAATCCAAGCGCCACCAAGGACAAAATCTCATACGCACAAGCTCTCGCTGCGCGCTTGTGTATAGTTTCATTTACTTTATTCATAGGAGTTTTAGTTCCTCATTTTGGGTTGTACATGGCTCTAGTCGGCAGTTTTACGGGGATGTGTTTAGCTTTTATTTTTCCAGCTATTTTTCACATGAAGATCTGTTATGAAAGGTTGCAATGGTATGATTTTGTTATCGATACCGGGGTCGCATTGTTCGGTGTCGTGGGAGCAATAATAGGTTGTCATTTTTCTGTTTTAGCCCTCATAGCCGAGTATCAAAAACACGAACTTTGAGGACACAGCCGTCAAAATGTTTATTTTAATCTTCTCTTTATTTCAAATTTTTTGAGTAACATCATTTCATAATTGATGTAATTTTTTTTTTACATCTGTTTGACTAGTATTTAATTTATTTTTTTCTAAGTGGCCACAAAATCTCGCTTTTTCTTGGGGCGGAAAAAAAGACATTACAACCAGATTTGATTTTTCTTTGTGGAATTCAGAAAGGTTTTCAGATCAAAAGTATTTTTTTACAACTACAGACTTACTGACCGCAAACGCAAAACCTTCTTGAACTTACCAAACTGTTATAAATAATTCAGATGGGGATTAATCTGCTTCTGTTAATGGCAGCTTTTAGCTCAAAACATATTTTTGTCCACATTGTTGGTTCGAAGGCAGTTAATACAAAAATTATCTTTATCCACTATAAATGTATTGTCAATTTGTTCAGTTGTAGTCTTCCGCATATCTGAAAATTGTCTTCTCAGACACCTTTTTTTACATCATTTTATCAAATTTATATGCAGTCAAGTATTTTGAAGTTGTCTATACACTAATTGTGTGGGTTTCATTGTTGTTGGCATTGTCTGTTATATACTGAACACAATACGAAGTGGGAATAAGGAATGGAAAACTCAATCTGAGTCACCTGCTGAGAGAATTTGTCCAAGAGTGTAGTTTGTATTTGTTGTATATTATTTATAAGGCAAATTATACATAAGGAAAACAATGTAAACTGGGAACGTTAAATAAAGGAAGAAATATCGTTTCAAACATGTTAGTATCTGTAGAAGTTAACTTTGTAAGAGTTTCATCCGAACTTACTCGGAAGCTTAGGTGTAAACATACGGACATATCGTCTAAGATTTCAGATCTGTTGATTTTTAGTCATGGATGAACCCAAACAAAGTCGAGGTCCATTAACGACCAAACAAACGACCGAGGTCAATAAGATTCTCATTTCATATCAGTTTCTAACCGAGAAAAAGCTTACTAAAAGATGGGCAGAGCGAGCGAGAGATCAGTGGTTGTACAAAGGACAAATAAAAGTTCCCGCTGGATAAGTCAGTATAGCGATACTCACTGTTTACAAACAAGTCTTTAGATATTTAAATTTTGCCAACCACAGAACAAAAGAATCCTTTGTTTCGACAGCCAATAAACCTCTGGTTGGCACATTAATGACAATAAGTGACCTAACAGTGAATATCGTTATACAGTAGATAGATGATAGAAAAACTTACTACGCTATCCAGTGGATGAAAGAATGAACCTGTGAGAGCTCCAGCCACTCTCGTTAAAAAACCATTTTTCATATGACTGACTCTATCAACGGATAAGAGGAATCAAATCGTGTTCTATGATTGGCTACCCGAGCGGGAAAGATGGGCCTCTCTTGACCGTTCGGAATTACCCGCTTCTTCTAGCTAGAAAATGGCATCCTGCATGTATTGGCCTGCTTCCTGATCCATAAACACGCCAAAAGAGTTTGCCATTGTCCAGCCATGTCGACCTGCAAGGAAGCTTGGTCAATAATTAACACTTAATGACTGGTCCCGAGCGGAACAGTGAATTTTGTTTCCTGAGAATCTCAATGTTTCCCGAGACGAAGTCGGGGGAAACATTGAGGTTCGAGGGAAACAAAATTCATTGTTCCCCAAGGGACCAGTCATTAAGTGATTTGTTATATAGCAAAACAAAACAAAAGCAAATTTTGAAAAATGCGCTGAGATTCCAGCGACAAAATCAGGCTACCTTTGATCACGTGCAACAACGGTCAACATTTCGCGGGTAACAGTGAACTGTTTCCCGTTTGACGTCATAGTTTTCGCAATGTTGCCCGCTCACGGCATTTGGCGGGAAACAGTTTCATTGTTAGTTGTCATGTGACCATGAACTAGTCAATGAATGGGCTCGCTGTAGCGGTAAAAACGCAAGCTATATAACAAATGACAGTTATTCCGCAGTCAGTTTATATGTTCCGCTTGTAGAGCAGACGTTGTTGATTGACGCGATTACAGTGGTAATTTGGATTTGAGGTGTTTTAAAAAAGAATACTCAAATTCACTATTTACTATAGATATCCAGTATCTACTATATCCAGTAAATCCATTATAAAGAGTCTACAAATTGGTATCCAATATTTACTATATATTTATTTAAATATAGAAAGCAGTTGTTATCAGAAGTAGAGACTAAGAAGGAGTAAGGATATTCACTTTGCCTATCGCTTGATTCACCATCTCCATTCTGGAGTTGTTTCAAGACACTAGTTTTATCTAGTGAATTCACCGTATTTTGTCTATAAGAACTTAATTTTGTAAGTGCGTACATGAAAACTATGAACCGCCAACGCTGGAAAACTAACAACGAAGGTACGTGTTCAATGTTTGCGGACTTGCACTTTCTACATGTTAAAAATTGAAGTCGTGTCTCTGACGGACTCATTTCTAACAAACACAACCACACCAAGATAATACAACAAAAAGCAAAATAATACAAACAAACAAATACAAGTTTTGGTTATCAAATAGCCTGAATATTGTGGAGCACCGACCGAAATCAAGCAGACAATCAAAAACCTTGTAAAAATATGATATATTAAGTTTAAGTACTAGCATACCTAAACGGTAATAATGCTGCCGAAGGGGAGAACAACTTTAATTTAAGTATGCTAACAGTTATCCTATGAACTGAACTGTGAAGAATTCATTTGCACAACATATTTGAATCGTTATTCTAGGGAAATCAATTGAAATTGTTACTGGGTTGGGTGCTTTGTGGGAGGGAATAGATATTGCGTGCAAGTGCCCTTTTCTTTACAAGATTTTGAACTTAATACACGTTTTGCAAGCAGAAATTGACCCTGAAATAAAGGAAAGGCAAATTGTTACATAAGTCAAATTAATTTTTGCGGAGTGAGCGTAGCGAGCGAGGAGCAACATAATCAGGATTTAACCCTATTCAGACTGGGATTTTTTGATCAACCTGTGACTGGGGGAGGGGGCTCCTCGGTCCCCCCCCCTCTGTATCTCTGGAACCAATAATGCTAGGGTCATAAAATTTACACACAATGATCATCTCCGTACAAAGAAGCCCCACACCCAGTTTAGACTTGACACGCCCAATTATGACGTCACAGTGACGTCATATTACGATGTTTCTTATTATTTTTCCACTTAGATAAGTAAAATATCAATAATATTGGTAAAGTCATCTTTTTTGTTATCCTTTCTTATGAACTAGTAACAAGGAAACCCTTGTACAGCGAGAAAAAGCAATAGGAAGCAATAAAATTTAAAATTTGAAATGGTTGTCCGCCATCTTGGATCCGCCATCTTGGATTTCCGTTTCTTTGCTAAAATTATAATTTGAAGCAACTTTCAAAGGAGAATAAGCTCAGAATGTATAAAAGAAGTATCAAACTAATGTTTATTACCCAAACAAATGACTTTGGATGTGTTATTTGGAAAATAGAGCAGCATATTTGTCAAAGCAAAAAAGTGACAAATTTTACCCCACCCCTTCCCCCAAATATTTGATGTTGAAACATTTTGATGTAATTCAAAAACTAGTCCCAAGCAAAGACCATTTTAACAACAAAAAGCACTAAGTTTAAAAACACGATCTTAAAACAAAAAAAATCACCATTTTTAAAATTTTCCAAAACCTGTGTCAGAAACTGGTTGCCATGGCAACATGATTGATCACATGGACATGGTAATTATACCAAAATGTTCCTAGATAAATTCTAGGAAAAGTCAGAAAATTTGAACGTCATAGCTCTTTCCATGTAGGCGTTATCACGATTTTGCCGGGGGGGGTTTTCGAAAAGCCCCCCCCCCCCCCAGTCTGAATAGGGTTAAAACTAAAAGGAGAAACGTAGACTCGGAAAAAAATCCGAGTCCCAGATGGGATTTTTTCCGAGTCTACGTTTCTCCTAGAATTTACATAATATCATGTTGTTGCTATTTCTCTGTTAGTATACTATGCAAAAGGAGTACAAATTCCCGAATTCATGACTTTTTACCAGAATGCATTGCATTTAACAGTCAGATGAAGAGAAATCATCGTTACTAAAACTTGTAGAATAATTAAAACAAACGGAAAGTGTAGAACACACTTATTTCATATATGCTACGATCTACTCCTTTTCATCCGAACATGAATTTAAACTTAAGTTTTAGCATTTTCACATATCCGGCGATGCCGGACGCGTCTTCGACAATGTCAACACTCCAGAGACATTTAATGCGTACCGGTACAGAATTTATAAGTGAGATTTCTGCGGCTACAATTTTCACATCTTTCAATTTCCACATCTTTCGATTTCCATCCTTTTGATTTTCTGGTAAAGGGGAGCTAGATGTGAATCGTATGTGTATGTGCTTTATTGTCTCGATCCCTTGTCACGGTATCCGGTCATCTCGTCACCAGGGAGTTTCGCCACCAAGAAACCATCTCGCCACCAACCAACACGCCACCAAAAAACCATCTCGCCACCAACTAACTCGCCGCCAAGTAAAGTAGTCGAGGTGAATAAGCTGTTCGAACGAGAGTAAAGTAGTCGAGATGGAAAAGCTGTTCAGACGAAGTTCGTTTGCCTGTCTGTGTGCGAATTACATGTTGTAGGTGACGTGATTTGATAAATGTTCCGTTGTCTTGGGCAAGCGACATTCAATGCGCATATGTTGTTTTTTTGTAGCATGGTTTTCAAAACGACACAGGTCGCGCTCTTGTTTTGTTTTTTTTTTTACTTTCTTGTTGTGATTGTGCAGTAGTCTTTTCATTGCTTTCGAAGCTGATTATTTATTTATTTATTTATTTTGGACACAACTGGGCTACCGCCGGTGCAGCACATCGTTCAACGTAATACGAACTGTGTGAGTGTTTTACACAACTAAACAAGGTAGAAAGAATTTCAGTCTCTTCGGCTTGTGGTTCAATGTTATTAGATTATTGCTAATCGGTAATCTTTGTACCGGTAACCGTTGTCACACCTCGCCATCGATTCGTCATGATGCATGAAGTTGATGCATACAATTTACACACCACAATTTGACACTGCTTAAAGAAACAAGCAAGCACATGGTTCACTGCGCATCCTAAATCACCCATTGGCGTATAACCAAAATTCCTTGCGCCATATCACTGCGCATCCTAAAATATTTCCGTTCGGGCATAACTTCAATTCCTTGCGCATACCACTGCGCATCCTAAATCTCCCATTTGCGCATAACCACAATTCCTTGCGTTTGGTAAGAAAAAGTGATTGCAAGCCCCTATAATGTAATCTTCTGCTGATTAGAGAGCTACCTCGCTCGTTCGCTTCAGGCTCACTCGCTGCGGCAGCAATAAAATTAATCTACTAGCGTTCTATCACGAATACCGTTCGCTGATTGGCTACGCTACTCACTATCTATTCTGTGATAGATAATGAGTTGTGTAGCAGTGAACGCTTGTTAACAAACTGACTGCCGCTTCTTGGCGTTTTCGAGGTGTCTTTGAGAAGGATTTAGAACGACTGGTAGTTCAAACTAAGACAATTTGATTATTTGCACTCGATTTCTATGCGTGATAGAAATCTATAGCTCATAATCTAATTGTTTAATAGCAAGAGGAGATGATGGATCAGACAGATAATCCCCTAAAAAGACCTTATCCCTCTTAAGTGAGAGTCAGAGAATAACCAACACTATGACACGAGTTTTACTTAGGGTCGGACTAT
Source organism: Catalaphyllia jardinei (assembly GCA_022496165.2). Lineage (NCBI taxonomy): Eukaryota > Metazoa > Cnidaria > Anthozoa > Scleractinia > Caryophylliidae > Catalaphyllia > Catalaphyllia jardinei. Next base: position 5,014,039 of record CM042746.1, read on the forward strand.
TATTTTTTGATGGGGGGTGGGGGTGGGGCTGGGTAATTTCGAAAAATATTCCTACACAACATAAAAACGCTGAAAACGCATGGAAGGAAATCCAGCAAACGCTTTATGCTTTCATCATTTTGATATTTAATGTTAAGAAAATTCCACCACAAGCTATTGCCCACCAAAAAAAAATTATGCACAACCTAAAGGTGAGTAAAATCTTTCATGCCCCAGAAAATTGTCTACCTCCCCCTCTTTAAAATATAATGGTCCGTCTCTTACGTGGACGGCTCAAACGGATTTACACGCATCTTCAATCACGCAACACTCACGGCATGGTAACATTATCCGCGGGAGAACTGGACACCATATCTAAAAAGTCTTTAGAAGAAACGCCTGTATGAAAGTTAAGTCTCTGACTCTTCATCCTCTCTTGAACATTTGTAGACATTTGTTACCACTTTCTGTGTCTTCAATAATAAAAATAACAATAACAATAACAA
>CM042746.1:5019873-5039699 GCA_022496165.2 Catalaphyllia jardinei
ATGTGGCTTACGCTGCGGCTGAAAGTACGTGAACAAAAAAATATTACTAATAAGGAAACAAGTAGAGAATTACATGATTACACTGCAAATAATTTATCAACATCACATACAACTGAAACCTGTCCATTTGACGTGCAATTTTTCATCGCCTCGAGCTGGCCAAATATCTTCCGATCATCCCAGCCCCCTTGCCCAAGCGTTAAAAAGGCACTTTATAATGTCGGCAGATGAATAACTTATTATAAATGGTTAGTCAAAAATTTACAGGCTTGCCAACAGTATAAAGAACTGGTCTTTAGAGCACAATGGCTTTGCTATCAGAGTAGGAATCGGACAACTGTCTCAGTCCCGACCGAGGAGCGCGGGATTTTTTCATGCACGTCGGTTTTGACCTGAAACCATGTTTCACAACAATGGAAGGGAAGGAAAATCTTTTGAATTTTCCCGTTCCTATCAAGACCAGTGAAAGCTTTTTCATCAAATGAAAATATCCAAACCTGATATGTAGATTTGTGGTAACCGTCTGTAGTACATTGCTTGTGGATATTTTAAGACGTGTTATGTACAGTGTAACGTCATTGTGGAAACAGTTTTAGTGTCGCTCAATTTTACCTTTCTGCTTTGTTTGTAGATCTACTATTTACCTTGCTCTCAAGTGGTAGAATCTTAAAGGCATCCACCAGGACTAATCCATGCAAGAAAATTCAAGAGTGGGACACAAAAGCCAATCCGGATGGTATGTTTGTTGAACTTCATTGCAAAATTTCTTTCTTAATGAATTTATTCAATGGATTGTACACCCATTACTAACCCAGTTCGAGGTCCGTTCTGTGAGTTACGGGCCGGATTTTTTGCGAAGCGCGCAGGCCATAAATAAAAAAGAAAAAAACCCCGAGGACTCGTAAGTTAATGTACTGATCACTGAGTAAGATTTGTTATATCTCTACTGTGTGTCTGGCGGGTTCGGGAACGATTTCTATTCACGCGGAGCGGCTTCATAATGACGAAAGCAAAACGAATCAATTTGAAATCGTCGATAAGTCGTTAGCAGGTTTTAATACACAATTTTTAAGTAAAAGAAAGTTATTTATTTTTACTTGCCATAAAAGTTAGGAAACGTTAGCAGTAAATTACATTGTAAGAAACAATTTGGCTACATACCAGTTTTAAATGTTTGCGGGTCGTAGAATACGGCCCGCTAAATTGACCAATTACAGCGCGCGTACTAACTGAGAAATATTATGAGTAATTATTTAACTTTTTTCTCGTTTTCAGCACCGAATTCGTACACTTGTCTCTGTCTTTATGAATATGTTGTTGAGGTGAGGGACTGTGATCATTGGTTTTCCGTACTTCTTTTTAAAAGAAGCGAATCTAAACTTACTAACTGATTTTTTGTCTGTTGGTAGGACGAACTTCAAGGCGATCCTTGGGGAGACCTGGTCACAACCTTGAAATCCAAGAAAAGGGCAGATGAACTTGAGAGCCAAGGACAGAGTGTCAATGCTTATGACCGAACTCTGTTGCTCGGAGGCAGTGTAAATGGCTTCATTGTCTTGTTTGACTGGCAGAACGAAAAATCGCCCGGCAAAGTGTCCTTTCAAATTGAGGTGAGGCTTTTTGGAAAGATTTCAGTGCGCTTTCAGGCATTCCCTGGTACAAGGATCTACAAGAGGGAAATCATGGCCTTTTTCGGTTCTATTTATATGAAGCCTAGTACTTTTGTAGCATCTATGTTTTGGCACATTTCTCATTGAAAGAAAAAACTTTGATAACTTATTGACGCAAGAAATGTCCTTAAGGTGATTCCTCAGAAATAAAATTTACCGATGAATTTTTTTTTTGATTTTCCTGAATGTCCTCTACCAAGCACTGTTTCGAAAAATAAAATAAATATGATAGGTCACCATTCTCGTTTAAGAGATGTGATGAGCCAATCTTACCTCAATTAATCTTGTACTCGTGCTAATACTGAGGAATCACCTTAATTGAAATTATTTCGGTAGCAAATGTTTCTTGCTGGAAGATTTAAAGAGACATAATCTCTCCCTCCAGACTGTAGCGAACTTTCCTTCGAACCAGAACTTTCAGAAAAGTTGTGCAAACCATCCAACAGATGAAACTGTTTTTCAAAAGAGACAACTTACATTGTAGAGTTTTTAAATTCTTCAGAATGAGATTTCAAGTATGCCTTCGTTTTTCCAGGCGCACAGAGACGAGGTGATGACGATGGTAGCTAATCCAGTAGTTGATCAAGTCATCTCCGCTGGTCTGGGTGAGTCTAAATTGTCCGTTTTGTCAATAAGTTCGAAAATGTACATTATTTAGCTCTTACAGTATTTACCGAACAGTAGGTCTCATGTTATATAGGAGAATCTTGACCGAGGTCGTAAGTTGGGACCGAACGCACCGAGGTCTGTACATACGAGTGAGGTCAAGATTATCCCATACAGACTGACTAAGCTTGGTTAATAAGATGTTTATTATATGGCAAACAAGAACAATTTAATTCGTTAAAAGTAACTGGTTTGTAGGAAACTGACATTTCGCTTGCCAACGGCGATGAGCTGAACTTAATTCAGCCAAAGTTTGCTCGTCTCATCTGGCTTTTTCGCCCTTCGATAAATAAATATTGTTATAAGAAATGGTCAACATTTTTGCATTTTAGTTTGTAACTTTTTCATCGCAGAACATTACCGGTGTAGATGCCGGTCTAGATGGGAAAATCTAGACCGCTTTCAATACCGATTTCAGGCAGTCAAATTCGTGAATCCGGCAATTTCCAGTCCTTTGGACACACAGCCATGTAATAAAAAAATAAAAGAGCTATCTGTTGCACGCGCAATATAACGTAAACTGCGCGTGCAGTTACCGTTTGTTTGCGTCAATATCATCATCAATCATTTTCCCTGTAGTTCGTCACGAGCCTTCACTAGGTAGCTTAACATTTCAGTTCTCGATTTGCTGCGAAACCACAGCGTTTCTTCCACTTGTTTTCACGTGGCCGGATAACATGGAACAAACAGCAAAGAAATCGTCCTTTACTGAACATTATACAGGCAGGCAGCCTCGCAACGTATTCATGATTTTTTTTTGTGTTTTTTTTTTGCTATGGCTGTCACCAAGGGATAGGACAGTTGAAATTTCTGCATTAGAATTTCTATTTCTTGAAATAGAAATTTCTATTTCCTGCATTGAAATTTCTTTTTCCTGAACCTTTAAGAAATTGAACTATGAAGATATTTTAATAATCCGATTTGTTTTGAGCCATTTCTTTGTTCTTACTTCAGTTTAATTATTACGCTGTTTTTTACTGTAAATTCAAACCAGTGTTATGAACTGTATTTTTTGTCGATGAAGATCTAAACAAAAGCCTCCATTTGGGGCGAAAGTATGCTGAAATATTTGTCCTTGGACTTTATCTGTTCCTCAGAGCTCACAGTTTTTCGAGAGCGTAGCAAGGACAAATATCCCAACATATTTTTGCCCCAAATGGAGGTTATTGTGTTTATTATTCTTCAAATCTTTTTTACAACGCGCGTAGTTTTGAAAACTGGGGAATATCCTCGGATATTCCCCAGTTTTAGCTGGGAAATATTTGGTCACGTGATGTATTTACACCAATCGCGAGAGAGCAAAGATATTTCAGAGATGGATTATAATTATTATTTTATGCAATGTCAACACAGCATCATGCAGGCGTCTCCGCTTCGACATAACTCGGTGAGAAGAGTTAAAGTTTTTTTTTTCTGTCGTGGAGAGCATGTGCATGTTGTCACCCACGTAATAACGAGCATACACGTAAAAATTCTGCCTGTAGTTGTGATCCTTTCTTTATGATTTTGCCCTGTTTTCCTTGGATATTCCTTGGATATTCCTCGACCAAATAATCTTATGTTCAGTTTGTACCAGAATCTTCAGATAAATGCATCAACTGCCCTTTGTCTTAGTTTTCCTGTCAACCTAATCAAAGCAATGCTGTATTTTTTTTCTTTCAGACCGCGTGATTAAGATTTGGCGCCTTTTCCCGTTTGCTCAGGAAGCCCTGGCTCCTCTGATGACGTTGTACTGCCATGAGACTCCCAGACTGCTGTCCGTGGCCCATCACAAACTGTGCGCTGCATTCCACGAGCCGTCCACAGCTTCATATAACATTGTGGTGTTTAAAACCACTCAAAAAAGTAAATAACAAGATTTTGTGTAATAAATATTATCAGAAGCATAACACCTAGTTCTATTTGATATGGTTCTGTACGTTAGATGTCAATAATTATGCATATGTTTTACAAACTTGTACACGGTTCTGATATTCCATATCAAAAAACATCAATGTGCTTCTGGTCGTCCTTCAGTCCTATTGCCAAACGGTTTATTGTAAACTCGTTAGGTCATAGGTAAGTCCGCATACAAACCGTGACCCATTAGGCTTATCTCTATCCTCTATGTACACTACTCCCCTCTGGAGAGGATGTGTTTTCCTTTTTAAACCATAACTGGGTGGTTGATCTATTTATGTCAATGTATGTTGCAGTACACAAACAGGCTCGATACAATTTCGTCTTTCCTGCATGTATTTCCTGGGTTCACGAAACATTCATTTTACTAACATGCCGAACAAATTGCTTTCTTTTCTCAGAACGGTATGATCATAACAGTGATTCGGATCACATGGATGACGTCACGGGTTTGACCAGCTGCTCCAAAATGAGGCTGTTTGCGTCATGCAGCGCTGATGGCTCCGTGAGAATCTGGGACGAGGCCAATAGACTCTTGCGTACCATCAAGCTGAATGCCACTCCCACCAGCATTTGTTTCTGTAGTCAGAAAGGTGACCTGATCGTGGGTATTGGCAAACATCTTCACAAAATCAACTACGCTTCTTGTAAGTGTTCAGCGTGCATTGAAAGTACTTAGCAACGTGTTATATTGTTGCTACCGTTCATGATTACTCCATGACATCTCTATGTTGGCTTTTCCATTGCTCGGCCAGTTAAAACCAAGTTAGTCTGTGCGGCATGTAGCTGGCAGAGAACCCATAGGTTGTTCGCTTGTTTTCTTTGATCGCCAAATGATGTCAAATTAAGTAAAATCTTTCCTTCTTCTTTCCTTCGTTTTTAGACATGCCACAGTCGTATATTTTTCGAATGGTGGCGATGGATTTCCGAAGAGTTGTTTCCGAGGCACCGATGGATATCGATGCGGACATAAGAAGCGGTCTGACACCTGAGGAATGTGCGCGGCTGGCCCAAGTCAAGTCGTCGCTAGATAAATATAGTGGATTTCAAGACAAGCTTCCACAAGACGAAATGGATGAGAAGATTCAAGAAGAGGAGAGGAGAAGCCTGGTATAACAGCTGTCATTTTATGTTGGCTACAAGATTTGCGAGTTACTTTTTGCTTCTGTGTCAAATCGAGTCTTCTTTCGAATGCATTCAGATGAAAATTCGCTTCATCTGCACTTTCATTTTCATGCAAATCAAAAGCCTTTCAATGTGAAAAGTTTTACACGAGGACTCGTTTTGAAACAGAGGCAAAAGACAAGTCGGAAGTAGCCTATTAACTTTGTTTTAACAAGACTTTGTGATTTATTTTTCTCCAATCAAAGCGTAACCCCAGCGGCAGCGAAAATGTCTCAGTCGGCCAGCCACAAGACTGCAACGCTGTGAATGACTGTTATTGTAAACAGATATTTTTTTTAAAAAAAAGTTTTCGACTACAGCAAAAGAACTTTCAAGAAGAACAATCACATTACAAATTTAGTGTTATTTACTTAGTGAACTACAGAAGAATAAACCGCTGATTAATTTATTTCTCCTATTTTCGTCTTAATCATTTTTGGATGACTGATAATGTAAGAAGAGATTTTTAAAAAAGTTTTCGACTACAGCAAAAGAATGTTCAGAACTAAAATATCACATGGCATTTATTATTATTATAGTGAACTACAGGGAAAGAAACACTTGATTTACTTATTTCTTCTATTTTCTTTCCAGGCTTTCGCAAAGATACAGGACCGCGAAAATGAGCTGAGAAAACTGCGCGACGGAACGTACGAATTTACCAGGAAACGGCACAACATTGACACGGAGACAGTTCGCGGAGAAGCGTTTGAAAGATACTTGGAAATATTTTACAAGCGGCCGCACTTCGATCTTCCAGGCGACACTTTAGAGGACGATGAAGGTTATGGTTACCAAGAAGACGGAGAAGAACCTTACTCCGCTGATAGAGGCCAGGGATTTTTCTCGATAAGTAGACAGTCAACTAGATCAAAGAAAAGCCAGTCGTCTCCTGAAAAACCTCCAAAACCCGAGATCATGAGCTTGTCGATGTCGGAGTTTGAACCGATAAAATTACAGGAAAAGAGTCAAGAGACTCCCATACTTCCTCCCACGAAAGAACTCGACGAAATATCGCGGTCTGAACGCCCATTCACCATGGAAACAGAGAGTGAGATCTTCTCGCACGAGGAGACAAGTTCCAGGGTCTCTCATTCGGCCCCTAGCCACAGAAGGGATTTCCGAAGTCATCCGATAGGACCACCGCTCGTGAATCGGGATCGCGATCGATACGTTGTCGACGTGCCGAAGTCTAAACGGTATCCTTCGCCGAGCCAATCTGTTCAACTCGTATCGCAGAGACTTTCGCGGATGGCTTCACATAAAGCTGAGGTTGAAGACGAAGAAATGTTCGTTATTGCGCCTGATGGCTTCATTCCGAACTCTGTCGTTGTGGCCATGTTTAAGGATTTAAGAGAGGAGGGCAAAGTGGAGACTGAACCGTGGAAACCGCCGCAGTTGACTGCAGAGCAACTGGCTGAACTAGAGAGCAGGAAGAAGGTAAGCTGTCGTCAATATTCTTGATTGTAAGGAAGGAGGGGGGAGGGAATTAGTTATTGCAAGGGAGGGAGGGTGGGGTGAAGGAAAGTTCTCAAATCGTGTTCTAATTCGTGATATGAATATCATCTTCTGTTTTGCCGTTCGGAATAAACTGACTTTGTAATATGTTAAGTGGGATAGACAGACTGCTGCATCATGTGGCGGAATTATAGCGTTTCTTAGTGCAGGAGAATGAGGGTTTATTACCAGGAAGTTTGAATTGGAGATCTTCTACAATGTAGCAAGATAGCAGCAAGGACTTTGCAAACTGGTTTTAACATGCAAGTGTCATTTCCTCTGTTGTAACTTGTTAAACTACCGTTAGTTCTTATTAAAATGTGGATGATCATAAGATCTAGGTATCAAAGAGAATAAGGAAAAAAACTGTCACTGGTGGTTTTGATTTAATAGCCCTTTCCACGGTTAACTCAGCTCATTGGCATTACAATGAAATCTGTTTCAGGCTGTTTTGTAACTTTAGCCCGAAATTGCCTCGCATCCACGTTGGATTACATTGCAATGCAATTGAGAAAAGCTAACGGTGAAAAGGGCTATTCATCGTTAAATCACAATACATAACAACTTGTTTTGTCTTGTAGAAAAGTCCCAAATCGCCTGAAAGTCCACAAGCCAAGAAGGGGAGAGGAATGTCTAAGTTTGCGGATCAACTTCAACTTGCTTTACGCGATGTGCCCTCACCTGAGCCTATCGACGAAACTGAGCTCTTTAAATCCCCCACACCGACGCCACCCGCGTCCCCTCCCCCTGAAGTGGAGCCGTCACCAACCAGGATACCCTCTCCAAAGAAGGAGGTTAAACCACTTCGTCCAATTGAGAAGTTGGTATCTAGACCCAAACCCCCAACGCCAGAACCGTAAGTTGATATAATTACAGTACGATTTTCGTTTTCTTTTTCCACTTTAGGTTTTGTTATTTAAAATATGTTTAGTCTACGTTTTGTTATTGTTCTAAAAGAGAAAGAGTTTCGTTTTGCGTGGCTCGAATGATCCTTCGAGTGGAAAATGTGCCTTATTCGCCTCTTGCAATGCGAATAACGCAAGCATTTTAAAAACGAGAAACTTTGAATGCTTTCTAACTGTGTTAAATTGTTCTTGGTAAAATGCGAATTAAAGTAATTGTCTTGAATCTCTGTTATGCTTTTTTGTCATAATTGGTTAACTGAGTCGTAATATTTATCTGTAGATGATTTTTAAACTAGGCTAAACAACCAATTACTACGTTAACCAGATAAAGGTCTCATCCCAGTATTTAACGCAAACGATTTACTGAATACTAACAGGCAGAACTCAGTAAAAATAACTTAACTGCCACTCTTGAATTCGTTAATTCATTAAAAACTCGTCTAACCATGAACCCTTTTAAATTGATACTCACTAAAACGAAGGTGGTAATAAAAGACTTAACCAATGAACTGTAATTTTTTTTTAAAAAAACGCCCTATCCTATTAAAGAATACCCCTGTCCACCAGTCATCGTAGCACAGGTATACTAAACCTAAATGACTGGTCTCCACCTTCCACACGGCCAATGGAAAATGAAGTTATAGATGACAACAGAGATGAACTATTTGAAAGTTCTTCATCATTGATCATTGAACTAATCTCCAACGAAAATGAAGCTGTTAAAACAGATCTAACCGCGCTTGAACAAAGGTAAACTGAAAGCTTATTAAATCCCTGTGTTTTAAATTATATTCATGTTAAATCGCTTTTAAAGTACTTGTTTTTTTTCCCTTTTCAATAAATTTGTTTGAATGCATTTAACATAATTCCAAACCAACTGCTAAGCATCCAACATGCATACCTCGATTATCCCATCAGTGACGCCATAACTATTCTATGGTGATGGTAATTTTCTTCCCTCATTGATCATTCCACCATCCCCATCTTACTTCAGTTGCATGTCTCTGATATATGTAACTGTAGGTTTTTTCCTCATCTTATAACTTTGTTTCGTTATGAGACTCAAAATCTCGCTCTGGTGTGGTTCCCTATCCCATACTACCTTTCGGACCAATCTCGTTCCCAGAGCCCACGTGCCTTTTGGTCAGCGTAAAGACACTAAGCTCTGAAATAATCAACAGGCTCGTTCCCAGAGCCCTTGTGTCTTTTGCTTTTAAGATTTGATACTGCTGTTCTTTCAAAGCCAAATTTCGACTTTCCTAGTTTTTCCAGTGCGTATTGAATGCCTTTGTGGAACGTATCCACATCGACTTTATCTTTAGACGCCATGTAAACCAAGCCACGCATGCGCCGTGAAACTGGAAGTCCTAAAAGTTTGGTCTCTGGAAATTGATTATTCCAGAGCTCCGTGTCTTGGTGCTGACCAAGGCACGTGGGCTCTGGGAACGAGATTGCTTTCGGACCTGACTATGCGCTTACGTCATAGTTTGTGGTCTTCTTTCCCCTTTATCATGTCCCCTGGTGCTCAAACCACTATACTTACTTTCCGTCGATTCTATCCTCCTGCCTATCTATCAAGGCAAACTTCTTTTCTCACTTCTGTCCTGTAGACTACTTATACTTTGTAGCAACGAACGTTTAATCTTCAAAGACACCTGTGTGTGTGGCACTGAGAAACTGGATGCAAGGCTATCTTGCACTTTGCATACGGACGAAGTCTTGTCCTTCCACGTGAGTCCTTTGCGACTCATAACACTACTTGCCATACAAATCTGCAGCGTAGACGTTCGTCTGCTTCGATAAGCCCTATAGAAGAACTACTCGAAAGGGTCCACTTCTTTGAGTAGAACTCTCGGGATCTTTGCTATCATTCAGGAACTCTTTCTAGATCGAGAGATGCAAACTTAACAACAGAAAATAAAGCTGCGCACGAACATATCTCTCATCTTTCTTCTCAGAGAGCAAACCTCCCTCACAAGTTAAGTGTATCATCACTCTTGACCAGGTATTCATTTCTTCATAGCTTTTTAATGTTACCTTCTGTATAACTCTCGTTTTTCTTTCTGTTCTCTTTGTGCGATTATCATACTGATCGTTATAATATTCTCCTTAGTGTTAAATTAAAGTTTATTTTATGTAGTTCACGTGTAAAAAACTGAACGACTAAAGCAAACTTTGTCGAGGAAAATCTCCGCATCGCTGCCTTTTATTTTCAACAGAACAAAAAATAAAACTTAATTTTTTAATAATTGATGGGAAAGCCTTCAGTTTTTAAATCACGCACTCTACAATTAAGTGAGTTGTGAATAATGACAGGGATAAACTGTAATTTATCCCTGAAAATGCCCAGAGGTTCTAAAAGACCTATTTATTTTGTGAAGAGGTTTGTTTTAGCGAGTTTGTTCTCCATTTTCATCGACCAAGTTTATTCATCCACGTTCTACTCATAGCATTCTTTCCTTGACACTTTGCAGAACACCACCTCCCCCCAAGGAGCCAACTCCTACCCCAACACCTCCCCCTCCGACGCCGTTACCATCGTTCATCAATCAGTTCAAGGGTACACTGTGGTTTGAAAAGTTCTTTCCGGACGCGAACTCAGAGGTGAGTATACAAGAAAATAATTACAATATCGATTACTGTACAAAGTATTATTTTTAGATTTTTTTCGGAGTTGCATTTGACAGTGATTTTTATGACATCGCAATGCCCGAGACTTATTAACATAACGTCAATTTTTTTTCATTTTCTCATCTGAGCCCATATTATCGCCCAATGAACTTATGCGAAAAAAATTCGATTTAGATAAAATGCGATCTTTTTCAGGAGTTTTAAAAACGTTCAAATTTGCCGCCATTTTGGTCCACCATTCGCACCAGTCTTCCCTCGGTTTGGAATGAATTGTGACGTAGATTTAGGAACAGGTGACTTCAGGCTCCACTCATCTCTCTTGTTTGACCTCTGTAAATTTATCTTAGTAGTTCGTACAAAATGCTGGAAAGGAGCATTTTACATGGACTACGAAGCTAAATTTACAGAGGTAAAACAAGCGAGATAAGTCAAGCCTGAAGTCACACGTTCCCAAATCTACGTCACAATTCTGAGCATGTCGATCTTGTGATCAACGGCACGGGTCGACCGCAAGAAAATAGGATTTTCAGGTTTTTAAAAATTCATGAAAAAATCGCTTTGTATCCTAATCGAATTTTTTTTTTGGCGCTTAAATTCGTTGCATGAAATATAGGATCAGATGGGAAAGTAAGAACTTTCACGTTATGGGCACTTTAAATCGCGACACTGTTCCTTTAATAGTTACGTTCAGTTGTTTTTATTGAAGCTGGCACCGAGAATATATATAGTCGTAAAGAGGAGTGCTTTTATTACTCCTGCCAGTAGACCGCGACACCTACGAATTTTTTGCCGCCTTCCAGAGCAACGTTTTTGATGCCGCGAATTTGTTTCCAAATCAATCCGGTGGTACATTGAAATGCACCACGTGAGGGCATTTTTTCTGTGTGACGTCATGACTTTTTCGTACTACGTGATGTTCATTTACAACATGTTTATCTTCAAGAGGAAAGCTTACCGGGCGTTTTGCGTCTAAAAAAATACTCCGAATTTGTCCTGATCATATTTTATCTTCAGCTGATAAACAACGGCCATGCTGACAGTTCTATGGTAGACAAAAACCACGATAAGTTAAGCTTTCCTCTTGAAAATAAACATGTTGTGAATGAACATGACGCGACACACAAGAAAAATATCCTCACTTGGTGCATTTCAATGTACCACGTGATTGGTTTGAAACAAACTCGTGGCATCAAAAACGTTGCTTTGAAGGCGGCCAAAAAATTCGTTGGTGTCGCGGTCTACAGGGAAGAGTAATATCCTGACTCAATTTCAACTCTCTTTCTTTTAATTGACGCTTAAACAAGCTTGTAAGAAATATAGAGTGAACATTGGAATGTAAGATATGTAGTGTAAATAAAATAAAAAAAACCCACTCGTTTCAGAGTCCGTCTCTTGACATGTATGCCCATTAAAAGGAAATAACATCATTCAACTCTAGCATTGTTCATTTTCAGTCGTTTCCCAAACCATGGACAGCAGAAAGCTTCGTAGAGCTATTGCTTAGCCTAATTCAGAAGACAACTGACCATGAACTGAAGACACAGATCTGTGCTGTAAGTATATTTATAAATATTTGTGTACACTTACATACACCAAATGAGAAACACGCGTGTAGAAGCTTTTGTCTTTGGGTTGGAAGGCAGATATTAACATGGCAGAAAATATTTTATTTTCCCTTTGAATAAATGAGTCGATGCCTATACCTAACGATTGAGTATGGTTTTGCGTGTTCCAATTTACTTTTGGGAGCTCGTTTTAAGGGGGCTTTTTGGAGAGGGACAGAGCGGTTGTTTCTTATTTCGACCTGAACAGGACTTGACGTTAATTGACGATTCTTCTTCCTGTTTTCCTTGCATGTTCGCTAGGCCATCATGTTGTTGCATCGACAAGAAGGTTTAAACCGAGATACAGCCGAAAAAGTCAACCGCACCATGATAGCAGAACTGAATATCCCGGATCACCCTACAGCGCATGGCTCGTCTGAGGCCAAACAGTTTTTACGTGTGGCGCTGCAGTTGTCACATACCATGAAGGTCTACGACGTGTCTTTTGTAGCTGAGCTCATGGCGCAATTTATTGATGGCGATGAAGAAATCAGGTAAAGCAAAAAAACAAACAAACAACAAAACAATCAAAGCAAAAACAAATCTCTGCTTACTTTTTATTTAGTTAAGTTACCAAATAACAGCTTAATAATGGCGTAGTAATAGTGTAGTAATAGCGTTTTTTTTTTCTTTCTCTTCTGTTCCTTTCTTTTTTATACTGACCTGTATTTTTATTTTCATTTCATGCCGATGTCAACTGGCTGCCTTGCTCCGCTAGCCCCTATGGCTATTCCAGGCAGCCAGGACTCCAATTTTATTATCCATATCAGTTTGTGCAATTAGTAGACATGAGAAAAGGTGCAAATAAAGAACGTTGTTGTTGGTGGTAAAAAGTAAACTGTATCATATTTTGTTTTCGCTTGCTTAGCAAAAACGTTCCATGATTAAAACAGGCTTGATTGCTGTTGTCCATGTTTGAAAGGAAAAAGATGATACTGTAAAAGAATGTCTGAAAATATACATACCCCTCATACAGACCTTTGAACAGCGCCTAATTCTATTGTCCTTCATAATAATACGATAGATCATACTGAACCATACAGAACTGTGTAGATCACCTTAAAAGTTCTTATAAATCGTTTTAATTTGTTTTGTAATGTTTGGCGTTGCAGGAAGTTTGTCCGAGAAATGTTAGCCTCAATTGGAGTACCAGACACTGCCGGCTACTTTGCTAAGGAATTGGACTTGTTTGATACCATGGTATGTCCGGTCTATTACTCACAAGTTTATTGCAATAACTGACTTTCGAGAATTCATTACTCCTGTGCTAAACTTTTGAGGGCTTTTTTTCATGTAAGGGCCCGCGACATAATATCATACGAGCTTCTGTTAACCTATGAGGTCTTTAACCTGTCACTTGCCGCGAAGAGGCATAAGGACTTAAATCAGAATCTGAACCTGTCCAGTTATCTTGGGTATTTCATGCACTGCTTATGGCTTCCTCGAGAGGTAGAGTTGAAAATGAATATCGTGTTTTCTCTTTTCCTGTACAGGGTTTTCCTGATAACAGAAGAAAGGCCCGTGTAAAAGACCTGTGTGTTCAGTGGCTCAACGAGTGGCTTGCACGGTTCAGACAACACATCCGATCCCTAGCAGGCAAGATCAGCCGTGCTCAGGCCGGCAGTGTGGTCAAGTAAGTTTAGGTCTTTACTATTAGTGCAATTCCTTTCTCTTTTAAATGCTTTATTTGTAAGCTTATGTCACGTTTTGTTTTGTTAATGTAGAGGAACAAAGACGCCAAAGACACCCAGCTCTATCAAGGGAATTTTGAAAACTGATAGAGGAAGCTCACAGGTGAGATCTTCGTGCATGATCGAGCTGGTAATTCTATCACTAAACTCATTCACATACATACCGCATGTATATTTGTTTATTGAACGTTTTGAGGTCATGATGGTCCATTAAGCCATATGTCGTTTTTTGATGGTTTTCTGTACTCTCTTTACCTGTCCCCCTGATAATACATAAACATTGTAGGAAGAAATTGAATGATGATGTGAGCAGACGATCTCGTCAGAAACCCCTCAATTCCCAGATACCCGAATATGATCCAAATAAATTTTCTGCTACGTTTAGTTTTTTTTTTCTCCCGTTTAGTTGTGTATGTACCCCCTCTTTTTCACCCTAAGAGACTGTTGTCGCTTTATTTTTACGGGGATGACCAGATTTCTTTTTTTTTTCTTTTTTCTGTATTAATATCAGCAGAGGACAGCATCCGAGATGTCTAAACCAACCAGCAGTAAGTTAAATTCTATTTTTTCCTGTATTTGTGTTCTTTGCCTCCTGTGTTTCCCATATCGTGTGCGTGACATGGTTCATTGAAACCTCGTTAAAAACTGTAGCAGTCCTTAGCAGGTTGGAGAATCTGGTTTGCTCATCATTCTGATTTAAACTCAGATTCCTGTAACACAAAACAGCCCGCGGTACTGCAAGTCCTCTTAGATGGGATTCTAGTTCATTGCAGGCTGCCTGCAAGCCCTTTGTCTGGGAGAGTAAAGTGTCTTTCCCAGGAACCCAGGCAAAGACCCCTGCAAGAATTCGAATATGAGTTCCCGATTGCGTTTTTAAAAACTAACGATTGGGCCACCGTGCCTCCAGCAAGACTAAACAGTAAACTTACTTTAACCGCAACTGACCGGTGATGTTTTCATTCTTTCAGTCTCTTTTGACGTGGAGGCGCTTGGGGGCAGAGCCGCTGACACCGCGATGCCGGCAGAAGCGATCAACTACTTTTGTGAGATCAAAATGGAGGAGGAGCTGGAGCGAGCACGCACGCGCACACGTGAGAAGACACCTGTGCAAGCGCAGGACAACTCTAGAAACACTGTGCTTGTTTTGCCGAAAATACACAGGTTCGTGTCAAATTGTAATATAGACTATGAAACAACACTCAAACGCCATGTCTCAAAGAGTTGCCCTCTTTCTTTTTGGTTTTCTTTTTTTTTAATTCTAGGAGTCGTAATGTCGAGCAGAAAATTAAGATAATTTTTTACACCACAAAACAGTGATGATTTGGAATTCTTTTTTCTTTCAGCAAACGAAGTCTCGCGCGGCTGGGAGAAACACACTGTAGTCACTGTCATCCAGAAAGAGAGACGTCTCTTGCATTGGGTAAATGTGCCAATTATTTTGTAGTATTTTTAGTGCTTTAGTCTCTATTGAAATAAGAACCTTCAGAGTATTCGAAGCAATCATTCGCTTCTTTGGCAAAAACGGGTTAGGAGAAATGTATCCTCGTTTTTACGACCGGTTTCCGTTCTTGTCCCAGGTTCTGAAAAATCGAGATTGGGCTCACTCTATATCCTTTACGAAGCTGCTTTGTAGTCTTAGGCCAGAGGTGGTAATTTCCCTTATTCTTGTCGCAACTTTTTCTCATTTGTCGTTGGATTTTTGCGGCAAACGACTTATTTAATTGGGACCATCTTTCGCCTTCAGAATGCTCGATAACACGCGTGTAAAATATAATAAATTGTTTTAATTAGATTTAATTGTCAAATGTTTCTCTTTTTTATTTTTAGCATTTCCTCTGCCTACAATCTACCAAACTCGTCGCCGTTTCGTGTTAAACAACATGGTGCTTCATCTCAAAACTCTGACACTGAACCCGTTTCAAGATAAAGACGATTTAGCTGTGTACGAGCCGTTTCAACATTCCCAGTTGCTGACCCTTCGATCGTCCCAGAAATATTTCTTCCCTGGTCAGTCGTACGTTGAACAAGACACCCAGAGCTTGTCCGAACAGATAAGGAAGGTCTTGCTATAGCGGAAAACAAAAACCAGTAACTCCTGGAGTCCCCTGTGGCCTTGGACCTCCGACACCACGAGGGCTACAAAGTCAGCCACAGTGTGCAGCAGCACCAGAACACAAGAGAGGACGATCTAAGCTGAGATCATCTTTGTTGCTATCCAGCGTTGGATTTCATACAAATTTCTCTATTTTCCTATTCACAACTGACTCAATTTTGTACCAAGAAAAGCTATAATTTCCTGTTCACACATGTCGTGAATGTATTTTATTGACAATTTACAACTGTCGTTCATGATTATTTTGTCTACATTTAAATTTGACAGTCTCATACCTTGGCCTATGAAAAAAAGAATTATATTTTTCAGTTGTGTAATAGGCTATCGGAGAACCTGTTTCATTTGTAAGTATTTCGGGAGAATATGTATCAACGCATTCTTTTTAATGTACATAAAGTTGCCAGAGTGTTAGAGTATATTTTAATACATAGAAACACGAAAGAGAACAGGAAAAGATAATGATGTCACTTGATATTTGATGTATTACGCATCAGTGATTAAAATCATTGCCCAATACGTGTTCCATATTGATCTATATATGTAGTGATTATTGAACAATCGCAAGGTCAAGATGGCTGAATATTGTTCAAGTTCTTTTTTGCGTGTTTATCGAGTGAGATGGAGTTTAGGTCTACAAACACGAAAAAAAAGAACTAGGCCACTATCCAGCCATCCTGACCGAACAAGGTTGGTCAATAAATGATTTATTACGTTGCAGCAAGACTTAACTCTTCTTGAGGGATTTAACCCTTTGCCTCCTGGACTTTTTGGCCAGAAACCCCTTTTTGGACATTTTAGAGATTTTCAGCCTGAATATTGGGCAAATTAGCTTTAACCTAGTCCAAAAGGCATTTGCAACATGGCAGTTGTCATTTTG
Source organism: Catalaphyllia jardinei (assembly GCA_022496165.2). Taxonomy (NCBI): domain Eukaryota; kingdom Metazoa; phylum Cnidaria; class Anthozoa; order Scleractinia; family Caryophylliidae; genus Catalaphyllia; species Catalaphyllia jardinei. Next base: position 5,036,591 of record CM042746.1, read on the forward strand.
GCTCGGCCGTGCGCAAAAATCAATTTCTGAACGAGAAAGTGACCCACGTCTTTAGGCTTTTCGATTTTTGTATTTTTTTTTTTCGCCTTTCAAATCCCTTCTATGTGAATCAGAAACTTTTTTGCTGCATTTTTTGTTCTGAGGAAATAGGAAAAGGTGAGTTTCTCAGGGATGAAAACAGAACTGAAAACAGAATTTCGCGCTGTGAATGAGTAAGATCAATTCTCGCGCTAGTTGTACGCGTAAGCTTTTGACTTATGAATAAAGTTTATGCGAGAAAGCTCTCTTCTCTGGTATCGAGTTAACTTGTGAATTTCTCAGAACAATGTCTAATCATAACCAATTTCTTCTTTCGATAGTTTCTTATTCTTTCTACTTGTTTGACGAATTTGCAGAAGTTTTAAATCTGACGCGTACAAGTAGCAAAACTTAGCAGTATCTACAGTGGAACGTTTTTGTGCTTTGATAAACCGCGTGTTGCTTGCAGCAATTCAGGCGAAACTCAAACTCGCAAACTGTTATTACTTTTCGGTCGCGATAGACCATTAATTGCACCGGAAGCGCGGAAGGAGCGCTCGTGCCAGTCATTCTCCGCATCACACCTTGACCCAAGAGCGGACTGCCCGTTTCACCGTCCGGCCTTTTTCCGCCCTGATTAGGCTGATCACTCTGTTACTAGTTCGATGTTTAAAGTGGTAGGTAGTTTGCAGTCTAAACAGAACACAGGGATGTCGGAACAGCAACAAAGTTATTTATTCCACACGAACGCAGTAATTCCACACAAGACTTCACAACAAGCACATGCTAGGCTTGTCAGTTAAACCTCGACCTCCGTCACTTGTATAAACACAGCCTCTTGCCAGGTATCCACGTAACCTCTCTGTTACTTTTCAACAAATACGACCTCTGTCAACACTTTACACGCGACCTTCGTCACACTTTAGTAAACACTACTGACTCACGAGATAATTCTAAACAATCTTGGGAAAAAAAAAACACTTAAAGGAGAAGATCACTCCAGAAAGCAAAGTTTATTTGTCATCACAAATAAAAAGTTTATATTGAGTTAAGTTACTCACCGAAATCTCACCTTCTAAAGTGCATTCTATCCCGAGAAATTTATCTTCAAAGAAGCAGCCAGAGGGAGAAAAAAAATTCAAGGTAGAATTTTAAGCTTATACTACATCGGTTGTAGTAGATGGAACACAATTTTCTTTGTAAATTGCTTTAGACATTAAAGGGCGGTTTAATAAAGCCGTAAGCAGTTATTTTTTACGTCAAGTGTTTGTATTTTCATTTTCGTTTTGTCTTAAGTGACCAGCAGTCCGAAATATTCACCGAATTCACCGAATTCATCGAATGTAATTGTAAAACCAAAATACTTTTTAGTATCGCTTAACATTTCTAAAGAAACACCAAACACTTTTAATAGGTTTGATTGATTGACAAAGAAAATTGTGTCCCATTTACTGCAACCGATGCAGTATAAGCTTAAAATTCTACCTTGAATTTTGTTTTCTTCCTCTGGCTTACCTCGGCGACAAACACATTCTATTTGCGTTGGCATGATTTGACATCGCTCACAAGAACACCAAAATGTGCCTTCTAACCGATCGTTTACTTCTTCGTTTTCGCTTTAGCTATCCTCAGGATTAGGAACGCGTTCTGGCTCAAAACGGTAAGGTTGAATTTCATTCATGACCTCGAGTAAACAAATACGCTTGCCAAGACAAATGGCAACGATGACGTCACGCTTAGCGGCCTAGCCCGACCTGGCCGCTGAGCATTTGGTTCAAAATGGCGGCTGTCGATGCTAGCTTCTTTGGAGACAAATTTCTTGGGATAGAATACACTTTAGAAGCTGAAACTTCGGCGAGTAACTTAACTCGATATAAACCATAAATGTCTTCACGGAATAGCGCCTTCGTACTTACTCTCAGAGTTAAGGCACGCACACCTTTTTCATGGCTATAACACCAGAAGTCGTGATTTACTTCGCCCTCCCTTCGCAAAAACTATCAAATACCAAGGTAGCTTTAGAATAAATGGTGCTCGGACCTACAACACCCTACCGAGAATCATTAGACAAGTAGATACCCTAAGTGAATTTAAAATTAAGCTAAAGCGCCACTTTAAACAGTAACACCTGTGTTACATGTTGTCTTAACTTAATTTCTTAATTAATTGACAAACATAATACTGCAATTCAAAGGACCACAAGCGAAAATGCTGCCTGTATACGTAGGATCTGTAAAAGATCTGATCAGCCAAAAATAGAAAGACTAGAAAACAAAGATGCAAGGCTGATACTACGTAGAGAGCTTAATGGGGCAACGACACGACAGAGTCCAAGCTGAAAGCCATGAATTGCAACCGTGGACAGCTGTTTCGACCTTATTGGGTCTCGTCAGCACGGTGTAGCAAGTTGTGAAGTGATCAGCTACTCGACTGACATCCACAAACCCACTAAATGCAAGATGGTGATGATCTCAGATGAAACTCAAATCCAAATTCTTGCCCATTGGCCAATGTCACATGCAAAACGCGTGACAAGGGACAGTACGAAAAATCCAGAATATCGTGTCGTTGCCGCGATAAGGAAAAACTGCGGACAGACACAAAAAAAAAATCATGATTTTCCTATTTTTCCTTGTCACGCGTTTTGCATGTGACATTGGCCAATGGACAAGAATTTGGATTTGAGTTTCATCTGAGGTCATCACCATCATCACCATCATTTAGTGGGTTTGTGGATGTCAGTCGAGCAGCTGATCACTTCACAACTTGCTACACCGTGCTGACGAGACCCAATAAGGTCGAAACAGCTGTCCACGGTTGCAATTCATGGCTTTCAGCTTGGACTCTATCGTGTCGTTGCCCCGTTAAGCTCTCTACGTAGTATCAGCCTTGCATCATTGTTTTGTAGTCTTAATTAATTGTCTAATTTTAATGTTCAATGTTTTTGTTTTTGTGTTTTGTCAGGGCTCCATTTAAACTAGCTCTGCTAAACTGGATGCCCCTGGATAAATAAATAAATAAATAAATAAATAAAGAATAGCCTCCAAAGGGCGCGAAAATATGTTCTGATATTTTTCCGCGAATATTATGG
>CM042746.1:5045315-5055315 GCA_022496165.2 Catalaphyllia jardinei
GTCTTCGAAATTTAAATTTAAAAGTGTCGTAACCTTCTTAAAAATAACGATTTGCTTTCTGCTTTCACGACCTTTTAGTGATGAATTTGGTTTTGGTGTTATGGCACTGAATTGAAAACCCGGGGTTCTGTACATAAGAACTGCTCTTTGGACTTACCCTGCTTGAATGGTGGGAGGTGGACAAAGAATGCTCAGGCAAGCTCTTTGCCAAAGTTCTTTTCTCGTGGAGTCTCTTGTATGCAACCCGCACCTGGGACACGAAGGATGGCGTTTAGTGTTTTACAGCATTATGGTTAACTATTTCCTCAAAATGGACATGAGCATCGAACACTTCTGTATAATAAAATAAAGTGTTTAACACGCATAGTTCAGCCATACCTGGCTGTTAAGTCATGTCTGAATTTCACTCTCTTTAAATCACTTCTCTAAGGCAGACAGCTTGAAATGGTCCGAAGAATGTCCGTCTTAGAGACTTTCTAAAGACTGTTCACAGTAATTCGAAATAATTCAGAACAGAACAAACGAACTATATTTATACGAGATGGATGGGATCGCGTATCCGTATTAATACAAGAATAAAGTAATGCATACCTCGGTATTCCCGATGCAGTGGAAAGCAAAAATGAAAAGTCCCTGTAGCAACATAAATCACAAAAGAGAGTTAATAAACACAGGATGCTATTTCTCGTCAAGTAATGATCTGAAAGTGAAACATTTCATTTTCTATGTTGCTCTCTCACGAAAGAAGAACGACTTCAGAAGAACATTTAACAAATAAAGAAGCCTAAGCCATGTATTACACTGTGATAAAACACGACGGGCAATTGAGAACACAAAAGAAATGTAGAAAACACGAGCCTCAGGCGAGTGTTTTTTACATTTCTCGAGTGCTCTTAAGTGTCCGAAGTGTCTTATCACAGTGTAATACACGGCTGAGGCTTCTTCATTTGCTTTATGATATAGATTTTACGCGCGAAAAACAATAAAACACGCTTTTTCTATGTTTTATTTAGGAAATAGAAAACATGTACCGTGTTTCTATTGAGTTATACAAACACGAATGGAAGTTTGGGAGAACGAGAAATGCCGTGGGAACACGAGCCACAGGCGAGTGTTTCCACAGCTTTTTCGAGTTCTCCCAAACTTTCACGAGTGTTTGTTTAACTGGATAGAAACACGGAGTACATGTTTTCTATTTCCTTTAGAAAACACCGCGACGAGAAAAAAGAAAACAACTTGTTAACTTTGATTATCAAAATGTAAATTCTCTTTGCTCGCGCCATTACTACGTCAACAGCGCGCGCTAGTTCTGTGTCTACATCGAGTTATACAAACACAATTTTTAACCAATCAGCGCGCGTTCTTTCTTAGGACTGTTTTCTAAACTCTGATAAAACATAAGATTTTGACTCATCAGAGCGCGCGCAGGGTTCTACCTATATTATAAATCACAAATACAGCCTACTAAATACTTTAAACACTCTCTGACCTGCAGTGAGTTGAGGATCGCAAACAGATACTGAAAAGCGATGGTGTCCATATTGATGGCCATGAGACCAAACACCCAGGTCAAGCCGAGCAATGGCAAAAGAACAATCATGCCTTTCACACCAGCCCTGCGGGAAAACATATAAAACACATGTCAACAGTATTACACATGAAGACATGGTATCTTTCTCCTCAGTTCAAATCAATGATCTTTCGTATTCTTCACCATCCACGGGTATATTACGAACTCACAAAGTGACCAACTCCCAGTTGGCTTAATAGCTCAGTTGGTAGAGATCGCAGTGTTCATGGGTTCGAATCAACCGGTCAGCCCGATTTTTTCTTTCAGGCTTTAATTTTTCTCAACTGCTAAAGTTGCGTGCATAACTGCGACGATCAATCATGTGTTCTTATCTTTCTCCGCAGTTCAAATATACGATCTCTCGTACAATCAGTAGTGTTAATACACATATTAAAAGACTGGTCCAGGTGTCAAGCTTTTCAAAAAACTGGCAAAGCTCTGATGACCAAACTGTGCCAGGTAGACTAGCAGCCCACCAAGGTGAAGTATTACTCAATCGATTGAAAGCCCAAGCTAGTGGCCAATGAGGGCTCTTCTTTTATTCAGTGACAGAAAGGTGATCCCACCAGGGGAAGATTGTAAGGGCAGTACAGTCAATCGTCTGCTTAAGGATATATATGCATAATTTGGATAGCTCCATATTATATCAATAACATTTCACTTTGCCAAGAGAAATCAAAATTCAGGTTATCTCTTCCTCCGCAATACAGACACTCATCTCTCATGCTTTAGTATCCTTAATAAACAGGTCAGACTGTATTAATTAGATAAAGGGACTAGCCCAGTGAAAGGAAGGATAGGTGAATGATCGAGTTACTGTTTTAGTTTCATGTTATTTGAGCTCGAAAGTAAGCTCACCGGACTTGCGAGGTGTTTCCAGGGTTCTGCAATGACGTCACAGATGCAATGATGACCCTTATAACCATTGTCATTACAACAAAGTTGATCTGAAAACAAGAAAGCATGACTTGAGGCCGATTTACACGGTATGACTTTGTCGCATACGAATACCTTACGACAGGCCCACGTGTAGGTCCGAAGTCATGTCGTAGGCATGTCGTAGGCATGTCGTAGGCATGTCGTAGGCATGTCGTAGGCATGTCGTAGGCATGTCGTAGGCATGTCGTAAGCTTGTTGTATGCTAAAAAGTCATAGCGTGTAAATCGGCCTTTAGTGATTGACAAATCGTGCCGATCACGTTCCTGCGAAAACCGAGATGCTAGGTTGTTGCTATGATATATCAAACATTCGAGACAATGTTTAGTAATGGTAATAGGACTGAGTGGAGTCCAATTCGGTCTGTAATCATACGAGTGATAACAAAATCGGACGACTGCGAAGCGGGAGTCTGATTTGTTCATCGCGAGTCTGATTTGTTCATCTTCTTATTACCAATTAATCATAAAAATTCGAGAAAAGAATAGCCAAGTTATGAAAGAAGAGGAAAATTCGCATTAAAATACCTACAAAGGAGATGAAAAACCTCCTACAGGTAATTGGGCGCCAAAAACACAAAGGCAAGCGCGCGCACGCACGCACGCACGTCATTACAACTTTGAATGTGATTGGTTGATTTAAACTACAACTTCGAATGTGATTGGCCTATTGAACTGTCCGATAACAAAGTGTCCAATAACAAACTGTCCGATAACAACTTGGCAAGTGAATTAGTGGAAAAATAGGAGTTTTTTAAACCAATCACAATCGAGGAAATTGTAATTTTTATGATTAATCGGGATATCCAAACTCCTCAAATTTCATCAAAAATTCTTCGCTGAGCGTCGAGTGTGGATATCCCAATGAAATAATTGTCTCTCTTGTTTGATATATTACGTGAGTGATAATGAACACTGCCGACTGAGGCCCTCCCTACCGTCCCATAAAATGAACAGCACTCTTGAACTAGCAATGTTACAGAAAAACAACTTACCACCATTATGATAAGAACCGGAGCAACAAAGGCCCAGATAAGACCATCATGGATTGAAATCCAGCAGCTAAAAGTAAAAAAAAAATGTAGCATAATTTAGATAAAGGAGAAAATGTTCTAGCACTTCTGTTTAGACGCGGCTACTAAATAAGACATAAAATTATAACGCAATTAAAGACATAACATGCAAAATTGTTTAATTTTGGGCTTTTTAATTTTTCTATTTTATTTCGGCCAAATTTCGGACAAAAATTTCGGGCGTTTTGCTGAAATATAGCTTTAGTAGATTTACGCCTACAAAACACGAATTAGGTTGAAACAACATCTGTGCGGAAAATAACAGTTTAACTGCACTGAGTCTCACCGATACACCGACAAGAAAATAACATTAACACAAATTCTCTCAAGCCGCTCCGTATCTCAGCAGTGTCTCAAATAGAGTATCTCAATTAGAGTTAGAGTTAGTGATGAAAATAAGGCGCGAAGTCTAAATCAAGTTCCAGCTCTGTCATGTGCATTAGCATTCAATACCGTATTATTGTGACGCCCGTGACAAAGTACGTGTTTAAATTTTTTTATTATATAGACACGAGTGTTTTGCTGGAAAATATACCACTCGTGAAATTCATAAAAACTACATCCGGGACCCGAGTGGTTTATTTTCCATAATCTCCCACGTGAGTTTATTGATGATTTCATTGATATAAAGTTTGTCTCTTAAATTGTACTTTAATTCGTTGGTGTATCATCGAAAAATCTTCCAAACATCCTCGAAAGTCTTCGGCAATCTTCGTAAATCTTCGGAAATCTTCGGAAAATGTTCGGGAACGTTCGTCTGGCCTTCGGAACAATTTTGGAAAATCTTCGGAAATCTTCGTAAGGTGGTCGGAAATTTTCGGAAAGTCATCAAAAACGCCTCCATCAGTATGTCTATATAATAAAAAGAACATTACATTAAGATATGAATTTTATGTTCTCGTGGCAAGAACAATATCTCGAACATAAAATTCATATCTTCTCGCCACGGTGTAATATTCTCTATATATTTTACTGTTACTATTTTCGGCTTTATTTTCCGAATTTTTTTTTATTCGAAATCATAACCGTTCGAAATTTTTGTAAGCACTAGTTACGTATACATACGCTCGCTCGTTCCCGTATCCACCCCAGCGAGAGCAAGCGGAGACAAACACAATGGTCAGTGGTAAACCTGCAAAACGAAAGAGTAGCATTTAAATGGTACGAAGCAACCTGAAGTGTTAGTAATCTCCCGCCCTCAGCGTAATCCTTACTCTATTTTAGACCAAAATCGATGCCCTTTTTATGATCAAAAACACCTACACAGCCATACCCCGTTTGAGCCGCACATACCTATATAGCCCATACAAGGGAATATCCCCCTCCCCCAGGGACCCATACACACTAAGCAACTTAGTGTTTAGAGGGTTTAGCCCAAGCGAAAGAGCAAATGTTACTTACCCCACCCCAGTGCGTAGTAGTATTTCATCTTAGATCCCTCGCTAAACACCTCCACTACTTTACTGTAAAGATGAATTCCCTCGCACAACATCCACGTGAAAGCCGCTGTGTATAAATAGTGCAGGAACAAGGCCACTGCCTTGCACGCAATCTACATGGTTAAAAGAGGAGAGATCATGAAATGGCACTTCCAAGTAAACGTTTTTTTAATAATTTACGAAGAGAAGAAAATTAATTTTTATAAAAAAATTCATGATTTGTGTTCCGTCGGTCTTCTTGCTGATCAAAGTCTGTCAGCAGAGCATGCAAGGAATTTCGGAATCGTACCGCCAAGGCAATCTACTAACAATTAGTCGGTTCATTTTCTTTTTTCTTTGAGAGCATGACGGAGTGTAGTTGAGGAAAATACTGAAAATTCTGCAAGACGATATGAACGAAAGAGACGCAAGAACATGAGGCTTATAAAGAACAAGGATAGCTCGAGATAGCAAGGATGGAAATAGGATGCCAACAATTTTACTCACAGGGTTGTAGATGGCGTCTATTCCAGCCAGGAAGACAATCTGCGCAAGTCCAATGGCAACAACGAGATTTTTGTGGATAGAGGTGCGTTCGGAAGCCAGAGTCCTGAATGAATCATTAACTGTCTTTAGTATAACAACTCGGGGTAAAACAAATAAAAGTTACCATTGAAATCAAAAATAGATCATGAAATTAGGCTGCAAACGAAGGTAATGCATCTCTTCGTTTACATTTTGAGTCTTTATGTTTCATACGGTCTGCTCTTTCTAAACTCCTATTTTAGTAAAATATCGACATCTGCCGCTCAGAGAAAGACGCTCTTAATGATAGGGAATTGTAAATGACAAAATTAGCAAATTATAAAATTGGAGCGTAACGCCTCTTTTAATGTAATAACCACATCATTCCGCTTTCGTATTCTGAAATGATTCAATTTGTTTTAAGCGTTCTGTTTACCACTTTAAGTGTATACCATCAAAACTTTGAAAGAAAAGGCAGGCAACTTACTCAAGGGACAGGAATGTAGCGAGGGTGAGCGCAAGTCCAAATAAGGATATTCCACAACCCACGTAAGTGATGATGGTTAAAGCTTTGACGTGCTCCACTGAGATCTAATCAATGACAAACAAGTGTTAGTTGCCAAGAAACTTGGTCTACGTTTGTTCAAACGGGCCTTTCCGAGTTCCTCTTTGCTTCTGTGGCCAATCAGGTGTTCGTGTGAAGCCATTGTTATGAAAATGCGTTTCATCTGTAAGTTAATTTTCATGCAAATTAAACTCATTTTAATAAGAAACGTTCTGCTTGAGGATTCGTTTTGAGCTAGAGGCAAAAGGCAACTCGAAAATGGCTTTTTGTGCATCGAGTTGAGTCTATTTGTTAGTGAGAGTAAAATAAAACAGACTATGTAATTGAAATTTGGGTGATTCTTAAACGCGATTTCCTTAATGCCTTGTTTGTCAGTTTAGATTTTTAAATGATTTATCATGGACTCAGATATGACGTTTTGTCGTCTCTTTTCACGGTCTTTTCGTTGGCTCCTCAAGTGAGTTTGTCGTGATTGCCACCCTAAAGACAACTGAAAGTCTGCAAGGTCCACTTGCGTACATTAAGCGATGAAAGAACGCGTCGATGCCTTTTGTTAGTGAATTCGTAGAGGGGAGATTTGCAAACATACCTCAAATTCTTTGACTTGCATCAAGATTGCGAAGTTTGTGAGATGATCGCAAGCGCACTCTACGGTCGGATCTTTCACATCAACCAAGTTACAACCAGCATCTGACCAAGTGCCTCCATCTCTATAAGAAGAAGAAAACAAAAAAATCAATTAACCAATCAATCAGTCGGTCGGTCAGTTAGTCAATCATTCAATTAATCAATCAATCAAACAACAATCAATAAAGAGCTCCAATATTAGAAGAATGTAAAAATTAATATCAACAGTTTCTAATGTTCGAAAAAAAAGCTCTTAAAATACGTACTTTTTAAAATCGACAAAGGAGCAGCTAGGCGACTTCGTTACATTTTCAGTCTGAAATTAAATTAGAGATTAGATATAAGATAAGCAAGAGAGCAATGGAATCTCAAAGATTCTATGTTTCCTTATCACATCCAATCTAAAATACACTAGGAACCAAAAACTGTTACGTCGCGATGTCGTCATAAGGATACGTCATGTTGCTTAGCAACGTTCTTACGTCCTCAGTACAAAAATGGAAGGCTAAGTCCGATTAAAGAAACAAATACAACTGTATTCTACTCCAGCGCATTTACATGTAGACCTTCTGTCAGAATTCAAACAAATTTTGAGTCTGGCGTTTTTCGGTCTAATCTTGTCCTATTTTTGAAAAACCTGAAACGCCTTATACTAACAACAAATGAGAAAAAACATACCTTTAACTTATCAAACCACAATTTTATGGGTTTCTTGAACGGAGGATTTATTTGCTTGTTAAATTTCAATAACAGAATTCGGGAGTTCACGATCATATCTTTGGAACTAAAACGAAAAATGGCACACCAGTCAAATTGCAATTACTGAATATACGACTTGAGGCAAAAGTCATTGCGGGAATGTGCGACTTGAGAAAACGGACAAAATATTTCTGAAATAATAAAAGCTTGCCTTTCTTTGTCGTTTGTATTTGCGGGGAAAAGCTCGCTGATTTGGTTGTAGAGGGCATATACAGCTGTTGTTCTTGAGCTTTTGTCTACGAAACAAAAACCAACTTGGAATAACAATTCGGTCAGTGACTGCAGACGCACGTGATGGTGGTTAGTCTGACGATCAATGGTAAGGCGACAAAACTGACCAATCAGTTTCAAAGGACCAGACTTCAGACTAACATGATCGACTGGCAAACACCTTTAACTTGACTCTGATGACTTCTGCTCAGGTTGTCGAAACGTCAGTCACCAACAAAAGTTCTTCTCAGAACTACCCCTCCCACCCACCCCGGACCAAGGATCTGAAAAGGAATAAGTATCCAACATAGAGAACGAAAGCAGTCGCATACAAAAACAAAATAACAAACCTGTGGCCATTTCATCAAAAAGTTCTTTGTGGACGAACACGCGATCCCGTCCTTTCCATTCAGGGCTGAGCTCATCATAATTAGGATATTCTACACCCAGAGCTGTCTTGTCAGGTAGTCTTGTCTCCACACCCATAGCTGTATAAGGCACGAGAATAAAAAGAACATGCTCCATAACCTATACATCAGGGGATCCTTTTTTGTGATTTAAGATATTTTGATCCCTTGGTGCATAGAACTCCAGTCAAAATATGTAAAAGTATGGTCGAGGTATTAGAATACATTTAGTGATGTTGTCTGAACTGTGCTCAATGATTTAATTTGATTACCGCGCGTTCGACAGTAGTCGGAAGCTAGGAGGAGCCGCCGAACATTTGATTTCCAGAAGTAATCATAAGCAACTGCGAGATGAGACTTCCCAGGTCTCATCCCATATCTAAGTTGGCGAATTCAAGCAATTCACATCTTAATGTGGGGAATGCACCAATGGAACTGACATCTTTGTCATAGGGTTTAAAATATAAGTTCAGTTATTGAGTTATAAGAAAATTACAAGCAAATATTTACATACCAATGTTCTTACTCTCGATGACTAAACTAGCGTTATTGTCAAGTTGTTCTCCAAGTTTCAAGCCAATGTTTTCCACCAGTTTCAAAACCTGAATTTGAGAGGTCACCTAAAACAGCCAAAACAACAGCAATTTACAACGTAACTGAGACCATCATTCCATTAAACCCTTATAGGACCAAATGGTCGCCAAAATAAATGCTGCTTTTAACCGTTAAATCAGATTTTGGCTGCCATGATGCTAAATGGTCCTTAGTTTTAGTGAAAAAAATCTATTTTTCGCCGAGATTTCCCAAAGATTAGGTACAAAAACTTTGCAGAATATTTTAATTTGGTGCGTGAGCATAAATTCAAAATTTGGACTTTTTTGCACCAAAACTGATAACGTTTTTCAATTTGCTACGTCAGAATACGGACTGTTGTGCGGATAGATCTATCCTACCTCTACCATTTGCTTATCAAGAATACCTCTTGACCTATTTTTCGCCGAGATTTCCCCAAGATTAGGTACAAAAACTTTGCAGTATATTTTAATTTAGTGCGTGAGCATAAAGTCAAAATTTGGACTTTTTTGCACCAAAACTGATAACGTTTTTCAATTTGCTACGTCAGAATACGGACTGTTGTGCGGATAGATCTATCCTAGCTCTACCATTTGCTTATCAAGAATACCTCTTAACATTTAAATTGGTGACGTCACAAGTGGTACAAAGAGCTCGACCATTAAGTAGTATAGCCTTATATGGCTACTTGGGCATCAAAGGATTAAGGAAGTTTCCAATATTAAATTCGAAAGTCGTACATACCCTTCCTGAGTTATTATCGTTTTTAGTTGGTACTCCCCAGTTATTGACGTTTTCGTTCGACAAAAGTGAGCTAGCAACCTCAAGGATGTTCTAAAGTGAAACGGGCACATTTAGTAAATATCTGATATAAAATCATATCTTAACCGTCTGCTAGGCAGAGGGGAGAAATATTAAAAACGGCGTCGTGTCTCAGTTTCTGAGGTGGGTTATGCCTTAAGTTTTAAAAGGCTGAAGTTTTAATTGTTCCCAGAAAAAAATCACATCCTTACAAACATCCCATTTTTCGTCCTTTTGTATCAAAATTCCACCTTAGGTTACAACAGACTCCATTTTTCTGCCTGAAATTAAAAACCCCTCTACACGGAAGCAGGAGCCCATTACTAGGAACCTGCAACTCCCATAATAAGTCAATGCAACGACATTTTTACAGACCAGTCTTTTTTTAGATGTTTTTCCCGCGAAATAGGCCAGTTCCAGTCTACATGAGCACGCTTCGGTGAGGATAAAACAATGTGGCCTCACGCGTGAACATCTCGAAATCATTTCGACATAGCGACATTAGTTTGCTTGTAATTCTTAGTCTTAGTGCTTGTA
>CM042746.1:5060315-5061853 GCA_022496165.2 Catalaphyllia jardinei
CTCCATGTCTCTCGCGGTCGACCCCGATTCCTTCTGCCTTAGTGTATCCGTACGTTTAATGTGACTCCCTTTATTTTATTTAGAATACGCTTAAGACAAAATATTAGCCTGCTTGGTAAATACTCTTTTTTTCTCAAGCATCTGAGCGGGCCGGATGCCTAAATCCTCGAATTTGATTGGCTAATCTTGCACACGTGACCGGTCCAGCTTTTTACGATACGGCCCACGGGCCGTATTTTTTTCCCGCTGCTGGCCCCGCTGCTTAAACTTAACGGTAATCGTCAATCTTTTGGCTTTTTTACACATCCATCGATGATTAGTCACCGCAAGTTTATCTGTTCTCTTTAAAATGGCAAGGAGAGTCACTGTTAGTTAATTCAGTTGAGTGTTTTGAAGTTGTGAGAGTTTGCTTGGTTGCTTGTAGCTTGTCGCTGTAATGGCGCTTAATCCTGTGTTTCCCTCGCCGTTGAATTTGAGTCCATTTTTAGTCAAATTTACGTTTCTGATCGTTGCTGTATTTAGGAGAATTTCTGTAGAATACACTTAACGAATTTCCTCGCTTTCTGCTATTCAATTTACGGTAGAAAAGTCTGATTTCAAGTGACGACTGATTTCAAGTGACGACTGACAGACGTTTTTGTAGTAAAACTTCAAACTTCGCACGAAATTTCACACCGGAAAAACTGTTTTGCAAAACTTAACTGGTTAAACAAATGCAACTAACATAAAGTAGTTCGTAAACTATATGTTCTTTAATACATCTTTCTTTGCCTACTATCTGAATTATTCGCTCGCTGCCACTATTTTTTACAAATCGTTAGTAGACTGCGCGCAGGCCGATTCAATGACGAAAGTTATCGTGCTGAAAAAGATGAAAAGGATGAAAATTGCGTAAACAAACCCATTAGTACTCTGTAAAACCAATTTACTGCAGGAAAAAAATAAACATGTTATTTACCGGGCGGGAGGTCCGTATGGGAAAACACTGTGCCCTTGGCCTTGAGTACGGCCCTCTGCCTACGGCCTCGGGCCGTACTCAAGACCTCGGGCACAGTTTTTTCCCATACGGACCTCCCGCCCGGTAAGTAACATATATATATATATATGGCCAACCAGCCCGCGACAGGTGACGATGCATATGACATTTTGGGTACCCGTTAGAGACCTTTGGGTCCTGTTACTGACTGGGTCAACGAGGTTCCTCTGTATTTAAACACGATGCCATATATTATAGAGACTTCTTTACTTTTGACCATAATCCCTTGGGGGTACGGGGCCGGGGAGATTCCTTCACGTTGATAGAACTGTCAATTGTGTCGTTGAAGGCAAAAGGATAAGTGTCGTTGAAGGCAGACATTTATCAAGTTTGTTCGGGTGAATAATCTGAGATTGTCTGATTTTGAATTAATAACGTAAAACCACGACCAAACCTATCACTTTAGCCAATTAAAAATGGCACACAAAATCCAACAAACCAATCTAATCAAAAGACAAGGCAAGGCAAGGCAAGGCAAGGCAAGGCAAGGCAAGGCAAGGCA
>CM042746.1:5061863-5076863 GCA_022496165.2 Catalaphyllia jardinei
CAAGGCAAGGCAAGGCAAGGCAAGGCAAGGCAAGGCAAGGCAAGGCAAGGCAAGGCAAGGCAAGAAGCGCGGAAAAACGTGGGCGCACAAGTTCCAAGAATTTTTGGTTTTACTTCTGATTAGCTGAAAAAGAGACGTGAGTTTTTATAGCCAATCACGTTGCGTAGTAACGCAAAACTGAAGCAAATGCGAATTGCTTTGATGCTGATATTAGACTTAAAGCACCGCTTAAGGTGACAGCAAATTAAGGGAAAAATTTCGGTTTATTTTTTATTTTCAACTTGTAAATTTATTACATGCGATTTTCATGGTGACAGTATCTTGGCAAAATAAAACGCAATCTTTTGTAGTGGTTATATCGATATACATTTAAGACGCAGAAAATATGTAGTAACAAGTTCATTCTCTAGTTTTTAGTTTCCTTTCAGCGAATAGTAAATTTTCTTTATTTTGTGATAGTGAAATTTTGGAATCAAGAAGAACGACACAGGTTGACGGTATACTTAGGCCGTGGCCATAATCACGATTCCATCAATAATACAGCTTCTTACGTGCAAAACTTCATCTCACGTCACTCAAACAAAACCATTTGATAGGTTAAATAAGGCTATAATAGCACTTGACTTTCATGACAAAAAAACAGTTTTTGCTTAGATGATGAGGAAAAAATAACATATGGTTTCGTTGAAATATGCGTTCAGAAATCCACCTTAACCCCTACTGTTTACTGTTCTACTGAGAATTAAAGACCGGTATAACAATAAAACTACAAAACAACGACGTTTTGTAAATGGCAATTCGCTGCGCAACGAGAGCTTGATCGTATTTATTTAGCTGTCGACGCTGCTGTTAGATCGCGTGCTTAAAATATATAATACACTAATGGCTTTTCTTAAATATGTAAAGATTTGTTCAAGTAAATTGAAGGTTTTTAAGTCTTAAGAGCCCCCAATGTTATTATGTAAGCTACTCTGATTGCTCCAAATGCCAAACACGTCTTTAAGAGTCTTCTTTACAGCGGCGCGGAACTCTCTTATCCTCCAGCAGAACACAATGGGGTTGATGCTAGAATTCAAAAACATCACAGAGGTAGTGAAATTAAATGCTAAATGCATCGCGTAACTACGTCCCATCAACATAAAGACCGTAGATGTACATATTCCGGGAAGATAACAGAGTAGCATAAGAAACCAGATCACGAACATGTTGTAAAATGACTTTTTGAAGTGTCTCATTTTGAACCCTTTTCTAGTATTGTTGGGAACTAGATCGACATTTGTCATTTCTTTGTTTGTAGAACTCCGTTGCCGATTAAAGGCTGAAACAGTCGTGTGATCTTTTAGTTCTTTTGTTATCCCGATTAAAGCAGGCATTTTTCCCTTTACAACAGCACTGTTCTGAATCGCATTCTCTAACGACCTGGGTTCAGTTTGGTTTTCTCCAAGGGTACAACTTTCTCCTGGTAGTATGTTGCTTTTCACGGTGTTGTTTTGATCTTCGTGTAATATTGTCAATGCCTGCATTTCGGTCACGAAGAGTCCTGAATTACTGACTTGTTTGTCTTGGCATGATCCACTGCTGTCTTTCTCTGCTAGTAAATTTCGACTACCTTCGTTTGTTTGCAATTCTTCGCTCCCTTCCCCTATTGCCGACGCCACACGTTTTAACTCTGTTCCACGATACATGTTGCCAAGGACAGAAATGTCGATTTGCGTTGGTTTCGTAACACCTGACAAGTCCAATGGACGGCTTTTTTGTGTATTTTTCACAAATCTAGATGTGTTCTCTGAAATTACCACATCTTTAAGGTCTTCAGGCTGTTCGTCGATTTTGCTTTGATTTTTGGATGGCGCAATTTTCGTTTGTATATGTAGTTGATGGTGTTCCATACCCTCTCTCCGAGAGGACAGGCTTGTTGCTTTTTCCTGTAATTGTAGGTGGTACGATGTCAGAGTAAGCTCGATTTCACGCGCTGCTTTCGTTTCGGTCGCTTTCTTACCATCGACTGCTCCATCATTTCGGTAAGCGTCGGTAGCAACTTCTTTCAGTTGTTCTCTCATTTCGTGTCCGTGAAAAGAAGAACCTACAGAGTCCGTTTCACCTCTATCCGTAATGGAGATCTCGCCAAGCTGATGATTAGAAATTTGCCTTTGGTGATAACGCATGATTTGAAAAATCCTCACGTAAGACAAGAAGGCTATTAGCAACGCCAGAGAATTCACGCACACCAATACGGTGTTCTGTGCGTTGAGCGCCCACTGAAACATAGAAGCGAAAGCGAAACTGAGCACAAACAAGACAGCTATCAAGAAAATAATCTTCCTCTTTGTTACAATTGCGTAATACTTCATATGGAGAAGTAGCGCCAAAAGTCGATCCAGGGAAATTGCTGCGGCGGTCCAAAGAGATAGAGACGTTAAAAGATACGAGCAGAAGTTGAACACAACTCCGGCGTAACAGGACAAAATAGAAAATGGATTTAACAAATAGGAAATCTTGTAGATCAGGTAGAGTGGGTCAGCCACGACACCAACGCACAAATCGGCGAAGGCGAGATTGAGCAAGAGAAAATACGACGGCTGTCGCAAAAATTGAGGAGCTCTGCAGAGCGATACCAAAATTAAAACGTTTCCTAATACTGCTGTTCCACTTAGAACGGACATAATGACACAGTTGACAACATACGGAGTGAAGAGGTGGCCATCCTGGGGCAGAACTTTACTCAAATGAGCACACTGCGGGTCGCTCATTGCTGGTGGAGCGACGAACTCCGCTACTCTCATTGTCTCAGTTGTGGAGCTGTTCATCATATTTTGCTAAATACTATGGCAGTTTTGAGTTGACTTTGACGACTTGCCAAGCGTTTACCTGTTACTTTGTTAACCCGGCAATTTCAACCCGACCATTGCTTAGCGAAACTGGTTCAGGCAAAAATGGAAGAATAAATTTTGACCTCAAATTTAAAACGGTTCGGTAATTGCTTTTGCTGTTTTCTCCTCCCAAACTAAGCCATCTGGCAGACTATCTCCCATTACTTCTGACATAAGATTCAAAATAACTTTGCATCTTTCAATCTCTTTCTCTTCTCGACGGAGAACATGTAACCTACTATAGCTCGATGCCGTGACTAAATAGCATGCAATATAACGGTTTTAAAATTCAAAATTTGGAAAACTAATTTACTTTAATTCGAAATTCGAGACCTTCGTGAACTCCGTCACGATAAGACATTAGCCGATGTCATTTTGCGGTTTGCTTTTGTAAATTAAACGTAGAGCACTTAATTTACTATGGCAGTTTTATTTTTCCGCGTATATCATTATAACTACTCGCATGCGAAAACCAGAAAAGTCCAAAATGAGGTTTTCGGACAGCTTTGCAACTCGAAGTGCACATTGAAAGAACTAAAAGTTAATCCCAATTTAAAATTTGCCAGCTTTTTCAGGGGAGTACTTTGTTTCACTGAAGATAGAAAAAATAATTTTGTCATCAAAGAATCGCTCATTTAGCTGGCTTTGACGATATTTGACAGATTGTCAATCAATTTTTAAAATTTTTAAAATTCAGATGAAAAGTTCTAAAATGGGAGCTAAATAAAATACTTCTTTGAAACTGAATTTTTTAATTAGATTTTCACTTCGATTCCCTTTTCATGAGATGCCAAATCTTAATCAATTAGAATTGAAGATAAAATTGAATCACTGAAGTTGCAGGCACGGAGATAAATTAACGTCCTTTTCCTTCACACAAGAGGTCAATTAGGATGGCGCTCTTATCGGTAAGTTCAAAAGATCTCAAAACACAACAGGAAATGTAAGTCTTTATTATAGTTAAAAGGCCAGCTGGTGAGTAAAAGTCCGATGTCTCATAAGCCACTACAAACCTAATTTAATATTGAATCCACCTAAAAATGCTTGACTGAGGTGGGGTCGGTAACTCAGTTTAATCCATGAATTGTTTCTTGGTTGTGTTATGTGTTTCCTATAAGGGGGAGAGAGTCGTAGCCTTTTTTAGTGACTGGAAACCTGGTAAACAGGCCTAAACTGTGAGCCAACTTCTGTCTTGCGAGAAAGGCTCAAAAGAGAGCCGATGCGAGCTGTAGCCAAAGGAATGAAACAAAACGAAGTATTTAATGATGCACTAAACCTGACTTTGCAGCTTAAACGATAAACCTAAAGAAAGAAAACATTCAGACCGCAACGGTGTGAAAATTATCTCTGTATTTGGAGATTCCTGACTGTGCAATTAAAATGGGAAACCCTTTTTCTTTAGCGAAATTTGAACAGCTGACATTCTATTTGAAAAACATCATTATTCGTATCACTCACAGTTTCATCAGCTGTTAAATTAAAACTAAGTATTTCAACTGTCAGAATTGTTCATATAATAAAACAGTTTCATCAGAACACCGAATCCGGTTATCTTTATGATCAGTCGTGAAGTTTTAATGCCAACAGAAACTTTCCTTGACGTAACGAAATGTCCCGATCAAACTTGCCATGTCATAGCTTTGTGCAGTGTTAATGTTGTTTTCAGTCGCTAAATACTAACCTCAAGTGATTGGCAGTGCAAATACACCGCGACTGATTAGCTGCGGAAAAAATCCTTCCCATAACGTCTAACCCTGTCTTCTTATCAAACAACTGATAAAGATCGGGGGTATTCTTCTTTAGGTCGATCTCATGTGGCTGACAATAGTTTCCTTTTCTTTTCATAATTCATGCTCTGTGTTGATCAGTAAGCTACAACAATGACATCATACAACTGCGGAATCATTGGCAGGAATTTGCACCCATGTTTTTACATAACAGGTTAACTTTAGTTTTAAGTGCTTAAAACGCAAAATCGAGTTCAGTGACAGTTATTTTCGCTGTAAAAATGTAATAAGCAAAATTAGTGTAAATTTACCGTAGTCTATTGTGAATCCGTGAATTTGATTGGCTATATTACCGTTGACTATCTGCTGATAGTCAACAGTTACGCATCATCATCGCGCATCACGTTTTGAACCTGATGTAACCTAATAAAACAGTTCTTTCCTACGCGTTACTTGACATTTTTTTCTTTTCATGCAATGGGACTACGGTAAATTTATACTAAAACAATTAGACCACTCGCCCTCGTTTTCTACGAGCGATAGTCAACTCGGCTGCGCCTCGTTGACTATCTGCTCGTAGAAAACTCGGGCTCGCAGTCTAATTGTTAATTAGATACAGCTTTTGCAAAGTTTAAGAATATTCTGTGGAGAAGGTTCCGGGCCACCTTAGCACTTTGGTAAAGTTAAAATGCCTGTGAACCGAAAAGTTCAACGTTTAAGTAAAGTTCCCAGAGAACTTCACTTTCAAGGAGGAAGTTAAGGCGCCGGAAGTAAAGTCTAGAGGTCGCGGGTTCCAGTCCCGCTCTGACCATTAAGCTGGAGTTGTTTCTCGGTAGATCCTAGTTTAACTTCTCGGTCATGCTTGTAAGTAGCAAACTAGTCTACCTCCCGCCAGTTGGGATTTTTAATCATAATATGTCTATTTGCATTGTTTGTTTCATCATTTGGTTTCATTCGCTCTTAAAAGCCCCATTGTGTGAGTGGTGAATTAAGATGTTTACTTATTCAACAATTCTTACCTGTCCTGTATGCACTAAAGGCCTGTTCACCGCCACAAATCAGTGAAGAATTTGACCAGCATCTCACAGAGCATCTTGAGTCGTTCACTTCTTGCATAATTGAGTTATCATTGGTACATTTGCAGGTTTTACTTTGGATTAAAGCGTAATGATATTTCGCGCGACATTCTTCGACACATTTCGAAGGTGCTGCTTCGTGAGCTTTGAGAACTACTTCGTGAAAATTGGACAACAATGACGAGTTGATAATTATGCAGCCCATAGAGATTTCTCCCTCTTCGATAACTGCAAGAAAGAAGAGAAAAAAACAAGAACAATCGATGCAGTGAGAATGGAAACGTTCTTAAAGTTTAAAATGAATTTCTGAATTCATACTGTAGTCACTATCTGGGAGCTTCTTTACAACCGCCTTCACAAACTACTGCAGTTTAACAGTCGGTGGTGAGAACTTAAGGCTTAATTAAAACAAGACTGTACGCTTCAGCAGTTGTTTTATAATCAGAACAGAGAATGGATTTAAGATATATACGTCCACAAAAAAGGATCTTTTTTGCCTTTTTGGACACCCTCGTCCTCAGGCTTTTTGATATCTTGCTTAATCCTTAGACAGGTATGCCCTCCCTCTTCTAAGCGACTGATGATGTTTTACCCCAAACATTCAAACACGAGACCTGGACAGCTATGACTGCACTTAGGTGCAAAATTGAACAAAATGGCGCGCAGCTTGAATGCAGTTCTCACTGGCCTGCAAAGGAGGTGTCTGTAAAATCTTCTAGTTAACCCAGCGATAGTCAACCATCTATAAATTAAATTGTCGTTCTAGAGTTGTATCAAATCCTTTGAAAACAACAGTCTTGTGAATCTTTCTACTACAGAAACTTACCCGACGATGGAAATCCGTAATTCCTGTTTCCTGTATAAGCAGTGCGCAGAAAAAGAATATAATTTTAACGCTGACTAACTGGAAATAATGAAGAAACACATCAAGAATCCATGATCAAACACAATAGAATTTCGTTCGGCCTTTTTCTTCGCGGATCTCTTTCATCAATATCGTTTCGGTCTACAGCTTGTAAAAAAATTAACTATATAAGGAATGTCAAATTTATTCATAATTGCTATAGAAATACAATCGTTTATTTGTGGTTTCACACACGAAATTACAAAATATGTTGCAAAGAACCTTATTAGGCAAGGCCTTCGAATTTAGTACTCAATTAATAGTGGTAAGGCATCAAGAACTGTCAAGTTCGAAGAGCGGGGAAGATTTGTCAATCGTTCAAACCCTGGAAATGTTTAGAACGTTGTCAAAATGATCATGAAATAGGTCATTTCAGAGTTCCCTCGTGCCTCTGTTTCAAAGCAAGTCTAATTGCGAAAACATTCTTATGAAAATGACTTTGATTTGCACGAAAATGAAATTGCATGCAGAATTTATTTTCATATGAAAGGTTTCGGAAATGGCCTATTGTTACCTACGGTTATCCTCCGATGGACAAAAGATGGCGACCGGCATATTTACCCATAATCCTTAGCGCACGTAAATCTTAAGTTCGCTCATAAAAACAACAGAAAAGTTCTAAGATCTTCAAACCTAGTATACATCATGTCATTACCACACGGACACATATTGCAAAAACGTGGCTTCGTTCTACCTAGTGGGCTGTGTGGTTCGGAAAGTGTGGGGGAAAATGTACAGCAACCACCTTTTTCCTAAAGCAATTTTTTTTACGTGTTGGCATGATTTGGTTATTGCTCCTAAAAGTAGTAGTTATAGTATCATACTGGGGAAAATATTTTGCACCGTACCGTTCAAAACAACCAGACCGTTATCTCCGGATGTGGTGCCATCTCCTCCCCTAGTATCTACATCTGGAGTCGGAGGCTTTCCCACTAATCCCCCTTTGTAGAAGATTGCAATGACGCCTCCTCCACCTCCCCCACGGGAAGAGCTGTCAGTAGCATTTTGAACCGCATCCGCTCCTTGAGCTTGTAGCTTTGCATTGTCACCGAGGATTACGTGCTTATAAAACAAAGAAATGGCGAGAAATAAGGGAGAAAGATTCAAGCAACAAGGTGACTAAGAATTCAAAACCAATTACTTTACGAGACACGATCTACAATCTACTAGCTTTCAATCACGAATGTTGTTTTCTGATTGGCTACGCTACTCACTATCTATTCGGTGATAGATACTCAGTAGCGAAGCAGAGAGCGCTTGTTAACAAAATGACGCTCGCTTCTTAGCGTTTTCAAAGTGCTTACAAGGAGGATTAAGATTAAGTTTTGAACGACTAGTAGATTTTTACTAAAACAATTAGACTATTCGCTGTCGTTTTCTATCGCGCGATGGTTGATGAGGGCGCATAATCTAACTTTGTAATAGAAATCTCCAGCTCATAATCTTATTGTTAAATTGAAACGCGATTTCAAACCAATCAGGCTATTTTATATAGTGCAATACAATATAAAGTGTACATGATAGCGTGCCTGTGTGCTTAACTAAACACAACATGTGTTTGTGTTTAATTCTACCACACCATATGGGATCACCTATGGTAAATCACCATATCTAGTAGCAAGGACCGCAAGTTGAACAGTTTCAGCGGACAGCACTACTGGTCTTTGTAATACAAATCTTTCTTATCCTTGTGAACTCCACAGATACTGAAAGTTTTGGATTCCTTTTCCATAGGCCGCAAACCTCGAAGTGAAGCCATAAGAAAGATAGCGAGAACCCGGTCCATAAGTTATGGTACGGACCTCACCCTTGGCCCATGAAGGGCATGTATGTTTCACCTTCATTGATGAAAGGATAATTGTTCCTCCACTGCTTCCACCGCTACTGGTCTGATTAAAAATCGAAAACGTCGTAGCACTGACAAGAATTGCAGCATCTAAAACAGAAACAAATAAGTAACTTTTTGCTTCCTGGGATTCCCTTTGCATTTTTAAGACCAGAAATTTGATTTAAGATCAGAGATTGCTTAAAGGACGCGAACAAAAAATCTCTCATCTAGGGTTCAAAGATGGAGAACAAGACAAACCCCGCACAAAATGCCATGTTTTAAGGGAAGTGAGCCCCCTTGAATAAAGATTTTTGTTATCATTATAAGGGCTTATCTATCCCTCTCCCTGGGAGAGATTTAGGTCTTCCTATTTATATTCACGACTAAGAGACGGGAATGGGTGTGCAGCCGTCCAAATATCATACAAAGTTCAACATCATAACTAAAGAATAGTATATAAATATCACTACATAAAACAACTAACTATTCATGTGCGCCACCCGATACGAAAACCCAAAAACCCAAAGGGAAAAAATCGGGAACGTATTCCCCAACCGATGCAGTCGCACAACCTCTGGGGGTTAAAAGTAAGATGTAGTAATAAAAGTTGATAGTTCGAGAGCTGAGATGAATACATTACAACTGTCAGAACCTTATATGCCTCATAACAATAGAGTCAATTAACGCCATAGCGGCTCACGTGCGTTCATACCAGTAGGAAAGTATTTACCATCTCTGTCACTGCCACTGCGTTTAGGTTAGGGAAGTTTAACAACTAAAAGCTAAAACTAATAATACTTGCACAACGCAGAAGAATGAACCAATAATGCCATCCCAGGGCCGTACCTAGGATTTTTTGTCTGTGGGGGCAAACTCCACAAACCTTCACAGGGATATCCCGTATACAGCCCAACAAAATCAAACACTATGTTAGCAAAAAAAAGTTAGTTTTCCTTGCGCCCTCCCCCCCCCCCCCTCCCCCGCTATGTACGGCCCTGCACCATTGGTGAGGGTAATGCATCTCTTTCGTACGTTTTCCGTATGTCTAAGTACAAATGCGTTCTCAATTCACCTCGATGATGAAAATTGGAAGTCAACTAGGAAAGGCGCCTATGGCAGCCACTTACAGTCCTTGCATGACATATTGCTGCATGTACACACTCAATCTGCGAATACAAACATGTGAGAACTCCAGACCAAACACGGGGGCTGTTGCTCACGGTCTCGACCCTTCCCTTTCTCCTGTTATTCCCCCCCCCCCCCCCCACACCCGCGCGCCCCCCTCTACCGTCCTCAATCTTTTCAAAAAATGAGGTACGTTCTTTAAAGTCACCGCCAAAGTCAAAATTCTTCAAGTGCTATAGTTGTTATTGTTTTTTTCAGAGGTGTAGCGTGACCGCTCAATAAACGGTATTAAATGAGGCTAGAGTCATGCCAAATACTTACTGATGGTTAAGTTCTTCTTTGTGCGAATTTCAATAGCTCCTCCACCGCACGCCACCACCATCTCTGGAGAGTTCTTAGCGGTACCTAAAAGAGACGGCAGAAAATAAACCGAAAAACAAAAAATGCGAGCATACGGGAGTGTCAAGAAGGACGCGTAACTTGCGCTCGCAAGAGTGGGTTATATGTGTGCGCATCTTGTTGAGGTAAGAGTGGAGGCAATTAAGCTAATAACGCAGTATTTTCCATGCTCTATTTGGGTTTAAAAACTGGAAAAATCCGAGCTTTCTTCAACCTAAATTTCGAAGCTCCCGAGCAAAATGACAGTCTTAAGAAATTTGTTCTAGTCGAAATCTGCATCGAAATCTGCATATCGAACCTTATAAGTCTTGTAACCTCAGTTCTGCCTACCATCCAGTTTTCACTTTTAATAGTAAAATCCTTGTTAGACGATGAACTGTTACTTTGAACCCTTAAATGCAAACTGCATAAAAGTGGGAAGATTCTGAGAATTTTAAAACAGGGTGATTACAAAAATAGAGTTTGTTTCCTTATTTGCTCTTGCGTTTGTTTGTCTGTTTGTTTGTTAGCTTGTTTGCTTGTTGTTGACACTTACAATACTTTGACGAGCAATTCGCTGTTCCTGTGGTTAACAAAATAAAGATTAGTAAAGAGAATCCCACGAGAAGAGTGTTTGTTCTCAGCCCTAAACGTTAATTAACTTGAATTTCTACTTAGTTCTGTACAGCATACTCAAAACTGACGACAGGCTATGGCCATTCCAATGAGGGGCTTCAGGCTACATAGTGACACAACCCAAAAACGATCCAGCTTTTAGTTAACGAGGGTATGTCACATCCAAAGTTTTTTTTTCTGCTGTACAAAGTTATTCTTTTTTAATTCAAAGAATCTGCAAAATAAAAAGTGTTCACGGTAGAAAAAGTCCAAAGAAGCGATGATAGAGGGAAAATAAAAAAAAAAGTATTGTTTCAACTGCAAAAATCTAGAGGGATTGAACATGACGAACTCAAAAAGATTGGCCAATCTTTTCAAGAGGTGTTGTTTGTGAATTGTAATGGAGCGCTCTTTCAAATTTCAAACCCTGACCTTGAACTTCCCATCTCTAAACCCAGGCGAGCTGTAAGCAATAGTCTTGTCTGTTTCATAAACCTGCGTCTTTACCTGTACTTCCACCAATAAGTTGTATTTTAGGATGTATTCCGTATCTTCCTCCATAAATTGTTCCCCCGTCCTCAAACAATAAGCCACCCTTCCCACCATGCCCAGCGCCAGCATTGGCACCACTCCGTCCTCTTCCGGGCCCAAGTCCTTCTGAGAAACAAAAATTTAAGCAGCACATTTAGAATATTTCACTAAGGACGATATGAAAAAGAAAATTGATTCTTCTGCTCCAAATGATTCCTTTAACCCTTAACTCCCTACGAGTGCCAATATTTGATAGATTTCTACGAATTTTTGCCACGAAAATTGTCTTGTGAAGATCTGCTTATTAAAGTCACAAAATTGTAACCCCCTCCTATCACAGGGTTCGTACCCTTTTTCAGAAACAAATTTCCAGCGCTTTTCCAGGACTTATCAAGGACTCAGGGATTTTTCAAGGACTCTAAAATTCACATAAACCCCTACACTCCAAAGATCTCAATTTTAATTTTCCTTACTGCCTTCCATACACTTCATATTTTTTAGTTGAGTTTAACAGATTTCCAGAACTTTCCAGGACCAGTGGCCTTTTTCCAGGACTTTCCAGTCCTGGAAAATGCCATAATAAAATTCCAGGACTTTCCAGGTTTTCCAGGGCCCGTACGAACCCTGCTATCAGACAGACATGAAGACATGGCTGACCACCCCAACAAGATTTTAGTTCATTTTAATTTTAGGATGTAAATGGGATGCAAGACTTGTTTCACTTGAAGCTATGCACCAAAAGCTGCTAAATGAGCTATAGTTTAAGGGTATACCTAATAATAATAATAAAAATAATAATAATAAAAAAAATAAAAAAACAATAATAATAATAATAATTTATTTACTTATAACGCACAAGTATCAATAGACATTTTCACCTGCGCGGAACTAAATTCATTAAAAAACTGATAGCAAGTATATAATAACTAATAACTAATTACCTAATAACTAATTAAAATTATATACGTCGTGTAAGCAATTAAAATATTTAAGAAAATGCTTCTCTAAAAGGATACGTCTTGAGTGCTTTCTTAAAAGATGGTAAAAATAATGTGGAAGGTTGATACATTTTTGCACTTTAAAGCAATTTCTCTCAAAATGACTGCCTCCTTCATAGCTACTGGTGTCAATTCTTAAACAAGCTGATCAGTGGCTATCAATGATATCTTGTCACAGGCAGACTGTCTTTATTTGCCGATTTGGGAAAAAAAAACTGCTGTTCGCCTTAGGTGGTAAAGGGTTAAGCGATCTATGCTTTTTTTTTTATTTTTACTCTACGGTACATGTCTTCTATTTCTTAATCATCTTACGATTATTGCCTTTCAGTCGTTGTCCGTGGACGAAGGTCGCACACCTGGGAGCCTTTAAAAGTTCTGATACCAGTTACCTTATAGCTGTTTTATAACGACTGCAAATTTGATGTCCTTTGATTTTGTATTATGAGAAGAAAAGATAAAGATACTCAGCTAAGACTGCTTGAAGCCGTTCTTTTTCTCTTGGGATTAGAGGAGTGTTAACACGAACGAAAAGGAGTCGCATCCGAGCCCGGAGGCGAAAAGCCGAAAAGGAGTCGGATCCGAGGTCGTAGATTGATGGTGTAGCTCTAGTTATTGATACAGTTTCTAAGTAACGCGTATTACCTGGAGCACGCGAGCTTCTGACGCAGTATCCACCGACAGCTTTGTCCTCGTTCACTTTTGGTTTTCCTACCGCAACATCCACACCGATGTAAATACCCTCTTCGCTGGACACAAATAACGAGTGTAAACCCGACAACTTAACCTCTGCAGAGCCGTTGATGAGAATCGGTGTCTGGAACTCAAATTTCGCCACTTTATATTGAATACTTAGGGCGGCTAACTCCCTTGTTTCTATTTCACCATAATACGAATATACCATGGAACCATTTGAAGACAACTTGTGTATCCATCTGGCATTGGTCGTATCGATATTTAAGATTCCTTGCTGAATGTACTGCACTTGAAACGTGTTCGCGGCGGAAACTAAAAGAAAATGAACAAATAAGAAATAGACCATGTAACATTTCGTGTTTCTATAACGTAATTTGGGAGAACGACAACTGCTGTGGGAACACGAACCATAGGCGAGAGAAACTAAAGTAACAGAAAGAAACTAAAGAAACGAATGTCGTTCGCGTAGTCTTCGTGTTGGAAAACTGAAGTGATTTCTTCGCATTGGGTCTCGGAGAAATAAATTCGGTTGATCATTTGCCTGGTAGAAATAGTCTGCTTCTATTCGGTGATTATATACAGGTAGAAAACTTCATTGTTAATGGTAATGAAGGTCCCCGAGAGTCACAGTACAGTTTTATATAGGCTCGATTTCATGCCGCTTTCTCGCGGGTCCGGTTCCAAAGGTCCTCCTTCGGGGGACGAGTGCATGCTCTTTTCCCCTAACAAGGGCTATAGTAATCGAGCCCAACTGTTATGAGTCTGATGTGCCTTGCCTCATCGTCAGCCTCAGCAAATAACTGATGGATATCGGTACACTATTGCCAAAGGCTTCTCTCTACTCACCAAGGATGTTGACAAGACCAAGTGTGCTACCAGTTACGTTAAATTTTGAGTCACAGATCCCTTCCATGTCTTCGTCGCTCTTAATCTGAATCACACCACCACCGGACTGCAATCCTCGAGCTGTCAAAAGGCCGTTTCTTTGCAAAATGACCTGATAATAAAAGATTTTCCTAAAAGCAACAGCATAACACCAACAGCAACAACAACAACAAGAAACAAACATTGAGATTAGCAAAAAAGCATTCTGAATAAAAATTATTTCGTGAATCTCATAGACCCTTTTTCATAAAAAGCTGCCAATAACAAATTCTTTCTGTCTTGCAAAGCTTATTAAAAGTTAATAATTCAAAAGAATTTTTACTCTCAAACATTGTTAGTGAGAATAATTTAAATACGCACAAGTTTTTTTAAAATTGGCAGCCATTTATGAAAAGGTTCTATCAAGCTGAGCTGCAACTTAAGTAGTTAAAACAACATGACGGTAATTGACAAGTAGTTCATCTCTTTTAAAATACATGTAATTTTTTTTGGCTTCTGTAATTCGTTTGGTATTACGTGACTTAAAGTCTCATACCTTCCCTGAATTGCTTAGTACAACACTAGTACAGACTCGAGAGAAACACCAACCAGCCTTGCTCAATCACAAGCGCGCGTTATTCTATTCTATCTCACCAGTTAAGTAGTTTCATCACACTATATGCCAATAATTTACCCACCTTGTTGGCGTCTAACCGGATAGTGCCTCCCATGGCTCCAGCCCTGACAGTGTCTGATGTGTACCCATCCGCTGAGATGGTAGAAGCTATGGCATAAACATAAAAAAAGAGCAATGTACTATTAGTTCTTGGTTCAAAACCAGCTTCTGTGTGCTTTTTTCGTCCCAGGTAGGCATAGAGTTTCCAGTTTTAAGTAACCTGGGAGAAAAAACTCGCTCACTCCTAGGGTTCCGAGCGAGCGCAGTTTGTTCCGATGACTACCACCTGAACTGAGGGAACAAAAAAGGTGTCCTAGGGAGGAGCAGTGCGACTGAATCATGAGCAAGAGGAAAGCCTTTTTTTTCTTCTCTTGTCTCTCGTGCTCTCGTATCAGCTCTCTAGTTTTGCTACTCAAAGGTGGCCGCTGGATATTCCATGCTCAACCAGCAGAAACGTCTACAATTCAGACATATGTCAGTATTAATCGTCAGTATTAATATTTGCGCGAAGAGGAAGTTTAAATCAAAGGAAATAAAATAGTTTATAAATAACCATAGTTTTGTGATATTGTCACTTGATCCTGACCGTTTATAACTCCAAAGTGTTGTTGTTAAATGTGCGAAGGAATTTTACCTCTGACCAGAAGGTCGTAAAAAGACTTGTCCTTCCTGTAGGCGACAATTGCAGGTTCAGAATATATTTGACCGAGTCTAT
>CM042746.1:5081863-5095573 GCA_022496165.2 Catalaphyllia jardinei
ACAAATTACAGTAACATCCGGATGGTCAGCAAAAGAGACTTTCATCCCCATGCAAGTCAGACCACCTTAAAGAAGAAGGGAAAAAAACACCAAAAAGCCTCGAGGCAAAAGCATCAATAACAACTAAATTCATTATTTCTTTCACGATGCCTCTCTCTTCTTGTCACCGAATTCTCTCTCTATAGCGTTCTATCGCGAATTCCATTCTCTTATTGGCTACACTAAACATTATCTATTCTGTGTGGAAAATGAGTAGCCAAGGAGCGTGGAGTAGTTGATAACAAAAAGGCGGCCATTTCTTTGCGTTTTCAAAGTGTCTGTGAAGAGGATTTAGCCAACGTCGATCGCCGAGTGGATCCGAAGACTACTTTGACAATGTTATGACGAAATTCTTTGTCAATAAATAGACAGACGGATGAAAAACTGACATCAATTTGTTTTTTACGATAACAAATTATCAAATTGTCCGCTCTCGCTCGTTGCTTAATCACATAAATTATAAATTCATGTGTCTGTCCACTTATTGACGATAAAAAATAGGCAATGAGCGTGCGAGAAGTTCTGCAGTTATCGTAAAAACTAATTTAAAACAATTAGATTACTTGATCTCGATTTCTATGCGTGATAGAAATCTCGAGCTCATATTAATCTAAATGTTACGAAATTTGAGAGAAGTCCGCAGTTTGACATACGTGTACAACAAAGCGACAACTGACTCAATATAAGTTCTTTATCATGCTTCTACATGATAGTTCGCCCTCGTCAACTAAGTAAAGCCCTCGTCAACCCTCATACATAAAAAGAAATCTTGAACGTATAATCTTTACCTTAATCTTTACCCTAATTTAATTGTTAAATAGGACACTCCCGTACTCCTAGTCTAATTACTTCTAATTATTTAATGGTCAATTGCATTTGCGTCAAAAGCTTTAATTCCGCGTCTTTCCTAAAGAAAAGTTTCCCGCAAGACCCATAATTAAGCTCGGCTTTCAATAGCTTCGTAAACAACGAATAAAATGGGTAAAAACCAGCGTTGAGCCTAAAAACCATCCCTAAAAATGTACAGCAAAAGATTAAGTTACTAAGACTGAATGATATAATAGGCCTGTTATAAATTTTTCGGAGGAAAGTTTATCTCACTTTCAATATCCCCTCTGCTGATATATATCATTAACAATTTGTATCTCCGTTTCCATCGCTTAAGAGATTATTTGACATATGGAAAAGAGATTTTTGCCAGACAATTTTCTATTTATGTCAGTAGAGGGGTCATCAAACCACTTAGTGATCATCGTATCAAGATAATCTGATAGCGGATAAAAATCCAATTAGCATAGGTAATCGTATGAATGCCGCGAAGATTTACACCACGAATGATATTTAAAATTGTGCTTGTTTATTTGCACTGCAGTGCAAATAAAAAATCGACGATAAATTGGCCTGCTCTTAGCCAATCACAGGAAAGTAATTTTCTTACCAATACCCAATACCAGTACCTTTATTTTACGTGGTAAATGTTCTTAGCTTATTAGCTACTTCAGGGACATGCCACGTAAAAAAAATTGCCTGTTACTTAGCGGAGTATTACTGAGTTACACTGACTTCTACCCTTTTTCATATCCACTTTGTTTTAGGAGAAATCTAAAAAGTTTTAGAATGCTACGTTTGTTATCCCATTACTCAGGAATACAAAGAAAATCAACAAAAAGAAAATTCGCGCGCGTTACCCCAAACTTGGAATGCACACTACATGCGGATAGATGTATTCGCTTAAATTTGGTAACGAGAAAATATAAACTAAGGAAAGCTCTAATGAAGTCAGCGCAACCAAGTTATCAGATTCACTCAGGGCAATCGCAACAGTATTGATATAACAACAGAAATCCCGATCTTCAGGAAAACGATTTTCGGCTATAATTTACCTCAAACCTTGAAAAATTATTTGAAATGTGGACATTTGTGGCTGCGTAAAAGACATAACTAAGTAATGTTTAGTTTTGGTTCAGGAGTAACGGTACCCGGCCGACACAATTGCACCAAGATATTTTGACGATAGCCTTTGGCGGCGCGGCGTGGGATCGTATGTTTGAACTTCTCCATCGGTGAAAGTCATTTTTTCATATGTCATAACTGACTTTTTTTCTGCGAAACGGAACATTAATTGATCTTCTGCCAATATCGATCGAACAATGAGAATTCATTTCCATGTACGCATCAATCATAACTGCTGCTGCCGTGCTAGGACAATAAATATCTCGACTGCTAAAGCGTCTGTCACATCACCATTTCATCGTATTCAGTTCTCATCATAGTAATCAACAAAAAGCTCATACCAAAAGTTGCAACTAGAAATATATTGCCGGTCTTGATTTTGCGGCAGATTCTTGGCCAAGAGCTAAAATTCAGAGAAATGTACGATGATTGGTAAGGAGAGGAACTCAAAACCCGGGGGCACCTAACGGCTATATATAGGTATGTGCGGCCACAAAGAGTGTGATTTTTGGTCACAAATAGGACATTTTTTCACTCTACCATGTAGCCTTGAATTCAGTATGCTTTATAGAAGAAGCCGAAAGCCCTTCACAATACCTTGAACATCGGTCTGAGTTAGAAAACTAATTTTAAGACAGGTCTGAAACAGGATATTGATTTAAGGGTCAGGTCTTAAATAGATATCAAATGTTTGGTCTAGTCCTAAATAAGGTGGCAAAAATCCTAGATTTTGGTCTTAAAAGGGTAAGTGTTTCGGGATGTGCGCCGCACAATGCCACCTGATTTTTCTGAGAGTACCCATCCCCTGGTCAAAAACCTGGCAAAATCAAATCACGAGGGCATAAATCGCCGGGCGGTTTTCTGAAAGGAGATCAAACTAAATGATCAGACATTTAAGACTTACATCATGCTGAGAAATAGAGTTCCCTATTGAAACCAGCCGCCAAATTTACATTACATTAACTATGGTTGTCCAAAATCAAACATCACATAGCTCATCAGAGCAATCCTTCCTTGTTTAAAGAGGTCCAAATTACTCTTCTGAATGCGTGGAGCTAATCAGTTTCCACGCCATGGCGCAAATTCTCGAGGTTTAAAGAATGTGCTGAAATGATAATCTCACATGTAAAAATAATACTTACTTGACATAGGATCCCAGCTCCAGATGTATCCAACATAACCGAACGTCAAGGCAACGAGAATAAAGCCATTATGCAGCATGTTTTATCGTGAAAGTCCTCAAGGTTCGATTCTTATCGTGTGTACATGCAGCCGTGATACAGGAAAATACGATTTGACAACACCTAGACACTCTAGTTTGTGAGGTCGATGACTCTTGTTGCTAACTGGGTGTAAATTGTATATTTGTTCTGTCTTTTGATGCATTTTTTGACTGTTCAGCTACACGCGCTAACCCGGGGCATTTTGCTATCAACATGTGCATTCACGTGGTATTAAGATCAAATTGTTAAAGAGCTACCGGCTAGGTTTGCCGGCATACATACGACCAGATCCAAAGACTATGGAACAAAAATCCTTGATTTATTAATCACAATCTCTCACAGTGTTTCCAAATAATTTCAAAATATGGCAGCAGTTTAAAATCTGAAAAGCACAACCGTAATCAGTCTCCAATTTCCCTCGGTACACTAGAAGATACTCTATGCTGTGAAAGGGCTTCTAGGCGAGAGCGAAGTTCGCTGGCTTGTTTGGATCATTCACGGCTCGACATGTCAACGCTATTTTTATCTTTCTACTTCAACCATTCATTGACTGTAAAATCGCATCGAGGAGAAGAAGCATACGGAAAATAATTCTAAATTCCAAAGATCTTATCGTTTGCGCATGACAGACAAGAACGTGACGTCTCTGTCACCTGCGAACTTTTTCATTGACCATACGCGGGTCGAGTGTTACATGTAGCACAGTTGGCTTTCTATAAATTTTGACAGCATGAATAACGGAAAAGATATGTTTAGGCCTTTCCACAAATATCCAGATATTTTGGGGGAATATTAAGAATCTTCTTTTGCTACTCTTTTTACTACTGCGAAAAAAAATGAAGATTTTAATTTGCCCAAGTGATTCAAAATTGGTTCAATTTTTAAAATAAAAATGAAGAGTCATTTGAAGGGTTTTTGAAGCTATTTAGAAAATTGTTCGAAAATTACCGGAAATATATTTAGACGCTTTTTCGGGATATTCGTCGAAAGGCATAAAGATATTTAAGATTGAAAAACAATAATTGGACTCAACGTACTAAGGGAAACACATCCACAGAGAGCGTACTGCAATGTATAAGCGGTGTTACCCACTCTCCACTCACAGTATGATCCGGGTATGCAGTAAAACGTAAATCATTATCACTTAAAATCGAATATCGGGTAGAACTGAGACTATTAAGCTTTTACGGTAACGCACACACGAGGATTTACATTTTATTCTAATATATAGTTTAGGTCCCAGTAAAAGGATGAAATGTCCATCGCTTTCTCTCTGCCTCCTTTCGTTTCATATTTCGGATAACATTTCGGCTTCAGATGGATGGTGTGTCGAATTAAACGAGTTCCTTCTTATAATCATGAACGCAGCGCGGTGATTTTTTATGGAGAGATGTATTCCTCTTGGCTTCTCTGACAGACAGGCAGAATTCTTGGGGGAAGGTTGTAGCGACAACGAAGGCAAGGAGGGAAAGACGCGCGGGACATACGAAGAAGGACACACTCCTCACGTTGCGCTTTCAGTTCGCTCTTACAAATATCAGTCATGTGCGAGCACCACGATCCAGGGCTGGTGAAGTAATACGCTTTTCATTTAGAGTCTCTTCTTCAACAGAGTTTACAATTCTATCGGGGGTTACTCAGTAGCGATGCACTCTAACGCAAACTAGAGGCACTTGAAATATTATAGAAATCAAGAGAGCGGGTAATAAACTCTTAGTAAAATTCACGTTGGGATAGCAATTATACTCACCAGCGACTTGCTCCAACCCTTCCTCGCCATCTTGTATCCCGAGTCCAGGCCTCGTACGGATTGAACTGTTGGCTACATACTTTTTATTATCAGTGAGCGAAAACACCTGGATAACTCCACCCCCTCCTCCACCCCCACAGTAATGAGAATGGTTCAAACTGTAACCGCTGTTCCCACCAGCTGCCGATAAGCGTCCGTTACCTCCAATGATCACCTAAACAAACGAAGGTTTATAGAAATTTAAAAATCACTCTCCATTTAGCCCACCCTCCGTCTAACAAACTCCTGCGTTTCCAGTTTCTAGCTCATCTCTCAACAGTTTTTATGTCAATTGTACTAAGCGTGCACGTAATGACAGCGCTACTTCCAGAGACTTACTGGAATAAGCTCCACTGGGTCTTCCTGTTTAACCTCCTCACCACCACCCCTCTAATAAGGTCACCCCTTCCCCTCCCCTAAGGGACGTCCTGCCTAAAATTAGCTTAAAGTAACGCAAAAAACACGAGAAAGACAACTCCGAGCTATAATGCTCCATAACATTCTATCGGACGATGCTCTAAAGCTGCTTATGTTTTGTAAATGACATGTCTACATCCCAGCACTTCAGGCTAAACTGAAACTGATCTCAAGACGCCGTATACCTGCACTGTTGTTAACGAATCAAAATATAGCTCACTTTAGATTCTGTAAAGTCTCAAGAGTCCTACCCCTTTAGTTCATGTTCTCTTGATTTGCAAAAAGCGATGTATCTCACCTTACCTCCTTTGCACTATATCTCACCTTATTTGCTCGTAGTCTTAC
Source organism: Catalaphyllia jardinei (assembly GCA_022496165.2). Classification (NCBI taxonomy): domain Eukaryota; kingdom Metazoa; phylum Cnidaria; class Anthozoa; order Scleractinia; family Caryophylliidae; genus Catalaphyllia; species Catalaphyllia jardinei. The sequence continues at coordinate 5,087,630 of CM042746.1, forward strand.
CAGTCCACCTGAGCTGCCTCCTGCGCAGTGCTCGTCCTCACTTGTGTTACTACTTGAGAAACCGTCCGCTTTGATTGGAGCGTCTGAAATAGAAGAAAACTTTTTAAAAGAGAGTTTTTACCTTTAAAACCACACTATATGCCAATGCCAGTTTGGAGTTCATTACTCCAGTGTGAAACGGTTTTTACGGCTAAAATCGGTAAAGAGGTGTATCAACTATGGCCGCTCAGGTAACCAAGTGTTACCCAGTTACGTGCACAGCTCTTCAGTCCTAAATGAGTGATCCGACTTTGATGTCATTCCTTTGTACATGTGAGTGTCCACAGTACACCGGAGGAATTTGCAAACGCAGCTTTTTTTTCTGTGGTTAGGTCTATACCGCCGTCCACACTAATCCGTCACCAGAACGGAGCTTTCGTAAACGCTCTCTTCTTAAAAACGTCGGCTTTGCGTTTTATTGCAGACAGAAAACATTTTGAAAAGAGGCTTTTTGGAAATGATGACATTGCTATATATCACGATAATCACGTGTCCAAAATTGCCAGTAATTGTTGTGTTTTGAAATTTTTCCGGCCTAATGTGCGCGGAAAACAATTGATGCGTTCTCGCACACGCCAGAGTGAAACCTCCGTTTTCTGATTCATCCAGCGTAGTGTGGACGCGATCTGAGAATAATGGCAAAGCAGACAAGGCCCACACGTGTAGTGCTGTTTAAAGCAGAGCGGCTGACAGATTACTTTGCTTGTCGAACTAACAAATGGTCGATAATGGGCTTGTATTGTAACTGTTAAAATTCTGAAGCTCTTACCAACGGTCAGGGTTCCATTTTCAGCGATTAACTCAATAGCTCCACCACCAGAGCCAGATTTGCTGCTGAACAAAACTGTTCCTGTAAAAAGCATATGTATATTTGATAAACAATTAAAATGTATGCTCTCCATTTCTATGCTTCGAGCTATATTTGCCCACCAGCTCATCAGTTCGAGGTTCTTTGAAAGTCACATGACGGTCAGCTTTCTTTCTTGAGTGTTCTTTAGGAATTGAATTATCCAGCGAAAATCGAAGAAATGAGAAACTGTTACCATTACAAAAACTTACAGCCTATGCATACTATCATTTACTGATGTGTACCAGTAATTCAGCCAATCAGACTGCAACACTTGTATTTTCATGCATGTATAATTTTAATACACCTCGATGGACGCAACAAACTCAAAAACCGCTTTTTAGGGAAAGGCCTCGCGCTCCTCCCCCAAAAGCAAGGGTTTTTTATTTCTTCAACCTTTTTTGATGCAGCATGCCATCTCACCTGTACTTCCACCAAGCAAGTAGGACGTGTCGTAGTACGACCATCCAAAGAATCTACTGGTGTTCCTATCTTGATAAAAACCACCTCCTCTTCCACCATGGCCCCCTCCATGATAGCTAAAAGCACCACCAGGCCCCGCTCCTAAGCCGAGGAAGAGCATAGAAATGAGCTTCTGGTCTTAATTAATGCTGTCATAGTGAAGTGTTTAACAGCTATTTTGAAGCCGTTCAGTGTAAAACACCAAGCCAAATTCTCCACTTATGTCTGATTAAAATTTTGTAACGCTATACTGAACTTTTGTAACGCTATAACTTTCGCGCGAGCGGTCATTCCTAGCGTGGGGAGAGTATTATATTTCGGGGCAATAATGGCAACAAACAGAGACTCGGCCCACTAGTCCCAAAACGAAGACAAATTTCCGACCTTTTCTCTTGGGCTAGAGTTCTTAAATGAGGCAGAAAAAGAGACAAAACAACGGAAAAGGAGACTCGGCATCAGCGCCGTCACGATTCGCTTCGCTGTTGTCCGTTTTTCGCATCGGATTTGATGCACAATTCCACCAGCTATGTTATAAAACAATTGGTTCATGCTTTTAGCTGTGCACTATCGAGGTAAGGAGCACTTGGGAAGTTTGAAGAGCACTCAAGAAGCTAGAGTTGCCCTCGGCCATCGCCTCGGGAAACTCTTACGCTTCTTTCGTGCTCTCCAAACTTCCTGCGTGCTCGATAGTGCACGCTAAAGCATGAACCAATTGTTAAATAGTACTAACAATTACATAACAATTACAGTTTCAAATGTGATTGGCGAATAAACTGCTGTATTTTGCTCTAATTAATCTGCAAAGTTGTAATCGGACACTTGTAATCGGACAGTTACATGAGCCAATCATTTTAAGTCCTCTCCACTAAATCCACCAATCACAACATTGACTACAATCACTACAGTAAAATTGTGGAGGTTTAGTCTCCAGTGACTGTTTTGAATTTTAATTATGGCATTAAAGTGACCATTGTATGTAAAAGCTCTTCTTCAAATAAAAGTTTTACTTTTGTGGGAAATTGCAACGGTTATGATTAATTGGTAACAGGACAAATTGGACTCCACTCAGTCCTACTAAACAGAGCATGAGTAAATCCAGCAAAAGCTTTGAGTGTAATCAATGCCTTTCAGTATAACTGGCTAAGTGTTTACTTTAACAACCTAACTATACATATCCACAGGTATGCAACATATCAGTTGACAGAGAAAACTATCAGTGGAAGCAAATTTCAAGCGACCTTTCAACTTTACTCAAGAAAGAAGATTATCGTTAAAAACGTTAACAGTTGACTTTTCTCAGTTCCCCCCGACATTGCCTCGCGTCCATGTTGGACTGGACTGGTTGCATTTGTCTCTGTTTTAAAACGAGTCTTGTGGTACAAACTTTCTTAAAGAACTGAGCTTTTTCTTGCACATGTATTGCCCTGCAAACTGAACTCATTTTGTGCACTTTGTGCACTAACGTTGTGCACCAGGACTCGCTTACAAAATGACATAAAAAGCAACTCGCAAATGGCTTATTGCAATCTTGTGGTTTATTTATTTTTGTCCACGTTATTTTTCATAGATCCAAATGGATGCTTTGTCTACCCACCCACTAGCTGCACTAACCAATTTCTTTAGCGTAAAAGCACTTTATAAGACTGTTTGCTTACCTAGCGTACAACAAGACTTGTTGACACGCACAAATCCTCCAAGCCAAAACAGCGGTTTTTCGTGTGAGGTAAAATTGACTTCTTGTCCGCTCAAGTCAAGTTCAGTGCCTATTGTGAAGTTACCTTGGACAGTCACAGAGAGCGCATGCTCACCATGAACAGACACTCTATTTCCAGACGAAAACACACTAGTAGCAACTGAATAGCTGAGATTAAAGGATGCCACTGAGTAACTCCATGTACCGTTATTTGGGCCGTGGAACGTTTCGTTTCTTATTATTCCAGTACTTATTTCACCTTGGCCAGTCTCATGTATCGTTGCTGCCGTTGTAGAGATAATAAAATTGGAGCCCGTGCTGTACACAGGACCTGACAATGGATAACAAGAAAGAAAAAAGGCCAAAAGGCTTAAATCCCCCATAAATTGAACTTCAACTTTTTATTTATTTGCACCATTTACATGCTTTACATAGTATTATAAAAAAAATGTAGAAAAAGTATATTTTGTTACCAATGGTCAGAGTAACCATTGACTTTCGAGCTGGCTACCACCATGTTCAGCTAAATTATGCGGTAGTAACAAAATTACATTACAAAAGAATACATTACCGAAAATTCCTCACAGAAAAATATATATATACATGACACACTATAGATTCATTGTCACGCAATATAAAATAAAATCAAAACCATTCAGCGGATCAATAGGCGGTAGTTAAAGAAAACAGTCTTCTACTGTAAGACTGAGATGTGTTCGTTGATCCAAAGAAGAGATATTCGTGGAAATGTTCCGCGCAAAATTACAGAGCCTAGTATGGAGTCGCCATGTTGGAGGACCACCTTAGTCCTCCAATATGGCGGCAGGAAAACAGTGTAAACATCTGGAACTTACTTTGGACCAAACCAAAACACAATTACACAAGCACTTTTCCTAAATCCTAAAATGACTAAAAATCGCGAGATAAGTGTATATTTTTCGACAAACGCGATCTTAGCTTTATTCCACGCTTACCCTGGGTGCCAGAGGTTTTCTTTTCCTTTTGTTTTTTCGTAGCGAAGCTGCGATTGCGAGCGGAGCTGATTTCCCTTTCGTAAACGGTCGATGCCATTTTCGTAAACGGTCGATGCCATTTTTAAACGGTCGATGCCATCATTGGTAACCAAGCCTTTCAATATGAAAGATGCTTTAGTTTAGGCCTGGAAAAGGTAGAAACTGGTATAATTTCTTGATGGAGTAAAATGCACTCACCAAATGCTTAATTGTTTATATTCACACTGGTTTGGTTGCGGTTAGCTCTTATTTGATGTTTGGGACAACTGTATTATTAATGTTTAAGAATGTCACGTTTCATATTTAAATTTTGGGGACATTTGGCGGATCAACCCGGTAGTGTAGTGGTATAAGAGGGATGTCAGGAAGCAGAGGTTCTGGGTTCGATACTAGGTGGTGCATGCAAATTTTCCTTTTTCTTAATTTAGCAGAGAAAAATTCGTTTACAGTTAGAAAAAATTTCTAAGTGTTGCGAAAATGGCATCGACCGTTTACGAAAGGGAAATGCGCAGCGGCGAATTGAAGCAACGATCAAAATCCTGGCAAGTTTATTGGCGCGGTGGCAGAGCACCGCGAAGGACGTGTTTTTGGTCGCTCTGTTAGACAGAAGTCTTTTAGATATGTGAATTTTTTTGAATTCGGTGCTCCGTCTACTGAGAAAATGAATGATAAGGTCGAGGAAGCCGCTTTGAACACCGAAGAAAAGTGTATTCCGCGTAAACGACAGCGAGAAAATACTGGTTCTCAAACGGACGAGGACTGTGTGTCAGGCCATTGCTGTGATGCCTCGGTAAGTATAACCAAATTAGAGGCCAAGATCGATAAACTACTAGATTTGTTTAAAGAAATAGCATCTCTGAAAGACCTTTAACAGAGGTAGGAGAAGAAAACAAACAGCTAAGGAAGGCCGCTGAGTACACGGGAAAGGAACTAACGGACCTAAAAGCTTGCGTAGCCAACATGTGCTCTCAAACAGCGAGTGGTATCGAGGAGATGCCGAACCTAAACATGGAGATTAAACAGTTGAAATGCCGCAACATCAAACTGGAGGCGTACACTAGAAGGGAGAGTATAAAGATCTATCACCTCCAGGAAATTGAAGGTGAGACACCACGAGATACAGAAAAATTGGTTCGATCAATGATGGAAGAGAAAATGAAAATTTCAAGGGTGGATATGAATGAAATTAGATTTGAACAAGTACATCGCTTGCCAACCCGGCGTAACCCGCGGAGGTCCACGAATACAAGACCTGTTATTGTTAAATTTAGTTTTTATCAAGATAAGGAGTTCGTTTGGTCTAAAGTTTAATTTTAATTTAAAAGGTGCTAAAATTGGGATTTCGCATGACTACCCTAAAGAAATCGAGGCGATTCATACGAAATTGTACCCTATGCTAAAAAAAAGCGAAGCAAGAAAAACAATCAGCTTTCTTCAAAGTGGACAAGTTGATCATCAACGGTCAAGTATATAATGGGACTGAAACTGAAAATCTTCCTTATTACGGTTTAATTATGAGTAGCATATAAGCTTTAGTAGATGGAGGGCTGATGGGACTTAATGCACGTCGGACAAACAATAATTGTTTGTCCGACGTGCATTAAGTCTGTGTGTTTATGTTACTTAGGCCTACTCTGGGACCTTAAGTCGCCGTAACTTAAGCCGACTTTGGGCGATTTAAGGTGACTTAAGCAAAATTGGCAAAAAAAATAATTGTGACTTTAGGCGATTTAAGGCGACTTAAGGCAATTTAAGGCGACTTAAAGCGATTTTATTTCACTCAAGTAATAAAACTGAAAGTTAGCAAAGCCCATAAAATTCAAAAGTATTCACAAAATCCCTCACAATAAACCAATATTCGCTAATACATATATTATGATAATTATCTTGCTTACTTTTGTATTGCTTTAAGTCACCATAGTCTCAAGTATCCCAGTTTCAAACCATTTTAGCTAAAAATGGTTAGAGAATTACCACAACAGTTATTGTTCAATTATATAGTCCAAGCTGGTCAATAAATAGCCAGGAATTAACATAGCGACTGGCATATGCCTGAAGTAATTATATCAAAATACGAAGCAACATCTAACAATACTAAAAAAATACGTAAATAGTGACATAACTTTTAAGTTTAAGAAAATAGAGATGATTTACAGAAAACTAATTAATTTTCCACAAAATAATAAAAGTTATGCAAGATTCTTTGCCAGTATTAAGTTTAATTATTTCACAAAGCTTTGTTACTTTGGGGCTCTTACTTAGTGTAGAAGACACAGTTGGCGTACAACAATAGAAAACAAAAGGACAAAAAAAAATAATGAACAAAATAAGTTAGTGAGGCATTCTATTGTGATGTGTCCTGTGCTGTCCTGTGTCTTCTACACCAAGGAGCCTTCACAATTAATTTTACCAAGGTAACAATTTTTATAAAATTATTATTTTTATTATTATAATTATTATAAAAATTGTTACTTTGGTAAAATTGTCTCCAATATTTTTGGTACTTGTATTGTCGATTTCGGCATGGAAGTTAGGCAAATCACATGCTTTCCAACAGCATCCATAGTTCATTGATCCTTTTCAGGGACCCAACCAATTTGTTGTTCTCCTGCCTTTGTCAGACAAAACACCCCAATACCATTTTGCCAACCACGAGCTAACTTCTGGTCCTTGGAAAGAAGACTTCCTTTCCTGTCTTTCCAACCACTTTCTGGCTCCATAAAACTTTGACGTCTCACTTACAGAGAACCGAATTTTGTTGGAAGATCTCACCAGGACCAAATTCCAAGTTTTGACTTGGTTCAGCCCCGCAGCTTTTGACCTACAAAAATGAAATAACACTTAAGTTTAAAGTTTTGTGTTTGGCCTTGTGACAGTATTAAGCTGCATTTATTAGGCTATTATTAAGCTGCATTTATTAAGTATCAGGCTGACTTTGACACAAGAATTATAAAATAGAGGTAATTAAAATACCTTGCAGCTGTCAAATTATTGAGTCACAACGAAATTAAACAAACTGATGCTTGCACTACGAACACTGCCTTCCGCCATTTTAATTCTCCCAATAACCTTTGCGCCGCTATCCTAGTTTCCATGCTTCGAAGTGAGGGGCGGGACACCTCGCGAGTTTCCCTTCTTTTCGCCCCTACCGCAGCCGCACCGCGGAAAATTCGAGCTCTCCCGCCAAGTACGGCCATACTATCTGCTTAGCGAAAGAATTTATTTACTTTACCTCGAATTGTGTCGTCGGGACGATTTTTCTTTCCACAATACAAGCAGGTAGCCAGTTAATAGAAAGAAGGTGGACTGTCTCTGTGGGTTGCAGGCCAGCATGATAATCTACTCCACGAGGGAAAAGCACGTGAGTACGAGTGGTCTCGTGTGTACTTCAGTCCAAACAAACTAAGTCACGTGCTCAAATGTTGGACCGGAGGCCATGTTGCTGAAAGTTTTTCTCGGAATAGGAGAGGTTCATTCATCTATGTTGAACATCAAACTAACGATATATACGGAAAAACTGTCAAAGCCTTATGTTAGATAAATATTTATGCCTTTAGTAGGTTCGTTGAGTTGCAAAGTTAGAACATGCACAGTTGGTCGAATACGGTGGTGGAAGCTTGTAGTGCAGGTTTATGCTGGAGAAATGGCCCACTTTTGTCACTCTTTTGCTCTGGGTAAGTAAAGTGTCTAAACTTCAGCTTCAGTTCAGTTTAACTGACTTTGGATTACCGCATTTGTACTATTCAATGTAAAAGTGACTGGCAAAAATGTAGCTTTTCTCCAGAATACCTTTCTATTTAACTCTTTTTTACTTTGATGACCCAGAACTGTACGTTTGATCTGATTCAGTAATGTGAAATATATATGAAATAATTCATATGTGTACTGCG
>CM042746.1:5100573-5114269 GCA_022496165.2 Catalaphyllia jardinei
CAGGGAACCACACGAGGTAAAGAAAAATCTTTTGACCTCGGTGGGAATCGAACCCTCTTTACCTCGTGTGGTTCCCTGGTTCCCTTTACTAGGGCTAACGCCCAGTGGGTTATCCATGGGTTAAATTAGCACTAAAATTTACACTTCAGAGTTAATTCTCTGTTACATCATTTTTATTTCTAGACTGGCCTGGGATTTTCCAAACCGGGAGTGACCGGATCTACTTGAGAGAAATTACCTTGGAAATAGAGCTATATATATATATATATATATATATGGGGATTATCTCACTCGCCCTTCATCCATGAAGAATAAACAAATAAGGCTAAATTGACTATACTTAGCAAAAAAAAATGGAATCAATTCTGTCGCTACGAGAGAAGAGAAAGTTTTGTTAGTATCCATAACAGAATCGGACGAAAACTGTTCCTGCTGACCAAGCTAAAAGATTTACCCTTCGGGTTCAACGGGTGCCTGCCTTATATGCGCGTCCGATACAACAGAATTGGCTGTCCGTACAAAGAGTCCTCAATGTTATACGATGCTACCAGGAATCTAGATGAGGCCGCATATCTCAGAGCTGATCGAGAGTTGGCTACAATCTTAACTGCCAGCTGAAACATGGTGTGCTTTTTCATGTGATAGCTTGGTGAAATCTGCAAAAATTTACTGGTAGCCAAGGAATAGCTAGATAAGAAGTATTGCCGAACATTTAGCTGACAATTCATGAGAACCCAGCATCTTAACCAGACTTCTATTACGCAATTAGGTTATGAGCTCGAGATTTCTATCTAGTGCGATAGAAATCGAGAGCTAATAATCTAATTGTTTTAGTAAAAATCTACTAATCGTTCAAAACTTAATCTAAATTCTCTTCACGGACACTTTGAAAACGCCAAGAAGCGGCCGTTATTTTGTTAACAAAGGCGCACTGCTAATCTACTCACCATCTATCACAGATTACTATAAATCTACTAGCGTTCTATCACGAATGCCGTTCTCTGATTGGCTACGCTAGACACTATCTATTATGTGATAGATAGTGAGGAGGGTAGCAGTGTACTCTTGTCGGCAAAATTAAGGCCGTTTCTTGGCGTTTTCGAAGTGTCTGTGAAGAGGATTTAGATAAAGTTTTGAACGACTAGTAGATTTATACTAAAACAATTAGATTATTCGCTCTCGAGTTCTATGCCTCGTCAAATATCACGCGATAGAAATCTCGAGCTCATAATCTAATTGTTAAATACATAGTGAGTAGCGCAACCAATCAGAGAACGGCATTCGCGATAGACCGCTAGTAGATTTATTCTAAAATAGAATAACATTAAAGCAAGGCTAATTACTGCGTAGAAAACTTAACGCGGCAATGACATCACGTGATAGAGCTCAAACTGAAAGCCACGTGGACAGTTGTTTCGGTCAGAATATATAAACCCTTGGTATTTATGACATAATCAGAGCCTTGTGCTATCTGATCATTTCTTTCAGAAAGTGCAATCACGCGCGATCGTGAAATTATGGCTGACAAAATTAAATTAGATGGTCAAAAAGCAAAAGACATGTACTCTATATTGCAAATAATTCTTATTTTCAAATAATAATTTTTTTCTTTTAATTCATATTTCAAAAAAGAATTTAATTGATACTCAGTCCGTAAGTTTCCCATGCCGTTGGCTTAAGTTTTAACTCTTTCACTATTCTTTGCCATCTGTAACAAAACGCTACCATCCTAACATCATACACTCTTTGACACCAATTGCCACACTTCATGACTTAAGCATTTGATGGTTGTCAAGGTAACGGGTTTCATAGACGTGTCATAAAAAAGCCAATTTTAAAGTAAATAAAGATCTCAGCCCAACAAAAATTTTACCACAAATCAAAGGATGAAGTAGATGGCTGTTGTTTTAAAATCGAAGAATGATTTGTTTTTTTCTCTTATATATGGTGCTTTTTTAGAACCAATTGGAACTTAACATAGAGCTGTCTTCCGAGATCCTTGATGGCATGGCGAAAAAAGAAATGTTTGTGTGTAAGAGTTATGTTTGTACGGTTATATACAGGTTTTTTTTTCATCAAATTTAATAGAGGCCATTGTAGAAATTACCTAATAGCTGTTTTAATCCTTAAAAGTCATTTCTCGAGAGAATCCATGTTTTCCCTCTTGTTTAACAAATTTTGTAGAAGTTCTAAATATATTATCACTTTTCATTTTGGTTTCATTTGCTCAAAATGTGAAAATCTCATAACACTAAGCTAACAAACCTATGGACCACAATAGCACACTCGGCTAATGAGATGCAGCTTTTGATCACTGCTGTTTGAACACCATGTTATACAGACACCACAGGGAAACGTAGAAGTTACAAAGTATAGAGTAGACAGTCAAAATGGGAAAATTGTCTTGCAAGAACTGAAGCTTTTTAAACTACCTTTGATAAAATTAAGTTTTTCAGTTTACTTTTGAGTAAGATTTCTTTTTGGTGCTGGTAATTAGATCATAGCCTTGTTTCCCAGCTATGACACAAGATTTTGTTCAAATATACGCACACACACAAGGTCCACAGAAGATGGGAAAATAATTACTAATAACACAGACATAAATTTGCTCAGAAAAACTGGCCGTGTATTCAGTCAATTCAGTTCTAGCAGAGACACACCGAGAAAAAATTACATTAAAATGTCCAGCCGATGTCTAAAATAAGAAATCAATTTTCCAGATTGTGTAATTAAAAAGGCTGTTTTACAGTCTCAGGATTTCTTATAGTTCAGTTCAAAATCTCATCACCTTCAAGAATAAACGTTTTCTTTTCGGCCGGTCGGATTTCTCATCACATAATCTCACGCCTAATGAGCGCTTTAACAATCTTGAATTAAAAATTTAGAGGAGGGGGAAAATGGCGTTTATTTGTTTACATTGTTGCCCACTGGCCAGGAGAAGCTGCAAGATTGCTCATAGAAACGGCAGCTGAATTTAGAAATGAAATCATGCCCTTGAATTCGGCGAGAAGTGTTATCTTATCCTAGTCAACCCCTTGCAAATCTATATAGACGTTGTGTAATCAAAATGTTTCAAAGCAATATTTGCCTAGACCGGCAGTAAGCTATAAACCCCTGACTCGGTCGTTCGGCGAATATAGGCGTTTCAATTTTCGTTTTAGCTTTTGTTCACGGCCACGCCGCCCGAACGGTGGTTGCCCTTGTTAAAATACATTGTCATTCAATGAGTAACTACTAGGAAAAAAGGGAAATCATTTATATAAATGCTAAGAAAGAACTACTGAAAAAAAAGAAAAAACCGTAATTAATAGGGCTGAAAGCGAGTGTTCTTTATTCAATCCTTCTGATTTGCATTTGAAAGTAAACAATATGAAATTCAGTTTTCCGCTCGCCATCCATATCCAAACAAAATCCCTGCGCCCGCCTGTCCTAGTTACAGAGGCTTTATACCGTAATGAAAATCATAATCCTAAAACTGGAAAGTGAAAGCTAAAGAAAGAAGTAGTTCATTACTTTTCTGAAACACTAGCTTTCGAAAAAAAAAACGCAAGCTAGCTACATGTATAATCACTGCGATGCGAGAAATCGATTTCTACGTGAGAAACTTGACCAAATTTAAAGTCGCTTTTTATGCCCTAAAAAGCATATCTGCATGGGTTCATTAACCTTTGAAGCCGAGAAGAGACTGTTTTACTTTCTTGAATAAAACTGAAGCCCACCGCAGCTATAAGACGTAAGGCGACTCAATGCAATTTTCTCAAGGTCGTTTTTGGACACGACCTTTCAAACACCAAGCGGCTTAAAATTCACTTCTACTGGTTTGTCGAATTTTAACTATTCGTTTCCTACTGAATTTTTGGCGTGGCAATCTTCCGAGATAAAGCAGGATAAAAAATGAAGTACGTAACATCAAAATATTCTCTGAGAGCGCCGTTTGAACGATTCAATATTCAGGCAGCGAAAATTCACCTGTCGAAAACTTTGTAAGGTATTGACAACACAGTCTATCAAACCTCTATACGAACGAAAAAAATGTTCAGTCAGATCAAGTTGCAGTGAAAAGAAAAAAGCTGGCATCTTAGTGAAATGCCTTTATTCGAAATGCTTATACGAGTAGAATAAGCAGAATAAAAGATAAATTTGATGACAGGCGAATATGATATCGCGTCTACCGCTGAGCTTGTGGCAGTTTCTAGGGAATCGATCGTGTTTGGCATAAATTACAACACAATCTCTTGTCCACTTAAAAACTGTAAATTGTAAAAGGCAAAGATGGCAAGATACCACAGGAAAAACTTAAAAATATAAATCAGAATACAACTAGCTGTGTAAAAAGTGCACCCCCCGCTGGTCAATAATTCTAAATATTTAGCCTGTCTTTCACGTAGGACACCAGAAAAGCAAAGGAAAATAGATCTCGTGATGCGAGTAGAAAAACATCCTGCGCTTTTATGGCTGAAAACGTAATTCATTCTCGCCAGAAACGTGCCCGCTATCCAACCAGAGCATAATTAAGTCGATGCTTGCTTTCACGAAAGTGCTTTTGTTTGGTCTGAGAAAGACACAGTTCTACTGAATAATAGGCGTACCTGATTGCAACAGCAAGAGGACCAAGAAGACATTAATCTATGGTAAAAATAAAAAATAGGCATCATCGTTGAAAATAACTGGTGAAAAGATCTTTGACAACGTTAGTACAATCACCAGTCAAAAATTTACCTTTAAGATAAGCGATTGGAAAAATCTAGATCGTCGTTTCTTGTCCATGGCCCCAAAACCTAGACAGATTTTCTTTTAGTAGAAGCAACTGTTTTTTTCAAATTCTGCACATGAAACCGGCACGTTGCGCCGCCAGAATTCTCGTAAATCAGTCACGCAAAATGAGACTGGCTCGAGGGGATGATCAAGTCAGCTGCCTTAGAAGAGAAAAGTCAACCAATCCAGCGGATATATTTTAATTATTCATTAATCTCCGTAATCGGAAGGTGGCTGTCAATGAAGGACATTAGGGCATTTCGGTGACGAAGCTTCGACACAAACTCCGTATCAGCAAAATAAACATAATAGAAAAACGCAATGAATTGCTGTCGCACTGAACAAGGCTTCATCAATTTAATGGATTAGGCAAAGTTCTCATTGATATAAAAATTAGAGGTGAGAAAACGACACCTTTGGCACAAAAACTGCCGGCGCAAGAATGTTTCAGTAGCACTGGTACAAAGAACTTTTCGACGAAAAAAAATCTGACGCGTGCCACTATTCCGTTGCATAATTAACTGTTTTTTTCTTTACTTTCTGCCCGCTCCCGAATCACGATTTTCATGGTCAGACGGCAATTTAAAAATCGCTAACAGCCAACGAAAATCTCTATTATGAATAATTAATAAACTCTGTGTGAAAATGATTAAGAATATATCATCTTTCTTGTTTAAAGCCCTGGCCTTTGGCTAGGAGCGAATAATTTTCTATACTGATTTTTCCGACTATATCTCGTCACTAAGTATGCTTCTAAACGACAAAGTTAGTGCTTCAGAAATTTTTTTAATTCTCGGACTATTGTTGAAATACAAAGATTGTTGTTTTTTTCAATCGCAAATACTGCAGCTGACGTTTGATGACAGCTCAAGACTAAACAACATTTTCAAATTCAACGTTCGAATGACACACAGGTGAAATAAGTTTATCAAAACTGAGTCCCTAGGTTGTTTTAAACGGAATAGTTCTGACGTGCAAGACAGCTGGGTAAAGAAAATTAAAAACACTCATTTTTCTCCATCTCAATTATCAGAGTGGATCTAAGGTGAATATCAAGAGACCCGAACTGGAAACGAAAATTTGTACCGGTGTCTCTATTATCTTGCGTGTAGCAGAAACATATGCATAATTAGATGTTAATAACAGCTTTCTCTTTTCCCGGGGGGACTCCCATGTGGAAGGGAAGGAGACGCGTGTATACAAGTCATGAACTTTAGTTTCAGATAGGGTGTTTGGAACGAAACTCGCGGCCAATTTAAACGTTTTTAGCCGCCAAGGTATCTTTAAGGGTTGCACGAAAAAAAAAATTTATAAAAAACGAGGTAACACTTGTTCTTGTGGTCTAAATCAACGAAAAATACAGAGATTAAATGGAAAGGAAATCTGCTGTGATGTCCTTGCAAGTATCTTTCAACAGTCTTCTTAATCTGTTTTAGGTATCAAAGAGAGCTGGAATAGCCTGCAATGCAGCTGTTTCCTTTCCTTTTCCAGACAGAGATCGAACAAGCGAGCGAAAAACCGGGCGAGCGAAGGAGCACGCCTGGGGTGAGCAAAAAATTGGGGAGAAGTGGGGAGGGGTGGGCGAGAAGGGGGAGAGAATTTGGAGCGTAAAGCAAACGATTTCGCAGTATATCAAAACACTTAATGACTGGCTCCGCGGGAAACAGTGATCTTTGTTTCCCCTCGACCTTAATGAGGGTCTTGGGGAAACAAAACTCACTGTTTTCCTTGGGGCAAGTCATTAAGTGCTTATTCTCGCAGGGTACGTATCTGCAGTTTTACTTGTACCAATGTAATATTACATTTATGAAAAAACTTTGTCTCAGTCGCTATAAATTCAATATTCACGTGATCCATTGAAGACAGGAAACTAGTTGGAGGGATTTCATCACACTGTTTCGCAATTTCTGTGAAGAGGAAAACGGGAAAAATGTTAACACTTGCCGCAAGTCGAGCTGCGAAAGCGGAGTTCAAAAAGCGAGCTAGATATGACTGGGGAGTTCAAAACCGAAGATCGAAGAGCTACAAGCAAGAAGGACTTGGATAAAGCCTAAGAAATGCAAAGAAGTATCTGAAATGCCAGACTTTGCTGCGTTCTTACTTTTTGAAGGTCTTCACCTTCGGACCGGAGTGCTACTTTCTGCGTAATTTCTTTGAATGGCTTTCCCTTGACGTCACGATTGTCATAATATGCTTGATCCTGAAAGATAATTATCTTTCCTTATTCAAACACTTTTTTTTGTTTTTGGAAGAACCAATATTGCGAAAATGCTCTAAACAAAACAGAACAAAACAGACCATTTTTGTTGTTGTTGTTGTTGTTTCATGCCTCATCTTCATCGTTTTCTATAATTATCTACATATACCGCCATTTGCAGATTTTTTAAAGATTTCTCGTTTCACTAAATTGTAATCCACAAGGAAGAACCCGGGCTGGGGGGTAGGGGGGAGGGATTCCATATAAAAGGACGAGGATGATCTTCGTGAGTATTTTAAAAATTAGACCCCCAAGGTTCCAGACTAATCTGGGCTCGACTCGAGTTCTAGCCTGCGTAGCAAGCATTTCCAAAAAGTTAAGCGAAGGGAACGAAACTGGGAGGGAGTGCGAAAAAAAACTTACGCGAAGGAAACGAAACTGGGAGGGCGTGCGAAAAATAAGGAGCAGTGGGAGAGGGTGAGGCGAGCGAAGCAAACGCCTGAAATCAATCCCAGACATTTTACCGAACCCCTGGCCCCCAAACTGGAACGCCCCCAAACATGCCGCGTTCCCTTGGGACGCCAAGCTGCCACATGAGATACCAATGATAATTTAAAAAGTGCCCAGCATGGAGCTTCATAGAATCCGGTAAAAGCAATAGTAGGCGTAAATAGGCTTCCTTTTCATTGTCGCGTCTGTCATTATTCATTGTTCATTGTTCAAAAAATTGTCAAGTACTTGTGAAGAATGTAAATTTCGTGGCTACCACGAAATTTACATTCTTCTCATTGAAATTTACATTCTTCTCATTGTTCAAAGTCTGCAAAATGGTGATACATAAGCTCGATCAAATTGATGGAAGAAACCGACGTCTCTGTACAAATATATAGCTTTCTCGAAGAAACGGCGGTCCGCTAAGACGAAACACCCGACAAAGATGGGCAATGATGTGTTATCCGTGATATCATGACAATAAAGAACGTGCTTGGCTGACAGTTCGACTGAATCAACAAGCCGGCAGCACAGTAGATTGCACGATACATGTTCCCGAAATATGTCAAACCTTTTCCCTTGAAAGTCAATACTCAGTGTACTCAGTGACTTAAAAACATATCTTTAAAACATATTTGCGAAGCGACATGCAGTTTCCCACGGGTATTTGATAAAGGGATTGCAAGGACATCCTCTCTACGGACTAGACTCTAATGGCAGCCTCTTGCACCGGTTTTAGAAAGACGAGTTTGCCGTTTTGCGAAAGGTTCGTTCGAAGTTTCCTGAACAGAAAATTCGGAAACTCCTTCGAACACTTCTTCGGACTCGACCATATCTATTTTGATGTTGTTGTGTTCCGGATGCCGGATTATGCATGAAAGACAAATTTCTGATGCCAGATTTTGATTGACGGGCTAATGACCAATCAAATTGCACTATTGCTCCTTGTTCGTGGGCGAACGGGGTTCGGTAAAATGTTTGGGATTGATTGCAGGTGATTCCTTTTCTCTCAATTCCCTCCCCCTTCTCGCTCACCCCTCCTTACTTCTCCCCAATTCTTTGCTCCTTGGCTCGCCCACGTTTTCGCTCGCTTGTTCGATCTCTCTCTGGAAAAGGAAAGGAAACAGCTGCTACAGGCTCATTAACAATTAGATTATGAGCTCGAGATTTCTATTTAAACAATAGAGTGTTTCTGTCGAGGAACTTTCGGCTGATAGTTGCCCCGCGGAAATTTGATGTTCTTAAAACAAATATTTGCCTGAGAAGCGAACTTCGAGGGCAAATATGCTAGTTTTAAGAACATCAAATTTCCAAGGGGCAACTATCAGACCGATAGATCCGAGACATAAACACTCTATTGTCTTTATTGTTTAAAAACCCTTAATACAATTTCAGTTGTTTATTTTCTACGAAACCCGCTTGAAAAATTTTCACGGACGACTACTATCTATCCGGGTATTTTCGGCGGACGGGCACTGTGGGGCTATGGGCTGATAGTGGCCCTCCGCGGATGAACACTATCGCGTCACGTGATCAATTTAAACCAATGGAGAAAATTTAGTGGTGAACTATCACGCATAGAAATCGAAAGCGAATAATCTAATTGTTTTAGTATAAATCTACTACTCGTTCAAAACTTTATCTAAATCCTGTTCACAGGCACTTCGAAAACGCCAAGAAGCGGCCTTCATTTTGCCGACAAGAGTACACTGTTACGCTACTTACTAGCTATCACATATAACAAATAGACTCCATGTTTCCGTGCGTCTGTTCAGTAATAGATCACAGATGACGTCAAAATGTGGTAAGAACAAAAAAGTGGCACACGAGGCGTAGCCGAGTGTGTCACTGATGTTCACTGACGTCTTCTGTGATCTATTACTGAATCAGACGCACGGCAGCATGAGATCTACTTGTTTTATATAATAATGAAAATCCTTTTCTGTTTCAAAATATTTCAACATAACGCGAAAGCCGGCCTTTTGCCCCGCCTTTGCCCCGCCTTTGCACGAAAAAAAAGCCATTCGACGTGATCTATGATCTATACAAAATGAACCACTTTCATTGGTTGCTATGCTTAACAAAGAATTGTGATTGGTAGAGAAAAATCACGCCACTGTCAAACCTGACTCGAGCGTCGCACCTCGTTGAATAAAAACTTACAGCGAAAGCAGAACTGAACTGCGAAATCTATAAATCTTGAAAAATATGCTGGAAAAATCAAGTCAGTGCTTTTCATCGGAGCAGCCCTGTGAGCCGAAAAGCTTGGACTTTCTTTGAAAATTACAGGAGTTGAAAAAAATAACCTCGGAAAACTTGTGGTTGCGGTCAACCCATACCTGCCAACGCCCAGAGTACAAAAATCTGGAGACGTCTAGAAATCTTTGCATTGTGAGAATGTCATTAAAGAAAATGTCCAGAAATAACCTCCGAAAATCACGCAAAAGGCATTCCGAGAGACCGGGAGATTTAATGAAAAACTTGGAGACTCCCGGGAAAACCGGGAGAGTTGGCAGGTGTGTCAACCTAGAGGCCATTTGATTCGAGTTTTGAATGAAAGGAGTGTAAATGACTGTGGAGATTTTTGTTTTCTGTGGTTGGTGATTCTCAAATCAGCTTGATATAGTGTCGGAGACACATTTTAGCTGCGATACCGTTGACCGTGAGGTCATGTATTTTATTTTACCGATTTAAAGAAGTGGTGTTTTGATGTTTCATTCTTGACATCAATCAGTGTGTCAACAGTTGTTTTGACACTGGGAAAAGTTGAATTTTTGAAATAAATTAATCTCAGAAACATTTTGTTTTATTGGGTTTGTTAAATTTGAGATAAAGCAATGGTTCTCGGCATACCAAGACCAAGTTTGTGCGTGGTTTAGTCTCGCTCGACTCCCGTCTGAGGCTTTATCTTTCGTTTTCTGGCTTGCTGCTCAATGCCACGGCAAGACTTTTTTGTACCTTATCTTTTACCCAGTCACGTAAAATATTATCCTAATTCTCAAAACTTTCCGCCATTTTAAAACGGCAGAGGGAAAAACTTTGTAATGATGACGTCAATCGTCAATTGTCTTGTCTTGTCTTGGAGAAATAAAACTCACTGTTTCCCGCGGGACCAGTCACTTAGTGTTTTGTTATACCTCCCAAATCAAAAACAACAAAAAAATGCGAAGAAATCGTTTGCTTGACGCAGGCTGGCTCACAAATTTGCCTTGCTTTGAAGGAGCACGACCTGATCACGTGCGAGTCGAAAGTTCAGGCTATTGTTTGCAAATTGCAAAGGAAGCAAATGTGCAGTAACTGATGCGGGAGGTGAGCAATGCCAGAAAAGGAGCAGGTCTAAAGATTAATCGCTAAAACGAAAGTCATGAGGTTTAATGCTGCAAGCGAGGAGAAAGTAATAGTAAATAGAAAAAACCTTGAGGATGTACACAGCTTTGTCTACTTGGGGGCCAAAGTTAGTACAGCTGGTGGAGCAGATGATGACATCACTTCCAGACTGTGTAAAGCAAGAGCAGTGTTTGGTAAACTGTCGGGTGTCTGGAAAAGCAACATGCTGAGCAAAAGTAAGATTAGGACATTTAAATCAAATGTAATAGCTGTGTTGCTGTTTTGTTGTGAATCATGGAGGATGACAAAGGGTGATGAGGCCAAACTTGATACCTTTCAGCACAAGTGCCTGCGTAGGCTTTTAAAAATCTATTGGCCTATGCGCGTGTCCAATGAAGAAGTGCACAGGAGAACCAACACTGAGACTATCAGCGAACTAGTTAGGAAAAGGGGGTGGACATGGATAGGGCACGTGCTGCGCATGGGCAGCAGCTGCCTCAGACGAGTTGCCATGACATGGGCACCGGAATGGAAACATAACAGAGGAAGACCTAAAGAAACGCCGGTGCAGAAGGACTGTGGAGAAGGAGAGAATGGCAAAGGGTTTCAACCCTTGGGTTGAGGCAGGATTGGCGGCAGCAAACAGGGTATCTTGGAGGAGCATGATTTCCGGTCCTATTCTCCATACAGAGAGAAGTAACTGATGATGATTATGATGAGGGAGTTAACGAGCTTTGACCCACGATACGTGGCACGTTCGCCTTGAATAGGAAAACGTATTTGAGTTGGGATGTATAACAAGTTCGTTTCTCCTGCACTCTCGTTCAGCGTAGGAGAACCAAATGCTCGCAGGGTAAACTGCCAAGAGCAAGGGCCAGTTCTCAGTTAATTTGATTTTATCAAAACAATGTTTAATCTCTTTTCAGATTATATTCCAACGCTGAATAGAAGCTGAAAAACTGCAAACGTTTTAGCTGCCCAAATGTAGCAAACTACCGAGATCTTCAAAGGTAGCGATAGGAAAAGCTCTTAAATCCGACTGGGACGAGAGACGTTCGGAACTTAACGATATCTTCTTCACTCCTTCGTGCAGCATAGAGCTTTTACAGTCTAGACTTGCCAAATTCCTAGGCCTCAATATTTCGTCCCGGTCAATCCGGTTTGAGGTCACGTGGTCATTCTCCTCGGACACGTCACCGAAATTGACTGTGAAGGACTAGGAGGAAATTGAGTACCAGGCTTCACGTTCCTATTCCTATTTTTTTTCCTGCCATTTGGCGAGGAGTTGAGGCATAAGTATGCCAAAAACAAAAACGTCTTGTGTAGTCAATCAACCGATCAACTGAATTGAGCTAAATTAAGTGTGGTAATAAATATACATAAATAAATGCAGTTGAATGTTCTTCCCACCGCAGTACCGGCATTGCCCATACCAAATCATACCAGTCTCAGCGAAGCGTTCTACGAGTGTCTGAACACTCTACTGACATCGTCTTTGCGAGTTTTTCTTTTTCCTTGAGATCGGTGTGCACTGCTTTTGACCATGTTTGAATCAATTTCTTTTGGCTTTATACAAAAAATTAAATGTGACACATGAACAATAGTCATAACAAAACTATAACAAGACTTAATTCATTTAAAACTTGAGGCATTTGCACTGTTCTCACGGCCCCATCGTGGGGATTATGAACGGACCAGCTGCCACACAGTGGGGCGTCTGCCACTTTGTGAAAACAAACTGTTAAACACCCGTCCAATGTCCGAGGGAAATGGGTGGGCTTAGAATTGACAGAGCCATAACAGTCACATGAGGATAAACAACGAGGTAGACAACTGGAATACAAAGCAGTACGCATCAACTAGACAAATCAATCATTCCCAAAGCCTTCAACAGATCGAACACATTTAACGAGCTATTCTTCATCTATTCTTAGAAATCAATTCCTTTGCTCTACCGAGTTTAATGCTTGGTATTTACTATATGGCTCTGTCTAACAAGGACTGGGATCTTCCAAATTCACGAATTTCATTGGCCAAAATCGAATTTGAAAGCGGTCTAGATTTTTTTTTTTGCACTGATCTAGACCAGTAATAGCCTGGGTGACAAACAAAAAATAATACAAAAATATTGACTACTTTCCTCTGACAACATTTATTTATCGAAGTGCCGAAAAGCTTGACGAGAAAAAAAGTAAAGACGACGAGCAAACTTTGGCAGAATTACTAGTTCAGCTCATCGCCTTCACAAGCAAAATGTCAGTTATCTACATACATACATAAACTTTATTTATCCTCGGATTTTAGTGTAGCTTACATAGCTAGTATCTCTGATCCTAATTTACTGATTTAAAAGTTACAACATTATAATATAATATTAATTAATGTGGTATTAACTAAAACTGTGCACTAACAATTTGCGCTTAAATTAAATACAAACCAGTTACATTGAATGAATATTACCTGTTCTTGTTTGCCACATAATAAACATCTTGTCAGTTAGTACAAACCAGTTACATTAATTATAACAGGTAAGTATAGTATACATTTGTATAGTATGTATTTGTAATATAAATGTATTAATCCATTACCTGCTGATAGCTTTAGTAGATAAAGAATGAATGCTATACCGAGTAATTGCATTGTGACTAAACTTGATAGACAACAAATGCAAGGAAACGATGTTATGAGCTTGTTATATTTCGATATAAATCTATATCATCTACGGACTGGGCGGGATACAGGTAGCAGAGATTTAAATACTGCGAGATTGTACAACAGTATTACCACGTGAAAATGAAAAACAAAGAAACGAAACTGTCAAGAGAATAGGCGGAGTTCCCTACTGGCTTTTAAGCCATTGTTCAGTTTAACACCATTTCTGAACAATGGCTTAAAAGCCAGTAGGGAACTCCGCCTATTCTCTTG
>CM042746.1:5114669-5117169 GCA_022496165.2 Catalaphyllia jardinei
CAAGAGAATAGGCGGAGTTCCCTACTGGCTTTTAAGCCATTGTTCAGTTTAACACCATTTCTGAACAATGGCTTAAAAGCCAGTAGGGAACTCCGCCTATTCTCTTGACAGTTTCGTTTCTTTGTTTTTCATTTTCACGTGGTAATACTGTTGTACAATCTCGCAGTATTTAAATCTCTGCTACCTGTATCCCGCCCAGTTCGTAGATGATATAGATTTATATCGAAATATAACAAGCTCATAACATCGTTTCCTTGCATTTGTTGTCTATCAAGTTTAGTCACAATGCAATTACTCGGTATAGCATTCATTCTTTATAAATGTATTACATATTTGTAAACCCTGATCAGTGGTGGATCTAAGGGAGGGGTCTTAGGGGGCTGCCCCCCCCCCCCTTATTTTGGGTAAAAAGAGAAGAAATGACAGAAGGAAAAAAGGCCAACAGGGCAAGTAAATCAAGACCTGGCCCCCCCCCCCCCGGCCCCCCCCCCCCCCCTTTAGCTCAAGGTCTGGATCTGCCACTGCTGATAGCTCCTGAGGAAATTAAGGATTACAATTAAAGATTGAAGATGTGTCTCGTGACTTACCAACGTCGATTTATAGGTGGAGCTTTCTGAGGACGTCAATGCTCGAACAAAATTCGAGTCGCGGCACAATTGATGTCAATGCCTCTTAGCAATATCCACAAAATTAGTGTTCCCAGAAAAATCGCATCATCCACCACATATTACCCTGCCGGCAGATACTGTGATACACCACTTTTAGTTCTTTTTAGAGAGCTCGAAAGCGGAAGCTCCTTGACGAAAGGAGCACTCTGTTTTAGGTCCAGTTTCATGTTACATTTCCAGACATGCGGGGACAGGATTGTGTTCAACCCCTGTACAGAATATTTTTGGAGGCCTAGGCTTTGACGGAATTGATGAATGAGCTGACGGGAAAGTAAACGATGCAAAAAGCTCATTATGTACAAGGCGTTTTTCGCACTAGTATCCAGGCCTGACTCGGTCATATTTTAACTTATCACTTCCGCGCATCTGGAACATAATTTATGACAGGACGTTGTCTGTTTCAGCTGATTTCGTCGCAGGGTGTGAAACAAGTTGACGGAAAACGTAACCAGTAATTGCCCTTTGATCATCTGATCATAATTCGTGCGGCTGGCTTTGAATTTTGTTCAATTGAAGTCAAGAAGTCTTCTTTACCAAATGGCCACGGCTTCGCCGGCAACTACCGTGACAGCGAACCTGACACGAGTTTTGAACGAAGAATTGTCTTGTCCTATCTGTCTGGAAGAACTTAAAGAACCGAAATGTCTTCCGACTTGCGCTCATAACATATGCAAAGTATGCCTCGAAAACATGGCTCGTTCTAGTCCCGAAATCATTCGATGTCCGACGTGCAGGCGGATTTCTCAGGTGCCACCCGGTGGAGTAAGCTCTCTGCCAACAAACAACGTGCTGATTAAATTCCTTGAGATCACGCCTGGAAGGCAAGAACGAATAGACATTCAGAGATCACTCGAGAAAAGTAAGCCTGTGGTTGAGGAAATGGAAGGAAGGCTTGCCATTCTAGATCTCGCTTTGGAGACCTTGCAAGTCGATTGGAAGAAAGCCAAAGATGACGTCCATTTGACTGCAAATATTGTAATGGAATTGGTCAAAAGCCAGGAGAGCAAGTTTTCCGAGGATGTCGAGGACTTTTACAGCAAGAAGCAAAAAATGCTTCAGAATCAAAGGAAAAATTTGAGTAGTTTGTTGGCAAATTCTTCAGCTTGTATTGATGCAGCTGAAGGTGTTATTGTGAACGGGGACCCTCAAGAATTAACAGAGATGTCAAAGGTACTTACTGAACAACTCCAGGAGATAAGCATCATGAATTTTGAGGATGTCAGTGAGCTGAAACATAGGTGTGGGGAGCAGCTTGAATTTTTCCCTAACCATGATTTGCAAATTAGCCTGGAAAAACACTGCATTGGTGAAGTGCGGCATAAAATAATGGAGAGAAAGCTCTCAAGTTTCAGCAACCCCAGGGATGGTGCTGATGTTGAGTCAATTGGCAGAGTGATCAAGAAAATTGGACATAAAGGGTCAAGGAAAGGTAATTTCAAGAACCCAGGGGGTGTGGCTTCAAACGCTCATGGAGAAATTGCCGTAGCTGATTATTTTAACAACAGAGTTGAAGTCTTCAATGAAACTGGAAAGTTTTTGTTTAAATTTGGCAAGAAAGGTAGTGGTAATGGACAATTCCTGGGTCCAACTGGAATAACCTATACTAGAAATAACAAAATCGTTGTCTTGGACAGCAGGAATTTCAGGGTGCAGATCTTTGACAAAACTGGCCATTTCCTCATGGGCTTTGGCAAGAGAGGTTCAAATCAGGGTGAATTTGGATGGGCAGAAGGTGTTTCTGTCGATGAAAATGACAATATTATTGTCACAGACACTGAAAACAACCGCGTCCAGATCTTTTTACTGGATGGAACATTTGTGCGTCAATTTGG
>CM042746.1:5122169-5128931 GCA_022496165.2 Catalaphyllia jardinei
CAAAAGTACAGTCAATGCAAATATTACATTATGTAAATGAATAAAAATTCTACAATCATTCATGTACATATAATATTTTGCCAAATCTTGTATATATTATGTTGCGATACAAGTATTTCACCAATCACTACCTATGTTTTTTATACATCAATATATCCCCATTTATAATCTAAAAAATTAAAGATTTGTCACTTAAAAATTTCTTACAATGTACCTAGAATTGATAAAAAACTGTTCATACTATTGTTATTTTACTATTTCTGAGCTAGTACGTGTATATTTATGAGATCATTATTAAATTATCACCGCTAAACATTTAAGTGCAGGACTAGTCCACTCTTAATTCACGTTTTGTTACTAAATGTCACAATTAATTAGAAGCAAAACTCATTCAATGAAACCACATATTCCCTGAAACCAGTTTGTTCATATCTGCAATGAAGCAAGAGCCATTCCATACCTAGTATGTTGCAAAGATAAACCATTCATCCATTTTCCAGCCCTGGTATCAAAACACTCAGTTGAATTCAAATTTCTCAGACCATTAAACCCTCCGACAATGTAAAGGCAGTTTCCCAAGGCACTTGCTCCAGCACTGCTCCGTGGGGATTTCATTGGTCTTACGTTGTACCATCTACCCTCACGTGGATCAAACCTCTCAGCCGTATTTAACCAAGACGAGTTATAGCCTCCGATAGCATAGATCGAACCTTAGACAGAAAAGGAGTTAAGATGTAGTGCTTGCAAGTAAAATGACATCTTCCAACTTTAATTCTTATTACAATACTTTTTCCATCTATACAAGTCATGTATGTTCCTGATCAGTGCAACAAAACTCTGTCAAAGAAACATGAATGTCCTGAAAACAGATTATGAAACAGGTGCAGGTTCCTGTCATGGGTGGGACATGCAGTGGGGTTGCACTATTTCAGTTGTCTGAATTTTAAAATTCCTCATAATTTGAATATTGATCATTGTTTCATCAATATGCTAAGCTCCTATCAGAAATTGAAAGAGGATCATCAGAATAAAAAATTGTTTGCCTCAGCAAATCTCAGATGTCAAGCAAGTAAATATCCAAACTAGGGGAAATAAAACTGTGTCTCAATGACAGTGACATAGAAAATTTTACGATACCATCTTTTTGAACTGTGCCAAGATAAGCCCTTGGCTGTGACAGCGGTGTCACTGGTAGCCACTCTCCCCTCTGAGGCTCCAAGCTTTCAACTGACATCAACCAATCATCTGAATTGCTTTGCTCTCCACCAAAACCACCAATGGCATACACAGTCTCTCCTAATGACACAGCACCAAGATAGCTCCTCTTTGCTCTCATTGGTGCAATAAATGTCCAGCTGTCAATCAAAGGGTCATACATCTCGACAGATGACAGATGGCCTGATGTTTTGCTAAAGCCTCCAATAACAATAGGCTTGTTCTCCAGAACTCTTGCACTGGCACCCATGCGATCCACAAGCAAAGATGAAAGCTGGCACCACTTGTTTCCTGGCCATTCATACCGCTCTACAGAATCCAACACTTTCCAGGAAGAATGACCACCCACAACATAGATGTGATACCCAGTTGACACCACTGCCATGTAGGTGCGTTCTTTGTTCATACAAGCCAATGGCATTGAATCGTCAAACCTCCCTGGAATATCCCAACTCCAGCTGTTACTATCTTGACCAAAACACTGGCAACTACTGAGGGTGGCACCTTCAGAATCCCCTCCAATGGCCAGCAAAATTTCACGGCCAGTTCGACATGACCGCTGCAGAATTCCAGGAAATTCACAGGCATCCAGTGTGTTCGATGACTTCATAGCTTCTAGCGCTTCTAAAATAAGCTGCTGGCATTCAGAACTAGCTTGTACGATTGAATTCTCTAGGATAAGATTGCTAAGAAAATCTGGAGAAACCTTCATCAGACAAGACCGCTTGAGAAGCGAAAGGGCGTGGGCTTGGCGTTCTGAAGGGCAAAAGTGTAGCCATGCCAGAACTCCGCGTAAAACTTCCTCTTCGTTAGAGGTGTTAAGAAATTTGCTATCTAGTAAACACTTCAGTGATTCATAGGGTTGAAATGAGAATTCCTCATGTTTTAGAACATCTCCAAAGTGGTCAACAACGAACTGCTCAGCTATCCCGAAAAGTTCATGGCAAGAGAGTGTCTCTGCAAGTGATCGGATACCCAAACAATTGCAAACATCTAACACTTTCAGTAGAAATTCGCAGCAAGCTTGTTTTACCTTGTCGATGTGTAGAAGAGCTGAAGCATACAATATAGACTGCGCGTTAAGTTCGTTGATTTCCACCACGCCGGTGTAAGCGTACTGCACGATCGATTCAATTGCTGTTGGATCGAAATCGTAAAGTACAACGCGACTTTGATTGCTCTCTGCGAGCTTTCCAAGAAGCATTGCTCTGAAATATGGACTAACAGCCGCCAGAATTACCCGATGTGCTCGTATTTCCTTGTTTTCCACGCACAACAAGATGTCACAAAGGAGTCCTTGGTGTCGAAATTCAGCCAGGCGCTCGAAGGCGTTGTTTGGGTTGTCGGGATTATGGTAGACATAAGGCTTTGAAGTAGACTGCGAGCAGTCTCCGTAGTCTAGCTTTGAAGCAGTTCGTTCCATCGTTTCTTTAGATCACAGCAGTTCAGGTGAATCCACAGCCAGGATGACCAGGATCGTGATGGCATACAGTGCGCGATTGATGCTTCTTTCAGGTTCAAATTGAAAACCAGTAGATACCGGTAAACAAGGCGACGACCTACAGGAAACCGTACCGCAAAGGCAGATCACGAGAAACGTTTTTCTTCAAAACTAGAAGACAGCTCGCTGAAAATTTTGAACGACTGAGGCAAAGTTATAAAATATACATGCGTTGGCCGATTTCGTGCCGGCCTGGCCTTGGCGCGGCTTGGGGGAGTTTGTTTATTTTTACCAGCCAAGCTCAAGGTGATTCCCTTGTGTGAAAAGTGGACGTTGGACATTGGACTGTTTTCCAGTGCAGTAAACTGATTGGCTGAACATTTCTGTGTTAATTTAGCGGTAGCCTTATAAACCAATCAAATCAATGGATATTTTTAGCACCTGTCATTTCTTTGTTTTACAATCGAACAACTAAAACAAAAGATTCGTTCTTTTATTTTTTTTTTATTTTTTTTTTCGGTGTTTTCGTCCGAGACGGAGTCGAGGTCCATAAACACGCAAAAAAGAACAAGGCCAATAGATATCCACCCATCGTGACCGAAAAAGCTTGGTCAGAAAAAGGATTTATCATATGGGCAAAGGATGCAGGAAACGGGACGCAACAGGTCATCCCGAGCTGGTAAGATAATTGCTGGTCGATTTGTGAAGCCTATTTTTCTCGTATTTTAGCCGAACAGGGGCGAAAGCGAGGCGACCGCGAAACGAGAGACGCGCGCGAGGAGAGGAGCGCGAAAAAATATACTATTTATGGGAGCTTACAGCAAAACGGACTCACCTAACCGGGAACGAGTTAGACTACGAGTAGTCGGTTTTTGTTCCTGAAATCCTCCACGCGTGGAACTCAGTTAATATTATGCAAATTGGGGAAAGAAACGAAATTTTAATAAAATAATGAATAAATAATGAATAATGAATGAATAAAGGGAATGGTGAGAGGTTTTTTCCTTTTTCTCCCCGCCCGCGCTTTTCGCGGTTCGCGGCTTACTCGCCGGTTGCTACTCGATAGCTTTAATAAACGCAAGGAATACGCTGGGAAAAGAAAGAGGCTGCTCGCAGTCGAGGAACGTGTGGACAGCTTGGGTAATCTCTTGAGCGGCTGCTAAGCACAACAAACAAAACGGCCACCCATGCAAGGAAACTTTTTGTCATCTTATTTCAGCTTGCTGGACAAGCACGGGCCTGTTCTCTGCCTAAGACTCGTCTATTACATTGATCTCTTCACATTGACTGTCATTCTGTTCGGCAGATAACACTGGCCAATGGTAACTAATGGTAACTACCTCGCGCCGCCAAGTCTTCGTGGTATATCTCATCTCGGCAAGCCGGGATAGCCTGGCACGATGGTAAAAATCTATCCCGCCTAACCGGGTGCCTCGGGCAAGTAAACAGAGTGCCCCGGGTAGGCGGGCTACCCTATCTAGCATGTGAACGCTTCAATGCGCTTTCTAAAGAAACGTACAAGAAGTTAGCCCTCCCAGGGTAGCTCGGTTAGCTAGCCGGGTAGCTCGGCTAGCCTGGGTACCCTCCCTCCATGTGAACAGGCCCTAATGAGCAAAACAATAGCTGTGCACGGTGCGTTAAAAATCTTCGTACATTTCTTTGCCGTCCTTTGCAAAGCAACAACTGAAAATGACCAAATTCTGCGTCGTCTACGTAACACGGACGATGGCTTATTTTTTTGTATTTCCATTTGGGATTGAACGCCATCGTTGCATATTTAACTTAAGCACGTTTTTAGAACCACTGGCGTACCGAACAGATCTAACCAATCGCGAATATTTCGCCAGTAAAATATAAATTCATTTTTTCCAGGCGCAAGTTGATAAGAAAACACTGAAAAAAACCCTACTTGTCGACGACACTCAAAATAAAAAGACAGAGGGAACTTACTTTAGCTTAGCATAAACAGACAAGAGAAAATGACGGGATTTTCATTTTTCATTTTCTCATTGAAAATTTTTTCATTTTCTCTTGAAACAGATCATGGTGGCCGTTGAATTCAGTACAGACAAACCAACTGAACGAGATGGGGCATTATTTCGATTCACAGAAACTGTGTGCGGCTGAAATTTACCAAATGAAGGAGAAATTATACTTTCCTGACATTTCCGCCATTCCGTCCAGAACAGAAAAATTAAGACTACCACGTCTAGTCTGAACGTAAACGAAAGGAAACTATTTGTTGTTCCAGTCATTTTTCAACCAAAATTTGCGGATTACTTAGTCCAGGGACCATACTGACAAAACCATTGAGACCGTTGAACTTCAGGGAGCTTGCTTCCTCCGTCCCCTAAATCCGCCCCCGGCCCCGTATTCCCGTTGTTGTCTTCGATCGGAGCTAGAGGTCGTCAAAAGTCTTTTCACTTGGTATCAGTTTGCCTCTTACCGGAATTCAATCGTGTCTATTTTCTGACAACCTTCAAGCCACGTGTGGCTAGGATTATAGACCCAAGGAAAAGAAAAAAAAAAAACGAAAAAGAAAAGGAAGAAAAGATGACTCAGAAAAAAACACCTCGGCGAAGGATCAGGGAGGGGAAGAATTAATGAATTCGTCTCGGCCTCAAGAAAAATCATTTAATGAACGAGATCGATAACTTGAAGAATTTGTCTAACAAGTAGGCGATTCCTACAGGTCCATATGTAAAGCAAACATTTTTATGAAAAAGAGAAAGCCTGCACTTGGGGCAGCCAGTATGAAAAAATACCTTCCTCTCGGCTCCAAAGAGTCAACTTAAGCCCATTAATATTGAGCAATCGGCCTGCAGATGCCATCTATTAGGGGTATCGAATGGTCTTTGGAGGCAGCTGGCAAATGCCAGTATTGTCTCGTTTGCCCAGCGTGTCATTGATGTTTAACACTACTGTACACAGCCGAGGAAAACTATAAATCACGAAACAAATATTATAAACAGAACAAAAACCATGTTAAGAATTACAACTGGTGGGAGGCCGAAGTTGGCTATGTACAAGCCCAACTAGCTCTCAACCCCCTTTCCCCGCGACCCGCCGAATGCTAAAAAACTCTTTCGCGCGACCCGATTTCGTTCGGCTCGTACGCAGGCTAAAAGCGCGAGGGGAATGTTGAATTCTGGGCCACTTGACTCGAATCCACTTACTGCCAACAAGGCGAACCCAGGACCCAGGACCCGAAATCAAATCCGGGACCCAGGAAACGCCGCTTCCAAGGGCACGCAGCCTCCGAGGCCAACTCGCCTACTAAATGATGCGACTAAATGATGCGACCAAATACTAAATTCTCCCCATATCCCAAGGTGACTACGTAAATGATCTAATAAACTCCGAAAGAAAGAAAAGAAACCGGTAGTGTTTCATCCCAAACTGACGACGAAATTATTGAAGCTCTCAATATGGCCGAAGACCTCGGGAAGAAGATCGAAGACGTGTTGTTAAAACTAGGTAAGCTGGACATTATTGAAAGCCGTCTACAAGAAATTAATTCAACCCTGGCTAGTATTGAACGGACTGTAAGCCGTTTAGACGAGGAAGTTAAGATTTTGAAAGTAAAAAGCAATGAAACGAACGAAGCTGTCAAGGTACTCAAGGAAAATGTGGAATTCAACGAGGAAGACATATCTGATCTGAAGCGAGACTCCAAGGAAGTACAACACGAAGTCCTTGAACTGAAAAAACAAATTTTGTATATGGAAACTTACTCCAGAAGGGAAAACGCTAAGTTTTTTGGCTTACCAGAAGGACCGAGCACCTCAAATGGCGAGGAAAGAATGCAAGATGGCGTAGAGCTTCCAGCAGAAGATTCCAAAGAAGTTATTTACAACTTTTTACAGGAACACCTCCAAATTGACCGGCCCCGTGACAAAATAGAATTTCAAAGAGTACACCGTCTTGGAAAACCTAACGCGGGTGCAAGACCGCGTCCAATTATTGCTAGATTTTTGCGTTATGGCGATAAACAACTTGTGATGGATCGAGCTCGAAAATACTTAAAGAACACTGCCTTCAGTGTTTACGACGATATCTCCAAGCCGTTATATGACTCTCGGAAGGGACAATTAAAGAAGCTTCAT